>OY796880.1:42417254-42984357 GCA_963680785.1 Diplosoma virens
TAGAAGCAAGGATTTGGGCTATTATCCAAAAAAAAAAAGCACAAATTACAATAAAGTGAGTGCAAAAGTAATTTATTGTGCAATAAATTACTTTTGCACTCACTTTATTGTAATTTGTGCTTTTTTTTTTGGATAATAGCCCAAATCCTTGCTTCTAATAATTAACAGCCAAAATGGTTCGATCAGAATAGTGTGATACTATAATCGTTCCATAGTCTCTTTCATGCCGGTGCAAGGTGCTCTGTGATCTACAGATATAGCGCGACGCTATGCATTTCACGCTTGAGTTAAATCCGGTTTTTTCTAGTACAAGTTGCTTTTGTGCGAATTTTGTTACTTTGTCGTGATCTCATTTTAAATTGTTTCAGCTTTTATAAACAGTTCATTGCTTAGTTGGTTTCATCGTGACAATGTGACTTTGTAATTGTAATTAAGTTGCACCTGACGAGCTCCATAAGAGCGAAACAGGGCCTTGTAGTGCAATAAATTACTTTTGCACTCACTTTATTGTAATTTGTGCTTTTTTTTTTTGGATAATAGCCCAAATCCTTGCTTCTAATAATTAACAGCCAAAATGGTTCGATCAGAATAGTGTGATACTATAATCGTTCCATAGTCTCTTTCATGCCGGTGCAAGGTGCTCTGTGATCTACAGATATAGCGCGACGCTATGCATTTCACGCTTGAGTTAAATCCGGTTTTTTCTAGTACAAGTTGCTTTTGTGCGAATTTTGTTACTTTGTCGTGATCTCATTTTAAATTGTTTCAGCTTTTATAAACAGTTCATTGCTTAGTTGGTTTCATCGTGACAATGTGACTTTGTAATTGTAATTAAGTTGCACCTGACGAGCTCCATAAGAGCGAAACAGGGCCTTGTAGTGCAATAAATTACTTTTGCACTCACTTTATTGTAATTTGTGCTTTTTTTTTTGGATAATAGCCCAAATCCTTGCTTCTAATAATTAACAGCCAAAATGGTTCGATCAGAATAGTGTGATACTATAATCGTTCCATAGTCTCTTTCATGCCGGTGCAAGGTGCTCTGTGATCTACAGATATAGCGCGACGCTATGCATTTCACGCTTGAGTTAAATCCGGTTTTTTCTAGTACAAGTTGCTTTTGTGCGAATTTTGTTACTTTGTCGTGATCTCATTTTAAATTGTTTCAGCTTTTATAAACAGTTCATTGCTTAGTTGGTTTCATCGTGACAATGTGACTTTGTAATTGTAATTAAGTTGCACCTGACGAGCTCCATAAGAGCGAAACAGGGCCTTGTAGTGCAATAAATTACTTTTGCACTCACTTTATTGTAATTTGTGCTTTTTTTTTTGGATAATAGCCCAAATCCTTGCTTCTAATAAAAAAAATTATTAATAAACATCAATTGATTTTTCAAGTCTAATTTTAATCAAGTCTGTGTTTACTGCCTGATCAATCAAACTTACTACACTATTATTTGATTCACAATAACAACTATATTTTGTGTAATACTACTTTGTTTTCAATTAATTATTTGCCTAGTTATAAAAAAATTTTAAATACAGCAATAAAATCGTAGTCGGCAGCGTGGTCGAGTGGTTAAAATACCGGACTGATGATTAGCATGGTTTCGTTTCAAAACCCACTTGCGCCATTCTGTTGTGTCCTTGGGAAAGACACTTTATGGCACTTTCCCCTGTTTGGTAGTCTTAACAAGCAGTTTTAAATTGCAGTCATATCTCTACTAAATTACTAGCGGACAGCAATATCTTGGCATCTCCGGAAGCAGGTCGGGGTATTTGCTTACCCTATGTATAGCGCCTCCGTCGGTTTCCTGCGAGTCAAGAGGATAAATATAGTGATGAAAAAATAAAAAAATGTATAGACATTCGCTTTTATCTTATTCCACACATATTATCATCAACAAATTTGCAGTCGATATATAGTGATACAGAATGTGTAAACAAAAATATTGATTGCTTTTTGCGGTGCTATCAATTTGACATATTTTCTAAATAGTAACACCGTATTCGTTGAAAGAATTGTTATTATTTTTTTATCACTAAAGTTATGTAGATGTCAACTTCGACACCAAAAATATTTTAGCACACTATTACTATTTAATGAAAACAAGTAAGAAGCTGTGATTTTTCTTAACTATTGCTGAATTTTGTTTTAGTTTTTATGTTTTAAAATTTATATTCATTATTTATGGGCACTGGGAGTGACAAGAAAAGGACAAGATAAGAAACAAATACGTGGGAGGGACTGCGAAAATTGCAAAGCTGGGAGACAAACTTCGGAATGCAAGGCTACATTGGTATGGACACGTAAAAAGGAGAGAAGAAGACTACATAAGAAAAAGGATGATTAAGATGGCAGTGCCAGGCAGAAGGAAAAAAGTAAGGCCAAGAAAAAGGTGGATGAATTTGTTGAGAGAAGACATGGAAAGGGTTGGAGCGAGGGAAGGAGACGAAGTAGATTGAGTGAAGTGCAGAATACTGTCGCTTTGTGGCAACCCCGAGTAGGGAGAAGCCGAAAGAAGAAGAAGACAATTTATCAGACAATAAGATTTTTTTCGTTTGAAAATTAGACAACCGAAATTACGCATACCAATGCTTTTTGTTATTTAATTATTTCTTTTCACTATTTTTGTGTTTTAATTGTGACCATAAAAAGCAAGATTTGTTTAATTCTGGCCTTGTTCTTTACTTCGAGCAATGTAGAGAAGCTTGTCTTACACAGCCATGTCGACAAAAAAGTCATCAAAATTGAATGGATGCGTTTGCAACTTTAGATTAAGAAAAAGCATTGATTAGATCATTTACCGATGTACAAACAAAGTTTTTCTTTTGTAGTTCAGTTCTTTTATAGAGCTATAAAGTGCTTTTAAATATGGCATCATCTTTGTTAAACATTCTAATACGTGACAAGGTGTGTGATCACCTTTTTACTTAGAAACGCTGCCAACATTTAAACTGAGACATTCAAACTTTTGGGATTTTGCTTACCCCTATCATTGACTGTTTTGAATTTTTTTGATATACATGTCATTCTACCGAAAAAGGTCTTCATATGATTTAAAAAATTTAAATACGACCTGTTTCCTTCAAACATAAAGTAAAGATTTTTTATTTTTTTATTTTTTGGCCTTTACTTAACGTTGTCAGATAATCAAATTCAAAGCAGCTAGTCTTACAGCTTGCAAAGTTTGATGCCTCTTGACTTTGGGTAATTAATTAGCCGTGTTTATTTTTGGTCAGTTTGGATGACAGCTCTGCCTCTGCAGGTTTACCATTCTTTATTGTTCACAATTTAGTTCTAAATATTTTATTGTTTGTTAACGAAACGCTAAACTAAAGTTTAATTGCTAAGTAAACAGTATTACAAAACCTGGATTAGGCTACATTTGGGTAGGCAGGTGCGCTTTATTGATGACTAAGGCAATCGAGGCGGTTTAAGGCTTAAACTTGTGCTTTGATTATTTTGTTGAAGCCTTAAAGAAAATCACTTATGGCATTATTCTCTGCTAGGCGGTGTTGGCAAGCAGCTTTAAGTTACATTTATAACATTGAAAAAAAAGACAAAATTAGAAAATAATTAACTAGATAGTAATGTTTTTTAATTCAAAGATTGGAATGATTGCTTGACGGTTTTTATACAATTATCACCTCCAGCGTTGTCTAGAAGGTCAGGAGGTTAACTGGAAATGATTATGACGACTTAAACTAAGGCTTAGTTACAAAGCTAACACCTATCTTACAAGAAAGAACCTGTCTAATAATATAGCAAAAGGCCAATCAAATATTATATGCATGATGCTATTTTAGCTAATTTTATTATCGTTTTTCTTGGTGATGCATTGTAACTTTTACACAACCTCCTTTCTCTCATGTATAGGGTAGCCTAAGTCATATCTGACAACTAAGCTCTACTGAAATTACTTTCTAGCGCTTTTTGAGCTGAAATCACTATTTTACTTGTCAGACTTTTAGCAAAAACAATGGCCTAAATTAGCCAGTAGTTTTCACAGCCAACCTAGTTTACACCAATCTTACTTCTCAACCTTGCTTGCATCAATTAATTTGGCAATTGGTGTAAACAAGATTCAAAAATTGACACCACCCTGGCACGCTTAAGCTAACAAGCTTTTATACCTACATGAAAAGTTCTTGAAAATTATCCATTTACTTTTAAAAGCCTATAAACTTTCAATGTATCGCCAGCTATAGCAATAGGCTGCCTAGACACTTTTGTAATAGAGTATAATTGTTTTATTCCTTGCTCCTGTCTATGCATACTCAACAATTTTGTTGCCTGTTTCAAGCTTTATCGGCCTACATTGCTCAAAGAAAATAATGCCAACCTCCAAGTTTAAATATTGATGAACTAACAGCATTAAATACAGCAAAAATTTGAGAAATTGTAAAAGAGAAAGGTGTTTGAATGATTGATAATTTTGAGTGACGTCTGCAAGTTGCCTCCGATGCTTTTGCGCCATTTGGACTATATTTCAAACAGTACATAACTTTATTGTAAAGCAACCAAAATAACTTAAACTTTGAGGAATGATGGTAAAAAGATTGATATTTAAATCGACCAAGTTTCTTAAAATTCCATTGGTGTTGATAAGATTTAATAAAATTTGTATGGGTTCTGTTTTTTGGGTCACGCTGTATGTCTAAATTATCACTTTTGCCACGATATTTAGCATATTTTGGTCAGGTTACTATTTTGAAATAAAACATTATTGACAAATAAGTGCCATAAATTATTTCTTAATTTCTTTGAATTTTCATATCTCAATAAAAAAATTTTAGTGAAAAGAAAAATAATCTTTTGGTTTTTTATTTTTGGACATCTATGTCCATTTGTGCGATAATAAAGTATTTTTGGGAAAGTCTCGTTTTGCTTCGAAACGGACACTTTTGCTTAAAAAATTGTTTATACAATATGATGTTAAATGGAAAACACTAGAAATTTTTAATTATTCAGTAAACTTTAAAGCTTTTAGTTCTTGTACAAAATCAATTTAAGATAAACAGCAGGCCTAAATATTTTTGTTTAAACTTTCTTTATTGTATATTGGGCAAAAAGTTGCTGATAAATATCGGTAGACCTTTAGACGGTGGTTATAATTAATTAGTATTTGTTTTTAATACATTTGTAGATTGAATAATAAAACTTGCAGCAAATTATATTGCTTTGAGCATAAATTATTAAAAAAAAATAAGGTGTTTGTTACTGCCATCTGTTAAAAAAATTGATGAATTGGACGCAAAAAATTTACAAGTTGTCAGCACAACTGGAAAATTAGAAAAAAAGAACTGTTCTAATTACAACTGATGGCATTGAAAATTTTTACTAAGAATGATGATGATAAAATCAAATTAAATTTTTGTACAAAAGTTTAATTGAACGGGTTAAGATGTGCTGAACCACATTTTTTAGTCATAATAAAACACCTGGAATGTAGTAGGCTGCATTTTGATCATACGCCTCGTACCTGTAAAAGTGCTTTTGATGTTTTTGAATGCGCGTACAATTTGAATGCATTGATTAAATTGTACTTTGTCCTTAAAAAAGAGCTATTTACATGAAAAATATTTCGCTCAACCTTTATCAGAAAAACTTGTCGACAATAGCAAATGAAATAAATAAGCAATTAAAAATCAAAAATTAAAGCGTCTCTAATTGGTGGAGAGAAAAAGTCCTCGCTTTTGGTTTGGTAGCGCACTCACTTGAACCGGAAGTGAGAAAGCTTTAGCCCACAGATAATTTTTTTTTCTGGAGCAGAGAGAGGAGTCAAAGGATTTGATGAAGGTGGCTAAAAGCATAATTTAGGTCGGAGATGATATTTTTGTAGCTAAAATGGAGAGCTAATTAGTAGTGAACCTTTTTGCACAACTCTGTTATTTAATGAATATTGATTAATAGACAAATCAAAAACACAAAATGTTTTGAGTGAGTTTTCATTATTATCTCCTAAAGTTTTTTGGGAGGTTTAGCATGGTTTTGGATTGATTTCGAGACGTATGCTGTCATGTTTCCTTTTCTAGAAGTTGAGATGTTCAATCTACGTACATCACTTGGCACAAGTAATTAAGCACCTTGCTTGGCTAATGAGCAGGTCGAACATTCTTATAAATGTAAGCAACATCTTTTAAGAGGACAAAATTATTCAATTAAGCGGATCCAAAACAATTGTTGATGGTTAACTTTGTTTGTTTTACAATAGAAGAATATCAAAAAAAATATATATTTTTTAAAACATTTGGATACTAAAAAGATATATTAATATTTTTTTGTTGTATCCGTATGTTTTCTAGTATGTTTCTATATAGTTTGTTTTCAGTCATCTTTTTAATTTTACTGATTGCATTGAAAAACTTTTTTTGAAATAAAATTTCATGAATTCTATGAACAAGCATGCCAATAAGATTAGTTTCTTATTTGTGGTCCATATATATCCCACAGTGTGTACTGTTTCGTCAATGTAAATTTCCTCATAAACTAGACTAAAAAACATGATGTTCGATTTTTAAATCGACTGTTATTTTTTTTTGTCAGGAACAAGAAAAAATGACTGCAAAGAATTAAGTTTTAAAAAAAATTGATTGCATACCGATTCATTATTAAAAATATACAAAGTGTTATTAATATATTTAAATCATAAAAGGTTTTAAGTTGTTTTTAAAGTGTTGATCTTAAAAAAAATCCCACAAAAATGCTAGCCAGAGCAAAGTACAGTGAGCTGCCCATAGTACATGATGATATCAAAGCTAGCTAAATTTGACAGCTTTGGTTGCACTCTACATAAGTTGAAAAAACTTTTTTTAGGAAAACTGAAGAAAGTTAAGTCACTGTAATAAATGCTATTTTTAACATAATTGGTCATAAATCCAAGACTGGTTAAAGAATAAAGTATATTTAGTCAATTCTTGTTGAATGGAATCAGTCATTAAGAGAATCAGGCAAATGGGGGTGTTCTTTTTATGATTTTGTTTAATACTTGCTGCTAGATACATTTTTTGTCTTTCAGGACTGGTAGAACATATCATTTTATACCCAGATCGGAGTAATTCCTGCTTTTTATTAAGTTCTAGCAGCTGTCTTTAAAGTTTGATTTTTATCATAACAGCGTGGTCGTTTTCAATCATAAAACCCACGCTTTTGACTTTAGAAACATAAAATAAAAATTTTATTTCCGAAAAAGATGTTGCCTCGTACATTTATAACGATGTTCAACCTGCTCATTAGCCAAGCAATATTGTGTATAAGAATTCGTGTCGCTACGATAGTGTGCACATAGGTCAAACATCTCAACTTCTGGAAAAGCAAATTCGACAACATGTTTGTCTCGAAATCAATCCAAAATCATACTAAAACTTAAAAAGATTTTGTGAGATAATAATGAAAATTCACTCAAAATATTTCTTTTTTTGATTTATCTGTTAACCAATATTTGTTGAATGACAAGAGTTGTGCAAAAAGGTTCAATACTAATTGGCTCTCAATTCTAGCTACAAAAATATTATCTTTCTACTTTGTAACGCTTTAAGCCACCTGATCAAATCCTTTAACTTCTCTCTCTGTCACCAAAAAAAAGTTTTGTGTTGACTAAAGCTTTCTCGCTTACGACCCAAGTGAGTGCGCTAATCGTAGATTTTTTTTCTCTCCACCAATTAAAGGAGCTGTAATTTTTGATTTTAAACAGCTTATTTTTTTTAATTTGCCATTGTCGGCGAGTTCTTCTGATAAAAGTTTAGCAAAATATTTTTCATAAAAATAGCTTTTTAAAAAAGTGACATACAATCAAAAGAGTTAAAACGCTTTTTTTAACACCGTTCTATTTAATAACTGAGCTGCAAACCACGTAAATTTACGTTTCAACATTACAATGGTTGAGCGCCAAGTCATGTAATTCTACAGTTTTGGTTAATCATATTGGTTGAGTGCTCAGAACCGACTTATGCTACTCTAAAACCGTAGATATACGTCTTGAGCTTAAAGCAAATTGCATCTACACGTGTTCAGTGAGGGTTTGTCACGCATGATTAGTTGTTGTACTAAATAGTGCTTTTGTTTCCAAGATGAAACGCTTTGATAATAGGAATATTTTGTTACAAACTTTGTGATTGAGGTGGGGGTAACCGATGGAGAGAATCTGTTACAATACTTTCAGCGTGTTTTCAGTACTACATTGACAGATTCATTACTTAAGTAAGAAACAAATCATCAATTTATGTTATGGAACGTATGGTATAAATCGTATTATTAACATTATTTTGTGTTAACTTTGCTTTGAATTTGTCTTTTTCAGTTGTACATGTTTAAGGGTTTGTGTGTGTTTATTGTATATATATATATACACCTTTTTGCGTCTGAAATAATAAATAAATACTATATAAAACACAACAAAATTTTACACCATCGGCTAGAACAGTGCTTCTCAACCTTTTTTTGTGGCTACTCAAATGCTAAGCGGAAATAGAAAGCAAAAATTTTTTAACCCCATTTTTTAGAATAGTGACTTCTAAAAAGGTCTTCATTTTGAATCTTTTTCTAGTTTCTTGAATTTTGACCTTAAAAAGTGATTTAATTCTACACAATTACAGTCATCAGCGACCCACTTTTGAATCGTGACTTAGGAGTTAGGAAATATTGGGCTAAAGCTACGCATAGAAGCCAACAAATAAGAATGAGCTTAAACTGTTTTTGGGTCTAATGCTGCTTACGGGTTTGTTTAACAAAAAGTAAGTCTTATTTGGATTAAATGATCGCATACTTCTCATGCACAAAAAGATCACTTAAGTGAAGCCAGAAAATTTTTTATTATCTAATAGAAATTACTGTTCACAATTATTTTATTTATCTAAGAGCTTCCGTAATTCTGCAAAGAACTTGTAAAAAAAACATTCATTTTTAAAAATGAATATCTTCGTAGTGATATTTTATCATGTAAAGTAAATGGTTTACAATCCAGAGTACAAACGCACATCTTAACAGATTTATTATGTGCTTTCGACAGCTTGGATGTGCAAAACCAAGACGTTTTATTAGGGTTGCTGATTCTTTGACTATAGCTGAGGCAAAACTAAATCGTATTTTTAGTTATTATTTTTGAGTGTTTTTAGCAAACCAAAAAACCATATAAATTAAAAAAACTGACATTAATACTTAAATTTTTCTGAATTTATGTTAAAATTTCCATCGGATAATAAATACTTTAAAGTGCAAAATAGAAAAAGATTAACAAAATTTTAACTTTCTTGCAGGCTCAGTTGGTTTTAAAGTTGAAGTAGTTTTTTGCGCAGCAAAACATAATTAAAAGAAAATAAAACGACCTTTTAGAATTAAATGTTTATGAATATATTTCCACAAATAGAATTGTGCGAAACAACAAACCACGCAGAATTTACTTCTACGTTTAATCAATCAACTAATAAGACAACTGCATAATTATATAGCCAATAAATATTATTAATTCCTTTTTAATTTTATAAAATACTACGTTATATAATTTTTGATTGGTTGTGTATTTTTGGCACCTACAGTAAGTTAACAATCTGATTAAATTGGTTATATTATCATATTTTTTTATTCCACCTATTTTATGATCCAATTTAAAAATTTTGTTATACTCAAGAAGAAAACTAAGAATGACTCTTTTTTTGTTACCAGAAAATTCATGTCTAAAATAATTTTGAAGTTCAAATCAGCTTCTATTTCAAAACTATTGCTCCAGTTGAAACAATGATGTTCCATAAAATTTTTTTTCTTTAACACCGTTTTTGTAAAAATTGAAAGTGGTTAAAAAAGTCAAAAAAATTTTTAATGCTTTTTATAAAAATGGATTCTATTGCTTAAATTTGTGTATAATAATCTATAGAAATATTTTTAAAAACACTTTAAATGTGTGGTGAATACGAGCTAACTGTGCTAGATTTCACATAAAATAATTATAATAAGCTATTTATGGCAAACCATATTTGATATTTAAAACATACTACAAATTTATCTTTTAAAGATGTTCAAACCGGTGGTTTTTAATCTTTTTTAAACCGGGACGCAATTTTCAACCCAAGATAATTTAACGACACCTTTCGATGAACTAATTTTAATTGAGGGTTTGCTGGCTATTTAATGCTAACGTCAAATCATTTTCAAAAATCATAGTAAAAAAAAGGTCTTCACCTGGAATCTGTTTCTGATTTCTTAATTTTTGGCCAAAAAAAATTAGTTATATCAAAAAAAGTCTTTACTTTAAATCAAAAATTTTATTTATCAAACACTCTTTCAACCCTACAAAAATAACAAAGACCCCGTGGGGTTAGCAATCCCCACCTTGAAAAACAATGATTTAAACAAATCGCTTTCGTGCATAAACTTTTACCTGATGATCTTTGGCAAGCGTAATGTTTATTGCTAACACAGGTATCATCACTCCATCTTTTCGTATTGTTTTGGATTACTACACATTGTTCATTGCCTTGTACAGAAGGTTCGCCAATTGCCCAGTTCATATATCCATCTTCAACCAATGATCCGTCGGTCCATTCAAATCCGTATTTTGAAGCAGGGTTTGGTACCAAACCAATTAAAACTGATTGAGCTAAGATTAAATTTAAAAATAATATGAAATAACTAATACACAAAAAACTGTATTTAAAAAGATAGAATTTCTTAAAAGTTTTAAATTTAAATTATTATTGGAAGGATGATTATTAATATTAAGCGTCATCGTTTTAATTTATGGAACCTCGATAAAAATATAAACCAATACAACCGTACAACAATAGCTCATATCTCCGAAAAGAGTCAAGGTTATCGCTAGAAGGTTGCTCGAAGTTTAACGTTTTCATTGCTGTTTTGCAAGTAGAAAAAGTATATTGATGATAAAAGAATTATTCCTTATTAACAGCAAAATAAAAAATAAAACATGTTTAACAGAATAAAACTACTCGAATTCAAGTCACTTTTAACTGCATCTACGAATACAAAAAGTTTAAAAAAAAATATTTTTAGTTTATGTAAAGCTTTGCAAAAGTCTTAGGTGTTTAAAACTATAGTTCTCGGTCGAAATAAATAATTAAAAGCTCTATATCTTCGTATTTTTGTCGAGACACAATTTTAAAAGTCTTTTTGTGTTTCTCTGTTAAGCAAACTGCTTTTTTTGGTATTAAATACTGTTTAAATCTTGCATTATTTAAAAGGCTATTCATAGAATATCAGAAATAACATCAAATGGTAGTTTTAAGATTGTCCAGCTTTTTGACCAAAAAAGTCAGAAACAACATGTTACACAAAAGAAGAATATCTTTATACTTTATCCGCTACACAATTTTATCTCTCTGTAGAGAAACTGCAGCCAGACAGGCGCAAAACGATTTCAACCACTCAGCGATCAACTGGAATAACTCAACTGAAATATCGATTGGAATTGCTGACTGGAATAAAATAAAAACAAAACGCGCGCTCATTTACATTACCTCACGTGATGCTTGCTTATGATAAAAAATACGCAAAAGTGGAAGATTTTTCCAACTAACCATTAAAATAAAATTTACAATAACCATTAGAAGATTGCGACCGCAAAAGTATTACGTAATTAAAAGTCTCGCGCGTTAACTGAAAAAATCCATTAAACGCTCGAAAGGCGAGAAACAAAAGAAACAAAGAGAAAAGGCGTAAACACTATACAAAGTTTACTATGCGCTCAGAATTAAAACGACTATTTGGTTATAAATTAAATAAATTAAATCAAGTGGGGGTATGGTGTACCGATTATACAATTATTACATGAAAAGATTACGTCATAACAAAAATTGAAACTATTCAAAAACGGAAAATTAACAATAAATTTATGTGATTAAGATTACATAATGAATGAATTGTGATATAGAATAAAGTGTTTAAGCTCAATATATTTGCATTCATAGCTAAAAAGACAAAAAAAGTGTAGAATTTACAGAAAAAAATTTTAGCAACTGCTAAACTATGCAAAAACCTTGGTTTTTTAAACTAAACTTGTCTGTCAAAATACGTACATGATTGAAAGCTCTGTATGTTTCTATTTTCATTGAATCACCATTTTAAACCTCTTTTTGAATTTTTCTGTTAAACAAATTGCTTTTTTGTGTTAAACAGTGTTTAAATTTTGCATTTTGTATGAGGCTATTTACAGAATAACAGCAATAAATTTTAATTTGTATGTGGACTGAACTTACTCATTGTTGAATTCATTACAAGGTTTGCCACATTTTCATCTTTTAAAACTGCCACTTTTCCTCCATGCATACCACAGAGTTCTTGAAAATCTTCAAATCTTTTGTCATAAATCCACTCTTCATCAAAAATTTTGTATTCATGCACACCAGAAACTATCCAATCCTCAGCTAATGATTCAGCAAAAATAATATTCTTTTATTATTGAGTGTTTATGAATTGTATTTCTAAAAATACAATTTCACAAAGCAATAGCCCAGGCATGGTACTACGACAGTTGATCGAAAGGACACTTGATCGAACGACACTTGATCAAACGACACTTGACCGAAACAACACTTAATCGAAACGACACTTGATCGAGACAACATTTGATCGAAACGACACTTGATCAAAACGACACTTGATCGAAACGGCATTTAATAAACAAAAGCTATAAATTGGGGTATGTAACTGGGAATTTTTTGTAAAGAATTTTTTTAAACACCAATTGTAAAGCTAATTTTTAGTTTGATTAGGTTATTTCACAATGTTTATAAATTTAAATAAAAGAAATTAAAAAATACTTTATAGAAAAGAAGTATCATTTACATAAAGTTGACAATTTTTTAGACTAAAATTAAACTTTTTAATAAATATTTTATTTAATATTTAATAAACAATGTTTCATGTATTTTTGTACGAAATTCGAACTTACACTTTTTCATTATTTTAAGAGAGTTTATATTTTATTTGACAGCTGAACAAACATTACAACACCTTACAAAATTTTTTATTGCACTTGGAACTAAAAGTTAAAGTCCAAATCCTCCCTAACTCTAGTGCTTAAATGTCCGGTTCACATATTAATGTATATTAAGTTCGCGTCACAAAAACATATAGATTTATAAATGACATTTGAGCTAAAACCTAAAAGAGTTTTGGACTTTAAATAAAAAAATTTTAGTTTAAGATTTTTATTACTTTTTACATATAGTTGAAGGCCAAAACTTCTTTAGGTCTTTGCTTAAATATCATTTATAAATTTATATAAAAAAGTGTAAGTCTGAATTTTACACAAAATTTAAAAAATCAATTTTTTTTAATGAATTGTCATTTCGATCAAGTGTCGTTTCGATCATGTGTCGTTCGATCAAGTACCGTTTCAATCAAGTGTGGTTTGATCAACTGTCGGGTCACGCCCAGGCATAGTTTACTTCTACTTTTTATAAATCAACTAAATAAGGTAACTTGTTAATTCTATATATAAATTGTTAAAATTTGTCGGCAGCATAATCTAGTGGTTAAAGCGCCCAGCTGATGGTCAACACAATCTTGGTTTAAATCCCATTCGCGCCATTCTGTTGTGTCCTTGGGAAAGACACTTTACGGCACTTTTTCCTGCTTGGTAGTCTTGGCAAGCAGTTCTAAATTAAAGTATTATCTCTATTAAATTACATGCTGACAGCAATTTGTTGGCATCTCCGGAAGCAGGTCGGGGTAATTGCTTGCCCTATGTATTAGCGCCGCCGTCGTTTTCCTGCCAGTCAGAAGGATAAATATAGAGATAAAATAAAAAAATAAAAAAAGGCAACTGCATAATCAAATAGCCAATAAATATTATTAATTCTTTTCTATTTTATAAAGTATTAGGTTGTACAACTTTTGCGTATTTTGGGGACCTAAATTAGAAACCTGGTTAAGTTTTTTGTATTATCACCAGGGTTGCGGAGTTGGAGTCGGAGTCGGAGTCGGTCGGAGTCGGTCGGAGTCGGAGGTTTTAGAAAGGAGTCGGATCGGAGTCGGAGTCGGACTGTCAAGTAGACTAAGAGTCGGAGTCGGAGTCGGAGTCGGAGTCGGAGTCGGAATATTTTATCCGACTCCGACTCCTCATGTCCAATTTCTTTACGTAATAGTGATGTTAACCGCGCAACTTACGCGGCCGCGCGCGCCAGTGGAGTGCAGTACAGTAATCTTTTCAAGAGAACCTTGCCGCGTATCGCGCGACACAGCGTGCGACTCATAAAAAGTTTACATTTTAATTTGTAAGCAAATAATATTTTGCGTAATGCTATACTCGGGCAGCCGATTTAGTTGCTTCCCTTTCTTCAATCCAATGACAGGAAGCAAATGCCAGGTGCATAATCAATTTACTATCCTAAGCAGCCTCTCTCTATAATACGTGGTATTTTGACATACGAGTTTAGTTCGTTCCGTGACCAAGCTTGTACCTCAATTTACTCCTATGACAAAGAGAATTTTTCCATTGAAATTAAAGTAAATGCCATTAATCCGTTTCAACCTCCAAAATGCCCCCCCCCCTTTTCTTTTTATTTTTGACATGTCTTTAAATAAGTACTTCCTCCAATAGAAGCGAGTGTTGAACGTCTGTTTTTATCACTAAGGCTCATCAGAATAGACCAAAGGGCTGCAATAAAGAAGAAACTCACAGAAGCAATTTTGTTTTTACGAGCAAATTATTAAATTAAAATTTTTGAAAATTAAAACTTAGTCTTCTTGCTCTATTCTTTCAAAAAAATATCAACCAAAAGTTCAGAACCAAGGTGAATTTTTTAATAATCTCCTAATATGAATGTCAATAAACGGCAGGGAGCCTGCATGTTCAATCTGGTACAAAATTACAATAATTGAAATATTCATGAGATAGAAACTGCAGACCCCCTTTTATTTGGTTTACAAAATCCGACAAAATTCACATATATATTCTTACTATCAATATATAACGATGAATTACTGTGAAGAAGATGGACTTCATGCCATCAAACTAATGGCTGAAGTTTATTTGAGAGAAATAAGTATGAGCTTATTATTGGTATGGAAATGTCAACATTTTTCTCTGGAGTTTCTTTATATGCAGTTGGTGATTCAGGAAAATTCTACAATTAGTCGCATTTTATTGTTTTTCTTGTAGTCTATAATTGTGGATTTAAATTTTTAATTCTTTTACATATGTTTTTTTGCTTCTTTTGCTTTTATAAACTTTTGTTTTCAAATTTTTATTGTCAATAAATTCCATAGTTATTACTAACATTTGTAAAAATTTTTACAAGTATGAAATTTTCATATTTACGTTTTAACCTCATTACCTACTGATAAAAACAAAACTAAGCCACCTAAAACAAGAAGCTCCAGACTCGAGTTTTGCTCTTTTTAAAGTTCGTCAGTGATGCATACCTTATTGAATTTCGAACCGACTTCAGGTAGATGCAGTCCTACACGCAGGAGACAACACTCAGGGTCTAGTCCTACACCCAGGTCCTACACAAATCATTAATTCAGGGGTGCAAAAACACGGTCGCGCACTCGCACCGCGCGACCAGAAGATTTGCCCGTGCGACGTAAATCAGGGACGTCCAACCCGTGGCCCGCATAAAGGTTTTGAGTGGCTCACGCAGTATTTTTTGAAGCCCTCTGTCGCGTCAAGTTTGGCAGAAATGGAAAATAGATTTGTGTGAAAACGTTGTTATTTTTTAAAGTTCATTATAATTTTGGGACGAAAAAGTCGGAAATCTGAGACTAATTTTAGGCGAAGACCCTTTTTTTTAGAGATCAATATGATTTTTTTGGAAATCAATGTCAAAATGTCCCTGGGCTCAAAAACGTCGGACACCCCTGATGTATGTGCTACTAAAAATTTCTGTGTGCTACTAAAGTTAACAAAAATTTTTGCACCCCTGCATTAATTGTATTAACATTAAGGTTTGTCGCGAGTTCGATTTACCACAGGAAAAATAATAACTGTAAAATAGACTAGAGATAACATCATGATTATCCATAAAATACTTTGATGTTCAGAAAATGTGATAAACATTAAGTATAGAATACATATTTAGTTTCAAGTTATGTATGCCATTTCGAGTTAGTTTTCCAAATGTGATTTGTATTAATGTTTTATTCAAACACAGTAAGAATTATAGTTAATGGGTTGTGTATATAATATAATTATATGTGTATACGTATTTATCAAAACATAAATATAACAAAAAAAACATGTATTAAAATAGTTCCAACAAATTGCTTCGCCTGTGAGGCTCAACAATTAAAAAAAGTAATATTATTTACTTTGAAAGAAATAAAATAAGCAAAAATTAAAAGTTAAAATAAATTTTTAGGCTTCAGAAGAAAACTCGCATCTTAGAAAAATAACGCTACTAAAAGTTTGGGTTTTTACAATTATTTTACCCAAGTTAGTGATTGATTAGCAAATAATTACTTTTGTTACGAGATATCAAAAGAGAGCATGCCGTAATGTTGCGCATACTTGTAGATGTATTAAACTTGGCCAAGTTGCCGAAAAAATTAAAGTGTAGAAAAGTTTATGGATCATTAGTTAAGAGCAAGTGCTATAAAAAATTTTTTTTATACTGTATAAAACATTTGTATGGATCATTCGTTAAGAGAGAGTGTTTTAAAATAATTTTTTTATAAAAAGATTCTTTTATAACACTTTCTTTTAACTAATGATCCATAAATTTTTTACCCTTTACCGGTAATCTTTTTGGCAGCTTGGTCAAGTTTAAGAATACATCTATGTGCAACATTACAGCATGTTTTCTTTTAATATCTCGTAGCAAAAGTAATTATTTGTTGATCAATCACTTACTTTAGTAAAATAATCGTTTAAATCCAAACTTTTGGTAGCGTTATTTTTCTAAGATGCGAGTTTTCATCTGAAGCGTAAAAATTTATTTTAACTGTGTCCCCTGATGAGCCTTACAGGTGAAACAGTCCTTTGGGACTATTTTAATAAAAAATTTTTTTAATATTTGTGTTTTGATAACCAGGAATAATCGTTCAGACCAATGAAGCCATTGAGCACTCTTCCGATTAGCACCAGTAATTTGCAGTTATATATGTATATACCAGGGGTGCAAAAATTTTTGTTAACTTTAGTAGCACATAGAAATTTTTAGTAGCACACACATCAGGGGTGTCCAACGTTTTTGAGCCGAGGGCCATTTTGAATTTGATCTCTTAAAAAGTCACATTGATCTCTAAAAAAAAAGAGGTCTTCGCCTAAAATTAGTCTCAGATTTCCGACTTTATCGTCCCAAAATTATAATAAACTTTAAAAAATAACAACGTTTTCACACAAATCTATTTTCCATTTCTGCCAAACTTGACGCGACAGAGGGCTTCAAAAAATACTGTGTGAACCACTAAAAACCTTTATGCGGGCCACAGGTTGGACGTCCCTGATTTACGTCGCACGGGCAAATCTTCTGGTCGCGCGGTACGAGTGCGCGACCGTGTTTTTGCACCCCTGGTATATATACTCATATACATAATTTTTTAAAGTAAATATCTTTTTATGTATTTAAAAAAACCTGACTTATTTTGTGCAACTAACAACTTAAAAGGATGATTTTTGCTTAGTTAAATTTAATTTAAGAAAAATATTTTGCTCATATTAGGGAGTCGGAGTCGGAGTCGGACTCGTAGTCAAAGTCAAAGTCAAAGTCGGGAGTCGGAGTCGGAGTCGGAGTCGGAAATTTAGAAATTCTCGGAGTCGGAGTCGGAGTCGGAGTCAGAGTCGGATCTTAATCTTCCGACTCCGCAACCCTGATTATCACACTTTTTTAATCGAGCTATTTTATAAGTTAATTGGAAAATTCCGTTATACAGAAAAAAACTATGAATGGATTTTTTTTGTTAGCAAAAATTTCATATCTAAAATAATTTTTAAGGTCAAATTAACTTCAATTTCCAATTCATTTCTCCCGTTTAAACAATTAAGTTCAAGAAAAAAGTTTTTTCTACAATGTATAATAACGTTTAGTAACTTAAATTAACTGTCTTGGATTTGACATAAATAGATTAACAAGCTCTTTACGGCAAAACATATCTGATATACAAAAATGAACTTGAAATTTATATTCAGAGTGTGTTTAAATAAACCGCTTTTATTCATAAACTTTTACCTAATGGTCTTTGGCAGGCGTAATGTTTTGCGCGGCCACAAGCTTCATCTCGCCATTTTGTTGTATTGTCTACTATTACTACACATTGTTGATAGTCGTTGAAAGAAGGTTTGTCATCTATCCAGTTCATGTATCCATCTTCAACCAATGATCCGTCGATCCATTCAAAACCGTATTTTGAAGCATTGCTTGGTACCAAACCAATCAACACTGATTCAACTAAGATTAAATTTGCAAATAGCAAATATAACTTATGCACAGAAAAACTTTATTTAAAAAGACAGTAATTTCTTAAAATTTTAAAAATTACATGATTAATTATTGAAAGGATGATCACGGGTTATTATAGATATTGTTTATACAATAAGCTTCAGCGTTTTATTTCATGGAACCTCGATGAAAATACGAGGAGCCCCAACTGGATAGAAATATCTTTGTATCTCTGAAAGGAGTCGATGTTATTGGTTAAAGTTGCTCGAAGTTTAGTTTCTATTGCTGCTTTGCAAATAGAAAAATAAATAATTGATAAGAGAATGATTCCTTATTAACAGCAAAATAATAAAAATAAAAACATGTTTAACAGAATAAAGTAATCAAATTCAATTTTCTTTTAACTGCAGGTACAAAAACAAAAAAAGTGTTGACTTCAGAAAACAGATTTTTAGCAAGTGTAAAACTTTTGCAAAACCCTTGTGTTTTTAAACCTACACTTGTCTGTCAAAATAAATGATTGAAAGCTCTATATGTTTCTATTTTCATTAAATCACAATTTTAAACATCTTTTTGAATTTTTCTGTTAAGCAAATTGCTTTTTTTTGTGTTAAACACTGTTTAAATTTTTTGCTTTGTACAAGGCTACTTATAAAATATTAGTAATAATTTTTATTTATTTATATTGACTGAACTTACTCATTGTTGAGTTCAATACCAGGTTTGTCACACTTTCATTTTTTAAAACTGCCACTTCTCCTCTATGAACACGACAAAGTTCTTGAAAATCTTCAAATTTTTTGCGATAAATAAAATCTTCATTAAAAATTTTGTATTTGTACTCTCCAGAAACTATCCAATCCTCAGCTAATGATCCAACAAAAACAAAACTGATAAAAATTATTTACTTCTAAAATAACAATGTTGATTATTATTTTAGAATTAAAAGTTTTTCATTTTGATAAACGTGAAATTAAGTATTTATAAAGTGAACAACAAAACAAAAGAGTGATTTTGAATTTGGTAAAAAGTTTACAAGCATAGATCTACTTGCAACGATAAGTCGAAAAAAAAGTTTTCGTTAGCAAAAAATTGTGCTGCTACTGCTGACTCAAAAAAAAGAGATTGACAAAGATTTTGTACAAATTCTGTCCATATCTAATACTTAAATTTTTTTGAATTTATGTTAAAATTTCCATCGGATAATAGATACTTTAAAGTGCAAAATAGAAAAAGATTAACAAAATTTTAACTTACTTGCAGGCTCAGTTGGTTTTAAAGTTGAAGTAGTTTTTTGCGCAGCAAAACATAATTAAAAGAAAATAAAACGACCTTTTAGAATTAAATGTTTATGAATATATTTCCACAAATAGAATTGTGCGAAACAACAAACCACGCAGAATTTACTTCTACGTTTAATCAATCAACTAATAAGACAACTGCATAATTATATAGCCAATAAATATTATTAATTCCTTTTTAATTTTATAAAATACTACGTTATATAATTTTTGATTGGTTGTGTATTTTTGGCACCTACAGTAAGTTAACAATCTGATTAAATTGGTTATATTATCATATTTTTTTATTCCACCTATTTTATGATCCAATTTAAAAATTTTGTTATACTCAAGAAGAAAACTAAGAATGACTCTTTTTTTGTTACCAGAAAATTCATGTCTAAAATAATTTTGAAGTTCAAATCAGCTTCTATTTCAAAACTATTGCTCCAGTTGAAACAATGATGTTCCATAAAATTTTTTTTTCTTTAACACCGTTTTTATAAAAATTGAAAGTGGTTAAAAAAGTCAAAAAAATTTTTAATGCGTTTTATAAAATTGGATTCTATTACTTAAATTTGTGTATAATAATCTATAGAAATATTTTTAAAAACACTTTAAATGTGTGGTGAATACGAGCTAACTGTGCTAGATTTCACATAAAATAATTATAATAAGCTATTTATGGCAAACCATATTTGATATTTAAAACATACTACAAATTTATCTTTTAAAGATGTTCAAACCGGTGGTTTTTAATCTTTTTTAAACCGGGACGCAATTTTCAACCCAAGATAATTTAACGACACCTTTCGATGAACTAATTTTAATTGAGGGTTTGCTGGCTATCTAATGCTAACGTCAAATCATTTTCAAAAATCATAGTAAAAAAATGGTCTTCACCTGGAATCTGTTTCTGATTTCTTAATTTTTGGCCAAAAAAATTAGTTATATCAAAAAAAGTCTTTACTTTAAATCAAAAATTTTATCTATCAAACACTCTTTCAACCCTACAAAAATAACAAAGACCCCGTGGGGTTAGCAATCCCCACCTTGAAAAACAATGATTTAAACAAATCGCTTTCGTGCATAAACTTTTACCTGATGATCTTTGGCAAGCGTAATGTTTATTGCTAACACAGGTATCATCACTCCATCTTTTCGTATTGTTTTGGATTACTACACATTGTTCATTGCCTTGTACAGAAGGTTCGCCAATTGCCCAGTTCATATATCCATCTTCAACCAATGATCCGTCGGTCCATTCAAATCCGTATTTTGAAGCAGGGTTTGGTACCAAACCAATTAAAACTGATTGAGCTAAGATTAAATTTAAAAATAATATGAAATAACTAATACACAAAAAACTGTATTTAAAAAGATAGAATTTCTTAAAAGTTTTAAATTTAAATTATTATTGGAAGGATGATTATTAATATTAAGCGTCATCGTTTTAATTTATGGAACCTCGATAAAAATATAAACCAATACAACCGTACAACAATAGCTCATATCTCCGAAAAGAGTCAAGGTTATCGCTAGAAGGTTGCTCGAAGTTTAACGTTTTCATTGCTGTTTTGCAAGTAGAAAAAGTATATTGATGATAAAAGAATTATTCCTTATTAACAGCAAAATAAAAAATAAAACATGTTTAACAGAATAAAACTACTCGAATTCAAGTCACTTTTAACTGCATCTACGAATACAAAAAGTTTAAAAAAAAATATTTTTAGTTTATGTAAAGCTTTGCAAAAGTCTTAGGTGTTTAAAACTAAAGTTCTCGGTCGAAATAAATAATTGAAAGCTCTATATCTTCGTATTTTTGTCGAGACACAATTTTAAGTCTTTTTGTGTTTCTCTGTTGAGCAAAATGCTTTTTTTTGTATTAAATACTGTTTAAATTTTGCATTATTTAAAAGGCTACTCATAGAATATCAGAAATAAATTATTAAGTTTCGTATTGACTGAACTTACTTATTGTTGAATTTGCTACAAGATTCGCCACACTTTCATCTTTAAGAATTGCCAGTTCTCCTCCATGAGCACCACAGAGTTCTTGAAAATCTTCAAAAGTTTTGCCAACAATCCACTCTTCTCCAAATATTTTGTATTCATACTCTCCAGAAATTATCCAATCATCAGCAAATGATCCAACAAAAATAACACAAATAACAACTAAATGCTTCATTTTGTTATTTTAAACTTTAGCTAGTTTAAGTTTATTAAAATAAAAAAAATTCAATTGTAAAATAATCAAAAGTATTTATAAATTAAAAAACAAAACAAAAGAGCAACAAATTTAGATGAAATGTTTACAAGGATAAGCCTATACTGGTAACGGTGATCCGAAAAAATGTTCTTATAACTCTAGAAAGACGGAAAATGTTTTTCTTCAAGAAATATTGACCAAATGGATCAATTAAACCTTCGGAATTAAAAGCAAAAAAAGGCCTTTTTTATATTATTGTTATTGTTTGCCAAGGAAATGTAGATCAGTCGTGTTAAAACAACTTTTTGAACTTTGGTTACAAACAATTGATATTGCAAAAAAATTTAAATTAGTCGTTTAGAAATAGTTTTTCAAACTTTGGTTTCATAACAATGGAATTTGTTGCGGTATTGCACAGCAAATCCTGGTAATAATTCAATAATCGCATTTATAGGTTATTACAGAAGATATTATATAAAACAATTTTAATTTATCAAGCTATTAGAGTATACAACTGTTTGCGTGCTTTTTATTTAAGCTTTATAAAGATTTTTTATATCTTTATTTTTTATTTGTTGTTAGAACGCCGCTTTAAGCTAACAAAGTGGACAAGCAAAAGCCTTGGATGCCAACGACAATCCATTTGTTTTGAAATGCCATATAGCAGCGGTTCCCAAACTGGGCGCCGCGAAAACATGTGAAAGTTGTTGCATTTACTGGTTTCCTCACAAAAATTACAATGTTAAAGTTGTTAGCAGCTTTTTACAATTTTACAGTGTGTGGTAAGCAGCAGCTGTGTGGAACCGCTTGTTGGTTGTTAATTGTTAGTTACAATAACTTATCTGGAAAACCACGCGAATTTTTTGCTTGTAAGTTATCAGAAATGAATAAGCAGTCAGTTGTATTTTCAAATTTTTTGTAAACACTAGCCAATGCGTCTTTTAAATTTGCGTACAGAACCGCGAAATGTAAAAAAACTGCATACCATTGCGGAAGAACTTGTGCTTCCTGCTGCTATTGACTTAGTTTCGACAATGATTGGAGAATCAGCACCTCAAAAACTAAAAGCTGTTCCAATCTCAAACAATACCATTAGTAGGAGGATCGATAAAATTTCGGATGATATTAATGATCAGCTAGTAGCGAAAATGCATGGAAATGAGTTCAGCTTACAGTTAGATGAGGCAACAACCAGTACCAGTAATACAGATGCTTATTTGATTTGCTACGTACGCTTTATTGATAACAATCACAATATCGTTGAAGATTTGCTTTTCTGTAAACCCATTTTAACAAATTGTAGAGCGCATGAATTGTTTGCAATATTGAACATTTTTTTTTTAGGAAAATAATCTCTAGTGGAAATATTGCGTTGATTTATGCACTGATGGTGCCCGAGCTATGTCTGGCCGCTTTGGTGGGCTGCGAACGTTAGTGCAGGGCGTTGCCGTTAACGCAAAATGGACTCACTGCTTAATACAACATGAGGCGCTGGCTTCGCAACAGCTCAATGGTAACCTTAATGAAGTGCTTAAAGCTGTTGTCAAAACTGTGAACTTCATTAAAGCAAGGCCGCTTAAAGCTCAGCTTTTCCAACGTCTTTACGATGAATTAGGAGCAGAGCACAACAATTTATTGTTTTATTGTAATGCAAGGTGGCTTTCCAAAAGCAAAGTTCTTCTGTGTGTGTATTTTATTTATTTTATTTTTTCTCTATATTTATCCCCCTGACTCGCAGGATAGTGACGGAGGCGCTAATACATAGGATAAGCAATTACCCCGACCTGCTTCCGGTGATGCCAAGATATTACTGACCGCTTGAAATTTTAATAGAGATATGGTTTTAATTTAGAACTGCTTGCCAAGACCACTAAGCAGGGAAAACTGCCCTTAAGTGTCTTTCCCAAGGACGCAACAGAATGGCGCGAGTAGGGACCATGTTGGTCACAATCTCGGCGCTCTAACCACTCGACCATGCTGCCGACACTGACCGTGTACGAATTGAAAAAAGAAATCTCCATATTTTTAAAAGAAGAAAACCATGCACTTGCTACTACCTTTGAAGATAAAGTTTTCCTGACTCAGTCGGCGTATCTCTGCAATATTTTTTTAAAAATTAAATCAATTAAACATCTTCCTCCAAGGAAAAGAAACTCACCTTCTGCAACTTTATGACAAAATTACAGCCTTTAAAAGAAAATCAGTTGTGACAGACTGATCTGCTGATAAATAACGAGCAATGTGATAACTTTCCACTTTTAAAATTCAATTAACACTTGCAATCTGGCAATCTCTCCCTGCGGAATACCGATGAGCGTGATATGAAAACTGTGATGTGTTCGCATTTGGATGCTCTAATCTCGCATTTTGAGAAATATTTTTCTGAAGACATGGAAAAACAGAATTGGATAAAAAATCCTTTTGTTGATAATTTATCGATCTTTCTTCTGATCTCACTTTGAAAAGCTTATACAACCTTAATTTACTCATTTCATTCTGGGTTAAAGCTCGATATGAGCTTCCACTTGTAGGCTGTAAAGCTCTCCGTGTTCATGTGCGTTTTGCAACGTCATACTTGTGTAAAGCCGGTTTTTCTGCGGTACGGTAGTAGTAATGAAGCCGAAGTATTGCAATAAGATTAACATTAAACGCGACATGTGTGTTGCAATATCAAACATTGCACCGCGGTTTAATAAAATGTGCATAGACCAACAAGCTCAATGCTCACATTAAATGTTTTTTAATATTTTGCGAATAATGCTGACATTTTTGTGCATTTTGAATAATCACCATGCTCAGTTGAGCTAAATTCATAGTTAGCACTATAGGGCGGTTGTGCCTCCCAATGATTTACATAACCGTTCCTGCACTGCACATTTTTTGTCTTTTTAAATATTAACATTAATTTGAATTAAAGGTAACGCGGCTGTGCTTCTCATTTTTTCTCTTCCTCAACTCTCTCTACTTTCTGCATGTTTAACGTTCGTCGTTGTGTCGCGTTTCCTTTTCATGCTTCATAGTACAGTGCATATACTTAATAATGTTACTGAGCATGAATATCATTATCATTATTATCATCATAAACATGATTTAAATACATTTTTTGGTAAAACTTAATATTTGCAAATTTCGGCTTCATTAAGGCGCCGCGAGTATAGATAAGTTTTCGAAGGGCGCCGTGAACAAAAAAAGTTTGGGAACCGCTGCCATATAGCGTAGATGCAGATTGTATAGAGGTAGATCTATTTACCTGCTCAAAGAAATTAATTAATTTTCACAAACTATGCTTGTTACAAAAAGTTCTTTTACATTTCGAGGCTTCTATGCTTTATTAAAAAAGGATCAATTGCATCTGTAAATTAACCTGAGAAAAATTACTGAAAGATTCGATAGATTAAGATAAAGATAAATCTACAATGTACAGGAAATATAAATAATAGATGAACGTTTAGTTGATGTAGGCTAAACTAGCAGTTACTTATGTTTTCGAAATCGGATCGCAAAATGAAATAAACTAAGCAAAATCAGACAAAAAAATCATAAGCAAGAAATAGATTTTAATAGACCTACTAAATTTTCTTTTCTTTTTTGAAGTGAAATTTTTTTGCCTGTTATTTTATTAATGTCAATTGAGAAAACATTCGCCCAAAAAAAAAATTCCCTTTAAAATATAAGCTTACACCAGTTTTTTTAGACGCAATAGATGATAAGATTTAAGTTTGATACTTGTATATGAAACGTTTGCAGTTATTCATTTCTAATGGACCGACGTAGTTGGTGAAGTGACATCCTTTTTCAAGATGGCTCTATTCGATGAAAAAAGTGAATTTGTATTAGTTACATTACAACACTTCATAATCTCACTGAAATAATTGCTCATTTTTTAAACAAATTACTAGAGCTATACCTCTAATTTTCATTCCAACCATTAATTAAAATTTTTTTTGTTGAGAACTAAATTATTTCAGTATAAAATACTAACTTATTTCCGTATTTAGGAATCTTTTTTGTCATAAAAGTACTAATTTAACCTTGCAACTTTACCCTCACTCAAATAAATTGAGAGCTGAGTCAATGCAAAAAGGCAAGCGATGGCACAGAATTGATAAAACAACATCTATTTTGATTTTCCGCATTACATAAACACCTACAACAAACACATGGAAGGCATTGATTTCTTTGACCAAAAAGTGTTAGTGTACAGCATTAGAATAAGACAAAAATTCTGGTGGTCTTAGTTTGCAGGGAGCCTAAATGCGCAAATAGTTAATGCTTGGATACTACAAGAAAATCAAAAGATTCATATCAATTTGTTGACTTTTTGGAAAAACCTTGTTGTTTCTATTTTGGGTAGGGAGCTGAAAAAGACCAGAACTTCAGACATCAACGTTAACACAAGATAGTGTGCGATTTGACGGAATGCAGCACTGGAATGCAACAGCAAATCATAAACGATGCAGGTACAAGCAGTATGGTGGCCGAACTCCTCGTATTTGCAAGATGTGCAAGCTCATCCTTCATTTTGAAAGTATCTAAGAGTTTCCATAGAAAGAATGAAATACTTTATTTACAATTTGGTAAAAGAGTGACTATAGTTTACTTCTATTTCTAAAAAAAGGTTTAGAAAGTACTTATTTTCACTTCATGGTTATGAGTTTAAAAAGACTTAACGGCAGCGTAATCGAATGGTAAAAGCACCAAGATTATGATCGACATGGTATTGGTCCAAAATCTTATCTACTCGCGCCATTTCGCTGTTTCCTTAAGAAAGACACTTTTAACGCGTCTTGGCAAAAAGTTCTAAATTTCAGTCATATCTCTATAAAACAAAAAAACCAAACCAAAAATGTCAAAGAGACAGTTATATCTTGGCATCTCAGGCTTGCTTGCCCTGTCTATATTACCTCCGACTCTTTCTCGAGAGTCAGGAGGATAAATATAGCAATAAATGAAAAAATAAAATTTACAGTACAATACCAAATAGATATCCTTTCCTTTTTCTTTCATCTCTATTTTTATCTTGCTAACTTGCAAAAAACTGTTGTAGGAGCTATACGCCAGGCGAACAATTACCCAGACCTATATGTTTCCAGTCTGAGGGTGAGTCAAAAAGTTCTCAGCCAAATGCCATATTTTCAAAATGTGCAAAATCTTACAATTTTTTTTTATGTTCAAACATACCTTTAGGATTTCCCGAACAATCTTGAAAAATTTTATCATTCTATCTATTTGCAGCATTACGATTTGTTGTGTTTGAAATATTTTGTATCTTTGTGCCTTAAAATAGTGAATTTTGAAATAAGAGCAAACATTAAATTTTTGAATAGACTTAATTGGAAACCTGATAAGATCATTGAAGATTTACAGCTTTATGGTGAGTCCGCACCATGTAGAGCAGTCGTTTATGATTGGTTTAAACGCTTCAAGGAGGGAAGGGAGCAACTTGAAGATAATTTAAGAGAGGGGAAACCCTCCACCTCAAAAAATCAAGAAAACATTTAGACTTGTGCAGAATCTAGTTGAAGAAGATAGAACAGTTACTATCAATGAAATTGCCAATGCAGTGGGAATCTCACGTGGATCTGCATTTTCAATTCTTACTGAAGATCTCTTTGACTAAAATGAAGCTTTTTCGTTTTATAAAGACCCCGAATATAATAATAGAAATGTAGGCTCAACAGAAAAAAATTATAATATTGAGGTGAACACCAAAAAATCTACTGTATAAAACAGGGGGAAAACTATGGCCCTCAACGACCTTCTGTGCGGCCTTCTTCTGTTGGAAAAAGAAGGGCTGACCTTCTGACCTTCTTTTTCCAACAATTTTTGGTCTTTAGCACGTTCAAACGTTTTTTAGTTTTAGAAAATTTTGGAAAAAGCCAACAGCAGGAGCTGATTTACCCGTTAAAAAAAGTTTGCAGTACTTTTTTGAACTTAAAAACTACAAATTTTGTTAAAAATTTAAGTTGAAAAATTTATTTTTAGGTTTATACAGACATTGCTATACTATGGATTGTTGCAAAATTTTGTGCGAATCTTTTTAAAAAGTTACCTATTTTTGAAAAGTCGAAGCAAGAAATATTTTTGTGTATTGACAATGATACATTTTAAAGAAAACTAACTTTTCTCTAAAAAATAATTCTTGTATAGAAAGAATGATTCTGTTCCTTTGGTCTAAAAAAACGATGAAAACTATAGTGATTATAAAGTAAAACTTGATTAGCTTGTAGACATTACAAAAAAAATGTCCGATGTTTCGTATTCACAAAAATGGAATTTAATTGCAGCAGTCAAAATTGAAAATAAAAAACTCAAACTTTTCCAATTAATAGTTTTGCTTTTGGAACGCATAGCAACTAATAAAAATTGTTTATCTCTCCACATTTTTTGCGTTCTAAAGTGGCTGAAATTCTGCGCGTATCACGAGGCTTAGTTTTTCGATTAGGCAGAAAAAACTTGCTGGTAATTTGATTAAATTTCTTTTTTGATTGTGAAATTTTGCTTTTTAGTGTTGTCGCAGTGATGCGTTGACCTTATCAATTTATTTATACTTTGTTTATGCAGTTCTAAAATTCAATATTTGTTAACGAAACTAAAATAAAATTGTGAAAATTTTGAATGTTTTGATATCACCTGATTTGACTATTTCATTTACCAATCAATGCTCAAGTTGTAATTGTCCAAAATAATCAATCAATACTTTTTTTAAGTAATGAATTAGTAATAGCAAACTTAGGAGAAGGACTTTGATGCAAATCTTTTTTTAGTTTAATGACTTGCGTGTAATCATTTTTTTTTTTTTTTTTGATTTACGGTCTGTAAATAAATATAATTAAAGTTCATTGTTGGGTTTTTAAACCTAATCGGCGGAAAGGATTTAGTAATTGTGGCGTTTAAAAGGTAAATATTAGGTTACCTAAACTCTCTTGCTTCAATTATCGGTTTCAACCGGGGTCCGCCAAATTGTTGTAGGGAGTTTGCAAGCAGCTCTTGCCAATAAAAAACAAGGCACAAAGCACAATTTTAATGTAAATTTTTGAATCCATCTTCTAGATTAGATTTTAGGGGTAGGTGAAGTTAAAAATCAAAAAAGGTCATTCAACAAAAATTCTTGTCTTTAAAAGATTTAGAAATTAAAGTAAAGACTTTTTTTGGTCTTTAACTCGAATTGCTGACCTGTTCTTGGGAAAGCAGCACTAAAATTTACGTTAAACTCAAAGTGAAGACCTAAAAAAAGAAAAAGTCTTAACTTTGATTTTTTGATAATTTGAGAAGAATGCCTGTAGCGTACTGTATAGGTATTTTTATAGTCTTTAACTTGAAATAGCCACCAATTTTTGAAAAGAAAACGCTAAAATTTACATTGAATTAAAAACCAAACAAAAAGTTCATCCCTTTAATGAACAGGTATTCTGAAAAATTATTAGATAGGAAGCGTTAATTTAGACCAAATAAATAAATATTTGACGAAATCTTTCTAAGAATCTGCAATCAATACTCTAACTTAGCTTTAAAATGGCATTCAGTAATCTAATAGAAATTTAGTTGACTTTAAAATTTCTAAGCCTAAACCGCCTTAATTTTTATAAAGTCAAATGATCCCAAAATTATCTAACAATAAAAACTTTATAAAACAAAGATTATTGCAATCGTTTTGATGGATAATTTAATTGTTTTGAATGGCTAGTATTTAAAAAAATTCATTTCTTTAAATTTTTCAAAACTTGTTTCAGTAGATTGTGTTATTGTAAAACCATTTTGTTAATTTAAATTATTCTGACCCTTTCTTTTCTTTAATTTTGCATTTAGAATGATAAACTTGTGTGCAAATTTTCTGACTGCAAAGCCATTTTTTATATCGTAGAAAATATATTTTGGTTAATTCTAAAACTTCATGCTAAAAAAACTATTAAGAAACAAACACAGATTTTTTAATCAAATCTCATCTCAAAAAAGTTGTCTGCATTCCTTGCCTGATCGATCAAACGTACTTCACTCTTTTTTGATTCATGTTTAAAGTATTTTTGGGTAATACTGCTTTGTTTTTAATTATTTGTCTGGTTATTAAAAATTTTCAGCCATAAAGTATATAGACAATCACTTCTATCTAGCTCTCTACATATTATCATCAACAAATTTGCAATGATCATTAATACAGATTGTGTAAACACGAATATTGATTGGGTTTTGCAGTGCTATCAATTTGACATATTTAAATAGCAAGAGCGTAATTATTAAAAGAACCCTTATTGTTTTTTTATCACTAGAGTTATGAGATGTCAACTTTGACACCAAAAAATTTTTACCGCTGCATTACTTTTAATTGAAAACAAATACCAAGTTGTTATTTGTTAAATCTTCCTGAATTTTGTTCTAGTTTTTATATTTAAGAATTTAAATTTATTATTTATGGGACAAAACTATTTTTCTTGTTTGAAAATAAGGCAACTGCAATTACGCACATCAATGCTTTTTGTTAATTAATTACCTATTTTTACTTTTTTGGTGTTTTTATTTATGACCATTAAAATCAAATACGGATATCATTCAACATAAAAGTAGTTTTAATTTATAATTTGCATTCACCGTAAAACAGTAACATAAAGTTAAAGCGAGTTTTTTTCATAAATTAGCATTTTAACTTTAATTTTTTTACGCTTTTTAGAAAGCAGTGGTTTAAAGATTCGTCGAATCGCAAATCGCAGATATGCGTATATACAGTAGCAATGTTTTTTATGATGCTGAAGGCTTCAAATCATAGTAGTGTTTTTTAAGTATATTTTTTCCTATTTGTGTCTTTAATATATTTACGTAGGTTAAAACTTGAGCTTTATAGCACTTTGTAATAATACAAAATTAGCAAATTGAAACAGCAAGCTATAACTATAGATCAGTGAGTTTTACTGTAAAGTGAAGTCATAACAATGAATGAGAATTTTATGAGAGAATGAGATTTTATGAAACAATGAACAATAAGAGAATGAAAATTTTACTGTACAAAGTGCTGTCATAACACGGTCGGTAAATTCATTAGCATGGAAGTTAAAAAATAACTTATTTTCTATTCATTGCAAAATAAATCTCAACCAAAGGTTGTCAACATACATGTACTCCTAACACAACATTAATTAATAGGAATTAATTGATTTTTTAGTATTGATTATAATTGCTGAAAACAGTTCCAGTTCAATTACTAAATAAATTTTGTAAACGTTGGACTATGAAAATATAAAAGCAGATAGTGGTTGAAAACATATAACGCATTCTAAAAAATGTTTCGCTTTCAAGAACCAGCTAACTTGAAAAATTAAATAACTTTATAATGTATTGACATAGCCTACATGGTTGTGAAATAAATGTTAATTAAGGGCTTTAATAAGTAATAAAATATCAAACTGTATGTAGTGCGGTCCATTTTGGACTCCTGGTACATCCGATTCCAATTAAGTTTAAATTATTTGCTTTCAGTTTACTTAAAATTTTCTGTTTATCTAGCGTCGGCAGCGTGGTCAAGTAGGTAAGAGCATCTTGACTGTGATCGACATGGTCTTGTTTTAAAGTTTTCCCGTGCCATTCTGTTGTGTCCTTGGCAAAGACACTTTTACGGCACTTTTCGTTGGTCTGAGCAAACATTTTTGAATTTCAGTCATAGCTCTAAAAAAGTAAAAATCAATTTATAAAATTTCAACCGGACAACAATATCTTGGCGTTTCCAGAAGCATGTCGAGTTAATTACTTGCCCTATGTACATATATTGCTTTCGACGTGTTTTGGCGAGTCAGAAGAATAAGTATAGAGAAGAGATAAAAAAAATCAAACTTAACAGTTTTACATTGGTAAAGAACATTTTTATAAGTAAACTAAAAAAATGATTTTAAGAAAATTTTATAAATCATTAAAGCTATGCTACAAAACGAATGCTATAAACTAATTTTATTACGATAGAACAAAAACAGGACCAAAAATTAAGTTTTGCTTAGATTTACGGCAATAATCACATTTGTAGGAAGAAGAAAGATGGATTAAAAACACGATTCGTATAAATTCTGTATTAGCAAAAAGTAAAAAAAACTGAAGCTAAATATTTATAAACTATCTTATTTTAAAATTTATTATTTTTTATTTTTTTGTTATAATGATCTACACTGTATGAAGCAGCTCAATTACAATGTCAAGATCCGAATCAGAGACGCAATCAAGTGCAAGACATCGACTTTTATTTGTGTTTGCATAATTTAAGGTTATATTGGTTTTGCTCCATTTCCTTTTTACGTGGTATGATTAATGATTAACCTAAATGATCACTAAACACTTCTTAACTGGAATTAATGAAAATATTTACCACGCTATATATAAATACATATACGCAGTTATTTGCAAAAATATATGACCGCCCCAGCCGCAATGAAAATTTGTTGCAAAGCTTGAATTAATTGATCGTTTAATTGTCCAAATTACATTATTTTGTCAAAGAAACGCACTATTGCCTCATAGTCAATTATTGAATCTTTTACACATTTCAAGTATATGTTTACAACCAGTTGCAGTGCAGATTAATGTATGTTTAAAGAGTTGAGCGTGCTCAGGTAGTTGCTTTGCTTATGGAAAGACTCTCATAGATGCAGATAGCAATAAGATTACAATGCAGCAAAAGTTCAGTCCACCGCGCCATAGAAAAGTATAAGAAGCATGAAAATCATTATGACATGAAAAAACACGTAGACCCCGCAAAACTTAACGAAGAGATGATCATGCCAACCGACAAGCTGTCATGCGATCCTTCATTAGTTCTTGTTGTAAAATACTCGTACGTGCCAATTTGCTAAATAATGGTACAGACATTTGTATCAGTACGGTTTCACGTCATTTGAGCAAGGAGTTCGATTTAAAACTTATAAGCCATCTACAAAACCACGCTTCACATCTGTTATGAAAAAAAAAAAGATTATCTTTGCCAATAAACATCTTTATTAGGTTGTAGATAAACGGGGAACAGTTTTATTCTTTGACCAATCTACAGTTTAGCAGTTTTGCCATGTGGAAGAGGCACGTTCGAAGACCAAAATTCCAAAAACAATGCGAAGTACATCCTCAGTACAGTAACACACCTTCAGATTGTTTGGAAGGTCATGAGCAAACATGGAAGAGCTGGGTTGTACTTTCTTTCTTGAGGAATCACAATAAATGACCTGAAATATGTTGAACTGCTTAAAAAAAAAGCTGAATATACACATGGTGGTGCATAACACTTCACTATTTATGCACGATGGAGCACCATGTCATAGATCGAAAGTGGTTTCGGACTATCTTTGGAAAAGCAAGGTGGAAGTTCTTGACAGGCCTGTAAACAGCCCAGATTTGAAACCCATCAAACACTTGTGGAATTATTATACATGAAGAATAAAGTGGCGGAAAAACAACCATCCAGTGCTAAAGAACTTGTAACTCCAATAAAAGAAACTTGGGTGAAAAAAATGAGCACCAAATAATGTGCATTCATAGTAAAAATATGCCCAACCATCTTGCTGCAGTAGTGTGAAAGAAAGGTGGACATAAAATACAAAAACAACCTTCTTTTTAGATGAAAAGTAGTACTTGAAGTGGTTTAAATATTGGTTGTTTGATGTACTCGTAATTGTGTTTGATTGCGAATTAAACTCTCTTTTTTGATGTAAAACTGATTCACCTTATCGTAGTTTGAAAAACGTGGAAAATTTGGGGTGGTCTTATATTTTTGAAAATGACTAAACTGCACACAAAAATTTTTTAATTAAAAAATCGCTACAGTTTGCTTTGCCAAAACGCGGCTCATCAGGCAATTATCTTATTTAAATATGGTTCTCAACCTGCCGGTTGTTTGGCTAGATTCTCGAGGTCACGAAAGCGTTTAATAAACTAAATTGTGATTTAAAGTAAAGATTTTCTTTTGAGAATGAAAATTAAGAATTCCGAAACAGATTCAAATTGAAGACCTTTTTTAGAGATCACAAAATTTTACGATAAAATTAAGTTTTGTTCTTCAAAGGAGGTCATTAAGTTAGCTTGGGTTGGAAATTGGGTCGGGAGAATGAAAAATTTGAAAACCACTGCTCTAAACAAATTTACGTCATCGCTGCCGCAAAAACGTCGCAATGGCGTAAAAGTTAAATCAGTCACCGTGCTTTGAATAAAACAGTAAAACAAATTCTTGTAATACACTTATAAGAACAACTTGCAGACAAAATAACTAAAGTAGAAGGTTTTGTACCGATTACGAAATTATTACGTTACAATGAAACGTGACGTCATAATAAAAGCTTAAAGATCACTGTAAAAGACTGAAAATCAAATATAGATTTGTAAGGCTATGATGAGACTTATGAATAAAACGTAACATATGCCCCCCCCTGGTAAAGAAAAATGTTATGTTTAGCAAAGAAAAGTATTTTTAACAAAACACTCTCAAGTCATAACTATAAATTACACAACCAAACACTTTAAACAATTATGCGACTGGGGTAGTCAGCCATAACGCTCTCCTTGCCGGCAATGTCCTACACCACAAAGTCATACCCTTGTAGGGATAAAGACCAGTGAGGTCTTTAGTACGGAGCAAACAAAATGGCCGCATTGAGCCTCCTAAAAAATGTCAAAACCCGTCCCCCTAAGCAAAATATTGCTCTATTTCTTAATAATAGGACCTTGACGGTGGCCACCCCAAAATGATGGCTTTATTTTTAGAGATCACTTTTTTTTTAAAGATTAAAAAGGCTCCTTCTAAAATAATGACCATTTTTTAGAAATCACTTTGTTTTGAAAAACTAAAAAGTGGCCTCCCCTAAAGTAATGACTTTTTTGAGATCTCTTTGTTTTAGAATACTGAAAAGTGGCTCCCTGTTAAGAAAAATATACGTAGCTTTATTTTTTCATAGTAGGACCATCATGGTAGTTCCCTAAAGTAATTTAATATTACTAATTTGACTCTTTTTTAATCAATCATTGCTTCGAATTAATTGTTTTGATAGTAAACCAATCAAGAAAGAATTCAGCCAACGCGAAAAAGTAAAATAAATTCTTCCACACCTAATTGTGATTCGGCTATTGGCACTCATCTTCTGAAACATCCAAATTGCGCCCTTCACTACAATGATAATCAATTTTCAATTCTATCAAAAGCCAGATCTGATTTTCATCTTGCTGTATTAGAATCCATCCACATAACCTCAAGCAAACCTGCATTGTGCCGTCAAAAAGAGTTCGTTTATAGGCTTAAATTATCAACATAATTATATTGGTTTTATTTTATTCTTTTTCAGACTTCAAATTACAACTATAATTTTGCCAAGTTAAACATTCAAATTCCGTCCAATAAAAATTGTTCCATTTCTAACTCGACGAAACGACAAAAATTTTTCATTTTTCGACCGCTTGGTGGCTGATGCTTCTAATCAACTGCGCTTCAGTATAATTTCTTACTCGGCGAAACGACAATCTTATTCAATATAATTTCGACATTTCAGTTCTTTACTAATTGTAGCGATTTCTCCTGATGAGAGCTACACGAAAACGTTTGAGTTTTTTTAAACAGCCTTTTTCAAGGCTACCCCCTCTCTTTATCAAAGAGTTTTGTCTATATAGATGGCCACGTCTATAGCGACATTTCAGGCTATTTTAAAATTTTGTGCCACAAAAAATCTTTTAAAATGCTTTTATTATCTTACAAAAAATGTTTTTGATAATTATAAAAACCATTCAAAAATTATTTGTTCTACTTACGTAATTATTTTTTACATCTAAGTTTTATTAAAATATCTTACTCATGGCAAAAAGTTCTTTGTCTTAACTGCATGATTGATCAAAATTACTTGATTAATTATCTTCTCAATAAAAACTGCTATTGTTTTCACTTTGGTGTCTGGTTACTAAAAAATTTTTAAAGATAAAGCATATTGACATTCTATTTTATTCTATATATTATGATCAACAAATTTGCCATCCATATAAAGAAATAAAGATTGTGAACACGTAAAAATATTGATTGCCTGCTGTTGTGCTATTCATTTGCCATATTTTCTAAATAGCGAGGCGTAATTATTGAAAGAACTTAACCGAAACCACAGATTAGATTATATTGTGTAGATAGGAAAAATCTGGATTATCAAAATTCGCCACAGGAAAAAAATATTTTTTTTCTAATATTTACAAAATTTTAGCATAATACTTGCTGCAAATATGCAAATTTCTAGGCCAAATAAAATTACCCAAATGCGGGCAAGTTGATTTACTTAATGTGGTAATTAGATCGAGAATCAAAAAAAAAATATATCATAAAATTCTGCATTAACAGCAAAAGAAATATAACGGACCTAATACTTTTGTATCAGCCAAGAGCATGACTAAAAGTACAGTTTTTATAAAAAAATTAGCTTTTAAGAAATATAACAAAAAACACAAAGTGCAATGAATACACAAGTTTTTTTTTAAAGTTATTCACATATATGGCTTAAGAGGTTAGTGGCAGTAGTCTAATTGTGCAATAAAATACGGTCAATTTAAATATTTTTGATTGATTCCTGAGCTCAATATTGTTTCCCAAAGGTGGACATTTTTCACAACCAACGCAAGCACATTGAATCCAAGTTTCTCCCAGTTTATCCTGCATTTTTTCACTTGTCACCTCATATGAAACAAAATCAATTGTCATGTACAAGACTAAATCGTAATTGCCATTATATAAAGCTCATATCAGTGATTCATTAGAGCTAAAATCATATAAATGTTTTTTTTTTTTCGGAAAAACACCAATTCCATTGGAATTTTTTTTTGTTTATTATTTTGGTAGTCCAAATTAATTTTTTTGTTTGGTTTTCCAAGCTCTTCAATATATGTTTTTTCCGGTCCAGCAGTGAAAACAGTAGACATTACTGTTTTCTATTATTGATTAATTCTATGCACCAACTATGCTTTAATCACCTGAATTAACTATGCCACATTTTAAGGCTGAAAAATATGGTCTGTTCGTCACTTGCTGGTTTAAGAAAACGAACGTTAATTTTTTTTTGAAAAATATGCTTACTTACGCTTTAGTTACCTGTATGCTTGCTACTTAAAAATGTTTTGTACCTAATGAGAATATAAAAATATTCTGACACTCTCCAAAATTTTTTTTCGGCTCAAAAATAACATGTTGTTGTACTTTGCCTATTTGGCTTTGAATAAGCTAAAATTGACGCAGTACCTATTAACCATAAGGCTCATGGTCTTGATGGTAAAGTTTACGCTTGATTGATTAGATGATAATGGTAAGTCTATCACCCATTGAATCAAATAACCTGGTTTTCTCCTATTTAAAATATACTCATTTTACCCATCAACAGCCAAGATCACCATTTTGGACTGATCAATCAAATATAATTTTTGTGCAACTCACAAAAAATCTAGGTCATAAACTAGTTAAAAATGTAATAATTGTTCTTTTTTTGAATAAAGGTTCGTTTCCGCCCCGAGCGTTGACGGTTTTGTGCTTTGTTTGTTTGTCGTCGTCGTCGTTTGGAAGAGCATCCACTCTGGGTCAGTTACAAACAGGAATGGGACCGAGAGTTTATCCTTTTAATACCCCAGGCTGCTGTACTTCCTGGATCAGATGCTAGCACTGGTCCTGAATATAAAAACACGGAGCCTGGAAATTAGTTCACATTATTCCGCGTTCCAACTGTAATTCATCCAGTGAGAAGCGCGGATGACAATTCCGGCAAGGTTGTTTAGTGGATTCCGTGTAGCTGGCACAAATGAGCATTTAAATCTTATTTCTCTTCGCGAGCATCTGAGAACTCACTTAAAAGACTATGCAGGATAGAATCAGGGTCTAAATATCCGCGATAAGACAAGGATAGTTGTTCTTAGTCGGCAAAGCTCAGCTGGCTGGTTGCCTGAAAATATCGGTCGGTGGTTTATCAGAGTGGGACGCAGGCATCCAATGACTATGCGCAAGGTGTCATTTAGGAAAATTTCTACAAGGCGAGTTTGAACGCTGCTCGCGCCACTAGACTGGTGCGCATTTCTCAGCGGTTAAATAGACTAGAGATCTGGCAGCTGTGCGCAGTGATTTGGCACGAGCACTTAATTTTGAACCTACGAGTCGCTTCAGAAGGGCGATAGCTAAAATATTTTTTTACGCAATGATATTAAATGGTGACAGAACGTCAGAAATCTGTCCGCTCTAATTTAAGATAAGTTGGAGTTGGAAAAAATGATAAAAATCTATTGCTGTTGTTTACTTTCAGCTTGCGTTTGGCTTCTCGGTTATTTAAATAAAAGGCTGTTGTCACCATTTTAGTGTGACTGAGCTTTAACCTCCAAGTCTGAATATAGACTGAAAGTATAATCATGTTTTGACTTAAAATCCCATCTAAATTCTTCCAGTTTCCAAAAGAGGGTAACAATGCCAAATCGTCTGTATTAGCAAACTTTTTGAAAAATTCTATAACTCTTTGATAACTCTTTAGGTTACCCCCCTGGCTTCATGGGCTTCGGGATTGCGACTACAAGCGCTCTTCTATAGATCTTCGGAGTTTTGAGTCGCCGCAAGCAGGAAAAAAAAGTCACGTATGTCCTGCACTTCAAAGCAGCTGCAGCATGGATTATAAGCTCTGGACAAATGGAATCGGAGCTTTACCTGGTTTTAAGTGTTAAAGAGTGAGGGTTTTAAGAGTGAATTCTCTCTGTGAAAAAATCTCAGAGATATTTACTGAGTCTGGTGTTATGGACTTCTAAAGGTCAGACACTTCTTGATAAACAAGTCGAGATAAGTTGCGGTCAACAGCCCCGTATCATCCATTTTAACAAGCTAAGATACAATAACATTAACCAAAACGGGACAGTGATGAGGAGAGTGTCTTGACCTACCAGTAAGGTTGTTCAAAATACTCCATGCTTTACGACGTGAGCGTGAAAAGTCGATGCTCCAAACCGAACCGGATCATTGATCCTCCGCTTCCTATCAAGTTTTGCAAATAAAACTGTAGCAGCCAAACTTGATTCGTCTCACTGAAGAAACTGCACGACGTTGTATAAAGAGATTCATATTCCGCATCCCAACAGGGAATATGGTTGTTTGATAATCGAGTGAGACAGTTTTTTTGCTTTTTGTTGCCGTCTGTTTGCTTATTGATTTTTTTTTAAAGACTCGTTTCACTATGAGCGTTAGCGGAAATATTCATTCTTTGTTTTATTTCTTCTCTTAGCGTTTTAACACAAAAAAAAGTAAAAAAAATCAATTAACAAACAGAGAATAATCTCGTCAACGCGCGTAGTGGAAACAAGCCTTAACTCTTTGTTTAGCTGAAAAATTCTACCAACATATATCTGCTTTTATCTTTGTATTCTAAAGTTTTTAGTACATGTTTTTACATATATGTCGTTCTTGGATATTTCATTAAATGTAAATAGTAAAAATTTCAATTTTTTGAAATTCGTTTTTAAATGCTTATCAACTTTTAGACACTATCAGTTTTACATTGTTACAAATAAATACTAAAGTAATTAAAAGCATTACTTGTTTCGCAAATAAAGCAAAACTCTGAAAAATTTTAATGTACGAGGGTGAGTCAAAAATTATTCTCGCTTTACCCACAGCGCACTCTTGTGTTTAAGTTGGATCCAATTTTTCCTGCACACGTGAACTTCCGTGTCACGTAATCACGATCAGCTGTTTTATTTATTTGATTGATTGTTACAGGCGTTTGTTTTAGTCGACAAAAATGGGCGCTCCCTTAGCAAGATGCATTTGTGAAGAACAGCGCGCAGTTATCCGTTTTTTATGCTTAGAAGGTGTGTCAAGGGCTAATATCATTTGAGATTCTTAACACGAAATGGAAACAGTGCACTACCAAAAAGAAGTGTGTACGAGGATCGAGAAGTTTAAAAGTGGTTGGACAAACGTGGACCATTAGAAACATTCTGATTCACAAGTAAAGAAGAAATTCAAGACCCAACTTTCGGCAGAAAAAGTTATGCTTACCATTTTTTGGGACTCAAAACGGCCTATTTTGGAAGATTACCTAGGAAAGGGGAGTACTGTCAACAGTGCAAGGTATTGTGCTTTGCTAGCTAACAGCCTGAAGCCAGTAATTTGCACTAAACACCGGGATCTACTGTCAACAAAGTTTTGCTGCTGCATGACAAAACATGCCCACATGCGGCTAAAAAAACTATTGAAACCATTAATCAATTCGGCTTTGAAGTGCTAAAATACGCTGCATACAGCCCAGATCTTGGCCTTTGGACTACTATCTCTTTGGTCCACTCAAATATACTCTACGAACTCATTGATTTTTATTTTATAAAAGTACTTCATAAAACAGTGTATAAATGGATACAAAACCAGCCAAAAACTTTCTTCTCAGATAGAACCCACAAGCTTGTCGACCGCTGGAACAAGTGCATCGAAAAGAATGGAGACTAATGGAAAAATTACGTATTTCTTGTACTCTAGTGCTTGTGCAAACAAATCAAAAAACAAAAGTACGGATACTTTTTGGATCACCCTTGTATAACGATTCTTGTTTGAAGCCGTGATAGAAAAGAGAAAAAATATTCTAAACCGGAACTTTTCGTAAATAAGTAAAAAATGATTTTATTTTAAAATTTCGAATTTTTATTAAATCTAAATAAATCTTTAAAGATTTTTTAATTCTATTTTAAGTGAGCATTATTATTATTAATTTTTGCTGGGTTGGTACGAATCTGTTGCTTTTCTATCACGTTGCTAAAAAAATGACATAAATTTTTTTCTTCGGCAGTTTTTTTGAGTGGTTTCAGATGTCAATGAACTGAGACAATGAATATACTGTTAAAGAAAAACTCTGCTACTAACAAATATATCAAAAAAATCTTAAAATGCTATCTTTGTTTGCCTGTTTGTTTGCCTGTAAATAGAGTAAAAAATGGCATAACTGACAGCTCTTTTAAAGTTTTAAGCAAATATCTTTTAAATGTAGCTTTCTAGTTTTAGTAGAGATAACAACTATTATATATTTACAGCATTTTATGATTTGCAAATTAAAATAATTTTTTGCTTGTTGAAAAAGTAAAAAAATAATTTTTTATCTAATTGCATTATATTTTTATCTTGCTATAATCCTAAATTAGGCTTTCATGAAAAAATTAACAGTTTTTTAAGATTTATTTTACAAAAAATTACATTCATAATTAATTAAGATCACTTTTTTAATAAAAAACTAAATAATGACATCAAATAACAAAAATTTGCAATTAATGGGTTGACATTTTTTTATCAAAAATAATAAGCTGATTAAAATTATTTGTTGCAGATCCAAGCAAAGTTTTCTTTTTTTGAATGTCAATAAATCCATCACCTAAAACAATGCTAAAAAATTAAAAAATTCTCTTTTAAAGGGGATTGAAAATCAACAAATCATCTAAAGTTTAATATTTGGGTTTTTTACAGTTTTTCATGTTTAATTTTGACTTTTTAGAAATAATTATGGTGTACTTAACACAAGCTATTATTGAAATATACATAAATTACATATTTACCGTATATTAAATAACTGCTACTTGCTTAGTCTCTTTTTATGCTTACTTACCCTATATCACTTTCACTTAATTCGTGACTTCATTTTGAAAAGTTTTTTTTTGAACAGCTGTGTAAACATCTCGAGGACAAGAATATTCTATTAAAAAAATTTATTCTAACTGAACTATACTAAACACCTTTTAGAAACCATATACAAATAAAGAAATACCTTTTTTGTTTTAAAAAATTTATTTTATTTGATAAAATCACCTGATTTAACATTTTCTTCCGAATTTTTAGAAATTTTTGTAGGTTGCTGACTGGAGTTTGTAAATAAAGAATAGAGATGAATCGAATTTCCTATACCGGTATAAAAAAATATTAAATACTTTAATTACAAAGAACCTTTTTTCTAACTTATATCAGCAGATAAATTTCTACAAACACAACACGTGGAATCTATGTGGGATCCATATGAAATTTACGTAGGATCCTTATTATGTGTTTGTTGGGATCAATGGAATAATTTTGTAATGTCTTTTTTACCGCTACTCAATTTCCAACTCAAGGTAACTTAACGAACTCCTTTGGTGAACAAAAATTAGTTTTTGTCGCAAAAATCAGGTGATCTCTAAAAAAGGTCTTCCCCTGGCATTTGTCTCTGATTTCTCGTGTTAATGATCTGAAACAAAAAGCCTTTTGCTTTAAATCAAAAATTCCGTTTATTAAACGCTCCCATGAAAATAGCCAAGGGACCCGTGCAGGGTTTGCAACCTCAGGTTGAAAGCCAATTTGTTTATGGGTTGATATGTTCAAACATTAAAGAAATAGCTGAAACAAAAATATTGATAAAAACAGAGTAATTTTTTTATAAATTCTTTGCTAATTGATAAAATAGTCTTTTAACGTAACACAGCCTTTGCTATGTTACTCAAAAAGAAATAAAAACTTTATAAGTTTTGGACAATTTCAAAGTTGAGCTATTAATACTAAAATTAGTAAAATATTCAAAATATGTATTATGTTTTGGTAGTTTCTTTTAGTAGAAAACTGTAAGCGTTCAGCGGCAGTGGCTTAATCAGCAAACTCTTTATTTCTTTTTTATTAAGTTTTTGAATAATCTTAATTATGTTTTTTTTCAAAAGCGCGCTCTATTTTCCAAATTATATTTTTTATTAACACTATGAATGAATTTAAGTTCTCCAAAATTTAAAAAATTCAACGTAAAATATAACATATTTGATAAATTCTAAAGGCAAGAAAGTCATTAAAAGTTTCTCTACCGTTCGAAGATTTTCTTTCCAACGTTATTTCTTGGTAATCTGCCGTTTCTTCGTTTTTTGAAAATCCAGATGAAGACGTTTCAGCTAAAGATGTACACAATTTTTGTTTTAATTTTCTTATCCATTTTAGTAATGACAGCATTTCTTATTATTTCAATATTCATTCAATACCAGTGGACTACTTATTTTGCTTTAATTTTAATTCAGTACCAGCACTAGCCTATTTATGAAAATAGTTTTTGCTCACATGAAATTTCTTCTGTTTTATTTTCTTTGAATAAAGTCACTTTGAAGGATTCATCAGCCATTGCATAATTATCTTCCTCTTTTTGCTTACCTTTAAATTAAAAAAAGTTTTTGATTTTATGTGAGTCAAATACTCAATCAAATTCTTGTTTGGTGTGCTCAATTAGGTCATCGCTTATTTGCTTGTGGCCTAAAAAAGTAGATGGTAGGCCCATATGGTAGGTGGTTTCTCGCAGCCTGGACTGTGAGTAAGTCTGCTCATTGGTGTTAATGAAAGACCGAAACCAAACTTACCAAAACGAAGGGTATCCACCCATTCCGATGTTCAGTGTGGGTCTGCTAATCGGCAAACGTCCTTTTCAGGACGGGGAAATGCCTGGATAAAACTGCGCTTTTCAGGACACATTGCCAACAAGTTCCGAAGACCCACCATTCCTCAGCTGAACATTGAAGACCTCACTGCAAGCAAGATAAACGTTCTTCATCACCTCGCTATGCAGTCTGAGGCACTCGTCATCCTACTACAGGAGATCCACTGCACTGATGCAGAGACGTTGGTACTTCCAAACTACCAACTAGCTGGGTCTTCTTTAAGCAGGAAGCATGGCCTTGCCACGTTTGTCCACAAGCGACTAAAATACACGCTTTTGGACCAATCTCCACCGACATCGGAGATTGAGTGGTTGTGTGTGGACGTTGATGGCTATAAAATAGTCAACGTCTACAAACCACCACCAACGCGATTGCAATCTCTGGATCCCCCAGTATTTCCTCACCCATCTCTTTACTCTGGCAATTTTAACTGTCGTCATGCTGACTGGAGTTACGATAATAACAGCCCGGACGGTGAGTGGTTGGCTGGATGGGCAAGTATTAATTGTCTTGCCCTCCTATATGATGCCAAGGATGCTGCCAGTTTTTACTCCGGCCGCTGGAACATCGGCACCAATCCAGATCTAGCTTTCGCTAGCGTTGGTCCAAACAGTTGCTTACCGGATAGACGTGTCCTTGACAAGTTCCCCAGGTCACAACATCGACCTTCGCTTATTACACCACCAAGGTTTGCTATGGCAGTGCCAAGCATGCCTGTTAAGCGATGGAAATTCCGCAAGGCCAATTGGAGTCACTACATTGCTTTGACGAATAAATTCGCAAACTTTGTTGCCGCCTGATTGACTTGATGTGGATGCGGCTTACCAGGACTTCTGTAACACCATTAAGAAAGCAGCCAAAAATACTTTCCCATGCGGGTATCGAGATAACCATGTACCGTGTTGAGATGCAGGGTGTGAATCTCTCTATAAAACTTTCCTTCAGTCTCCTCAGGGAGACGATTCAAGTTTGGCTGCTACAGCTCTGTTTGCCAAGCTTGACAAGAAGGGGAGGGATCGATGGTCCGAGGCAGTTCGAAGCATTGACTTCTCACACTCTAGTCGAAAAGCATGGAGTATTTTGAACAATCTTACTGGTAGGTCACAACACTCTCTTCGTCACCGTCCCGTCTAAGCCATGGTATTGCATCTAAGCTGGTTAGAAATGGGAAATACGAGGCTGCTGGTTGCATGCCTTCGCGACTTATCTCTCAATAAGGGTCTGACCTTTGGAGGGCCACAATACCAGATCCAGTAAATATCTCTGACAGTTTTTTACACAGAGAATTTACTACTTCCTTTCAACATTTAATACCAGGTAAATCTCTGGGTCCTGATTCCATCTGCCCAGAGCTTATAGTCCATGTTGGAGCTGCTTTGAAGTCCTGTTTACGTGATTTCTTCTCTTCCTGTTTGCTCCGACTCAAACTTCCCAAGATCTGGAGAAGAGCGCTTGTAGTCGCGATCTCAAAACTAACGAAGCCCGTGTGGGACCCAAAGAGTTATCAACCAATATCTCTGCTCTGAGTCCCCTACAAGATCCTCGAGAGGCTTATCTACGCCCGCGTTGAGCCATTAATCGATCCACTGCTCCCTAAAGAGCTGGCTGGGTTTCCACGCGGGAAGTCGACAGTAGATCAAGTTGTTCTACTGAACCAAAACATCGAGGATTCTTTCGATGCTAAAAAGAAGCGATTCCGTATTTGTCAATCTGACAGCTGCTTATGACACTGTCTGGCACCGTGGCCTTACCTGCAAGCTGCTGAAACTTTTTCCGGATAAGCACATGGTCAGAATGATTATGGAGCTTGTCCGAAATCAAAGTTTTACCCTTACTACCGGTGACAGCAAGCAAAGCAGGCTACGCCGTCTTAGAAACGGCGTTCCTCAGGGATCGGTCTTGGCTCCCCTCCTATTTAACATCTATACGTACGATCTTCCTTCCATGATTTCCAAAAAGTTTGCTTATGCTGATGATTTAGCATTGCTACACTATTCTGTAAACTGGAAGGACTTGGAGGGGACTTTAACCCAAAACATGTCTACATTTTCATTGTATCTCCAGACTTGGATGTTGAACCTCAGTCACACAAAACGGTGACGGCAACCTTTCACTTAAATAACCGAGAGGCCAAGCGTGAGCTAAAGGTCTACAACAATGATAGATTTTTACCGTTCTGTCCAACTCCTACTTACTTTGGGGTAAAACTGGACAGATGGCTCACCTTTCGTCACCATTTAGTGGCATTGCGCAAAAAATATCCTAGAGCGTTACACTGCTGAGGCAACTCGTGGGCTCGGGATGGGGTGCTGGTGCTAAAACACTACGCATAGCCATCTTATCCTCTAGTCTACTCAACAGCTGAGTAATGCGCGCCAGTCTAGTGTTTCAGTATTCGCACTTGCCTCATCGACAGTGTCTTTAATGACGCCTTGTGCATAGTCACTGGATTCCTGCGTCCCACTCCAACAGACCACCTACCTATACTCTCAGGCATCCAGCCAGCTGAACTTTGCCGAATGGAAGCGAAACTTTCCTTAACTCACCGTCGATCTCTGGACCCTGATCATATCTTGCATGGTTTTTTAAGTGGGTCCTCAGATAATCGCCAAGCAAAACTAAGATCCAGACGCCCGTTTGTGACAGCTAGGCGGAGTCTTTTGGACAACCTTGCCAGACTCGGTATCTGCGGTTTTGAATGAAAAAATCACAAATGGGAAACAGAGTACTGTGAAAATGCTTCCAGGCTTCGTGCTTTTGTGTCCGGGACCGGTGCCAGGCCTTTTGAAATGGGCTTACCCCGAGCAGCTTGGTTTAAACTCCGCCTGCGGACTGGTATTGGTCGATTCCATTCGTTCATTCACAAATGGGGTCTCGCTTCTTCACCAAATTGCGAGTGTGGCGCTTCTCAACAAACCGCAGACCATGTTCTAACAGCGTGCCCTATACATCGGGCATCACATGGAGCACAAGGTCTGACGGTTTTGGATGACGAAACCCGATGCTGGCTTAATGGCATCACTGCCGGCATCTGATTCAGGCAGTACAGCAGCTTGGGGTAGCAAAAAGATAAACCCTCGGCCCCAGTCCTGTTTGTGTCTGACCTTGAGTGGATACCTCTTGAAACGACGAGAAAGAGAGAGCCTAAAAAAGTTATTTGGTGTGTTGGCGATTGCTATAATAATTTGGTTTTTGCTCAATCACATATGATCCAGGGACACAAATTTTTATTAGGACCTATTTTTTCTGTTGTATATGAAAAACTTTGAGTTATCTCTCTTTTATAAATATTTTTTTCAAAAGATAAATATTTTTACATGTTAAAAAATGTTAAAAACTTGTTAAACAGCCTAAAATTAAAAATCCATAAATTAGCCAAAAATTAATATTTAAATTAATACAAAATAAAAGCCAAAAAATAATGCATTTCAATTTCATTGATGTAGTGTTTAAATTATAATTAAGGCTGTTTTGAATCCTGAGTCTTTAATAAAAAATTATATATTAAGTTTATGTTTGTAACATTTTACAAGAAACAGATAAAAAAAAGCACAAAACAAATTTCTGTCTATCTTTCTCATTTAATATTAAAAATCCCACAAGTAAAGACTCTGCCGAAGATAATGTTACATTGACCAACTCACTGGAAGACAAATACTGGCTAAAAATTTTGTTTAGAGCTTTCGTCGGCCATCGTACTTCCTAGTTTTCAACACAAAAACTTCACAAAGCAAGCAATGAAAAAAAATTTACTGTATCCTAATTGACCTAATAGTTAAAACCTAATCTACGAATTATCAAAAGCAGATCAACTTCAATTTTGTTTTATTTCTTATTTGTCAACTAGGAGGTTATTCAGTAGCAAACTTTTCAAACAAGAATGATAGTTTCACGAGCTGGTGACGAATAAGTATTTGTCATGCAAATAAATGACATTATTCGTTAAAATTTTTGCTATTATTCATCGAACTGTAATCGCGCTTCTCAACTAATGGGCCGTAAAGCTCTTTCAGTTTGGCCACACACTTTTAAGCGAAGCATTTCAATTTGGTAGATTAAAATAGCAGCTATTTTTTTGAATTATTATTTTTCATTAGTTAAAACTAATGCTAGTGTGGTAGTCGCAATATTTTTCTTGAAATACCTATGTAATTAGAGCGAAAGCTTATTTGTTCTGTACTTTAATTATAAGACAAATGCTTATGTATTAAATTGAAAACTTTTTTTTGGTGTTCACTTTCTTTTTACATGCTTTCTTCTAAATGAAGCAAGGACGCATTGCTAAGCTGCATACAATTTTCTTCCAACTCTTCTGGTCCGTGGTATGATAAAGCTTGAGAAGCAGCAGATTAAAATTCTGTACCAAGTTGAAATTGTATTAGTCATCTAATTTCAATAAGCTTAAATTATTATTGGCATAATCAATTGGCACAATATACAATCACAATCAATCAATCGCGACCATTTTGATAGGTTACTCAAATATTTTATATTGCTAACAATTAAAAAATGTTTTAAAAGAATTTAAAAATAGCTGTTCTTAGATATATTAAATAAAAATATTCTCAATTTTGATTAGTTTTTTGTCCCGAAGCAATTTCCGTTGATGAGTCAATAATTTCGTAACGCAAAAGGCCTGTAGCGAACATTCAGTGTCAGGAGCCTGAGGCAAAATCTTAATCGGACCCCTCAACAAATGACCTGGCAAGAATTTGATAACCGTTTTAACAGTGCCATCTTAAAATTGGTACATATGGGAAAAATTTTAATGAAGAAATTCATTTTATTACTTAAAAAAATCTTTAAAAGACTTGAACTCAGTTATAGTTTTCTCTACAATAAACAAGGACTGAATTCGAGTGCTCAAATTAACTGTTGCCTTGGAGTTATTTTGTGTGTTGTAGGTTATATAGGCAATAAATAAAAATAACTTGGGCATTGATTCGGTAAATTCGAACTCGAGCTTCAATAGATTTAAATTTATAGATGGATTTTTAGAAGTTAATTTTTTGTTGAACATATTTTTAGTTGTAAAGTTGTTGCTACTAAATTTTAATCACTTTTAGATAACTTTTATAAAAACTTGACTACTTCACAATATACAGGGTGTTTCATAATTAAGGCAACCGATTTTTTTTAATATAATGGGAATTTGAAAAGTGCAAAATCAATTTTGAATGTAGTAATACAAAGGTAAATAACATACAAATCGAACATTATCCCATTTATTCGATGTAACCACCCTTGTTACGAACTACAGCCTTAAGTCTACCCACAAATGCATCACAGGCGGCACGGATCTGCTCTTGAGGGATTGCGTCCCATTCCTTCTTCAGTTTTGCCTTCAGAGCATCAAGAGAAGAGTGAGGACACCTTCAGAGCATCAAGAGAAGAGTGAGGACAAGCTGAAACCTTTGCCTCCAAAATGGACCAAATAGAGAAGTCCAAAGGATTAAGGTCCGGGCTCCTAGCAGGCCACAATTCTTTGCTAATGAAGGATGGAATTTTCCTTTGAATCCATGTCTGTGTCATTTTGGAGCCATGTGATGGTGCTGAATCTTGTTGGAGACTCCATGGCAAACCTTGGAAGTGTTTATCAGCCCAGGGTAGCAAGTGGGATTCCAAAATGTCGGAAACGTATCGTTCCGAGTTCAATTTCACCCCCGAAGGCACAAAAACCAGCGGAGATCTTCCAGACGGAGTTACCGCTGCCCAAATCATTACCGATTGCGGATTCTGACGTCTTGTTACGATCCTACCTTCAACTGAAGTAGAAGAACCCCAAACCCGGTCGTTCTGCTGGTTAACAACCTGCTGTATGTCAAATTTTTTCTCATCCGTGAACACCAAGTTGGGGAGCGTGCCTTGATCGATCTCATCCAGAATTTGACGACTTCTTTCCATTCTCATCCTCTTATGGTGTTCTGTAAGTTCATGACGATGAAGCATTTTGTAGGGTTTCTTACCAAGATCATCTTTCATCACTCGATACATCGTCGAATTGCTCACATTTGCTTCAGCAGCCAGTTTTCGATGAGATCGATGCGGATTACGACGTAGCTTCTCTCGCGTGTTTTTAACCAGTTTCGGGGTACGAACAGTTCGTTTACGACCACGTCCTGGTTTATCCAATGTTGTCCCAGTCTCATTAAATTTTTTAACGATTTTCCAAACAGTTGTTCGGTTCATTTTTAACCTTTTTGCGATCGATGAATTACTTTCGCCTTGCTTGTGGAACTTGATAACAATGTTTCTATCTACTGTCATTATCTAAATTCTAATGTTTAGCTTTTAAGACCTGAATTGCAAAGACAAGGTTATAAGCTTCAAAATTATATCAAATTTGATGGCTATACATGTTTTTACAGGGTTTTAAATAATGGTCAAAATACCTTTGCCTTAATTATGAAACACCCTGTACTGTACAATTGTTTTGTAATGTTTAAAAGCTGAATAAATTTATGCAGTATTGTTTCAAATTTATGGGTTCTTTCAATATTACCTACATTTTCTTTTCTGCTCAAAACATCAATCTTTCCAAAGTGTCTAGATTTATTGGATCAATGTAAAATGCAGAAAAAATGTACACGTGGCATTCCTGAAAAGAAGGCCTTAATAACTCTTATAGCTTCAAAAAAAGCAAGGCCAAAGGCAACTGCCTCCTTGTCTCATACAAAATCCATCACTGTAAAAGGCGTACTAGGAAGCAATTTATTAGAGTAAGGTATGGCAACAAAGTTTGAAAAGTATCACGCCGTTAGATTATATTTATTTTTTGGATTTTATCAGGGACAATAATAAAGAAATAACTAAAAGAATTTCTAAACTTGCTTTGTTTTTTATTTGAAAAATTGTCTTAGACTTGATTGATAATTTGAAAAACAATTAATCATTATTACCATATCTTTAAATTTTTAAACTAAGCATTGCAGACGTTCAAAAATTTAGCATTTAAAGACAAATATGATTGCAAAATAGTTACATTATTTTTTTACCGTAAATGTCATTATTTTGAAAGATGTTTTCCACATTGCTCAAAGAAAGTCTTCTGTTACTGTAAAATAACAAAAATATGTTGAATCCAAGATCAAGTGAAATGGAGCCTCATTTTGATCTCTACCCTGCTTGACGTAATCTTAGGTCAAGAAGTAGACTAACATCGGTCATGTTGTAGAGTCTTTGAAAGAGATACTTTTCTTTAAGTTTCCTTGGTTTGGTGTTTAGATTCAACCTACTTTTCAGTTAGAGAGTTATATTAGCTAGAAGTGCAAAGTGATTTACAAGAAAAGATTTGTTATTAGTTTGTAGAAAAAAAATTTAGTTGAAAGAAATATAATTTTATAATTTTGTCAAATAAGCACTTTTTGTTCCATGAAATACAATTAACTGAATAAATTTGAATCAATATTTTTTTAATGGTAATTAAATTTTTTTAAATTTTAATTGAAATTTTTGGTTATATTTTGTAAAAATCTTGTACAAAACTTGTTACTTAATTGTTATTTCTTGCAATCTTAACTATAGGCCATGCCTTCGTGCACACTTTGCTTTTTTGTGGGGGTCTATTAAGAAGATCTTCAAATATAACTATGATTCCTATAATAAACATCCGAAATAAATTTAATACATTAACACATTATTTGTAGTTGAACAGCTTTATTTATGATTGTGGCACCAAGAGCAAAGGTTCAAATTCTGGGCTGATTGGATGCTATCAACATTATACTAGAATTAGCATACATTGACCCAGCGCAAAATTCTTAAGTTGGGCTGCTGGCAGATTCATAGCAGTAGCAAAACTAAGGCTCTCTAAAGTCAATAAAGACAATTTTTTTAAAAAGTTTTATCATTTATCATAAAATTTATACTAGAATTTTTATGTTAAAAGAACAACACTTGTTGTGTTCACTTTTCTAATTGCAGATATGCGATATTCAACAAAATATGAACTTAAAAATATTTTTTTACTTTTTTTGTACAGCGAGCGGAAAGATAACGCCCTTTTTGATTTTGACATAAGTTTGATCTTGGTATATAAATACTGAAGCAAAAAATACACACACAAAAAAAATAAACTAATGAATAGTGCATACTTTAACGTTACTGTTTAAAAAATCAAGACAATTTTAAAACCTTTATTGCTTTGGTTCTCTTCCAGATTTAGGGGTAGTTTCGATACATAGCTTGCTTAAAAATATACCACTTAATGTATATTATTGCATTCATTTATACTGAATTTGTAAAACTCAATTATTTTCTAAAAACATTGCTCAGAGATTTTCTACACAAAATTGTTAATTGGATGAAACATTTTGAAACATAAAAACACTTGACATGCTCGATCGGTTGGCGACTTTAAGTCCACCACGATCAATACATTAAATCTATTAATTAATAACAATCAATAGATTTAATGTATTGATCCTATTTCCGAAAATAAAAAACAGTGTGGCCCAGTAGTTCATTCTCATTCAACATCTCATCATTTCTGGAAACATACAAAGCAATGTAAAGCAAAGTCATTTTAACGTCATCTTGAATAAAAAACTCAACATCTGGCAAACCATCAAAATTTCTTAATCTTCTTCGAATAATTTATATTTGCATGATGCACAGAAATGACCAGATCGGTTTGCTAAACTTTAAGGGTTCACATTCAATTTCAAAAAAACAGATGCTTGCTTTATTGAAGCTTTTTCAATGATTTGCTTTGTATTTAAAATATAGGCTCCTCTGCAACCGTGGTATAATTTTCGTTTTTTTTAGATGATCAGAAGTAAACTAACCAAAAAAACATATTTTATGTGAAATAGAAAGATCTACTACAGCGTAATAAGTGCAATGTATTGCAAAAGCTGCATCTTTAAAACATTATTTTACACCTTACAAGGTGGGCCTGTCAATTTAAGCAAAATATCAGCAAATTCCAGCAAAAAATTTAATCGCTTGTCATCCGTATGATCAACAACTGCTTGTATTGAGTCATTATGCTTGACATCAGCTCCATATGCTTATACATTTCATATTTTCGACAGTTTTATTACTAATTTTAAAAAGCAGCAGTGTCTTTAACTTTATCAATATTTAATGAGGGATGGGTTAAGAGTGCATTATATGTCTTTTCTGAAAGCACTCGTAAGCAGATAGAAAACTTCTAGCGTTCAACAGGCTTTAAGGTTATGAAAATTTTATTTAAGTAGGACAACTTTAAGAGGCATTTGCTTTGGAACTCAAAAAGCTTTTTCAAAATTCCCCATTTTGCAATTTTGGATAATCCGTTGTCATAAATTATTGGTTCTACAGTTTTTTTGTCATACACACATTTACGAATATTCTTGAGCAGGTAAATAAATTTTAAAAAAATTACTTTTTATCAAGAGTTAACCATGGCTTTCCGGAAACAGTTTTAAACATTTAAAAAAATGGTTGGTTAATATGATTTCCATTACATATAATGACTATTACTGTGGCTCCAACTGATTCAATACCTTGATTTATTAACACTAGTATTGCCGGGATTCGCAACTACCTAGAATTACCAAACGCGTCAATTGACGCAACCGTTGTTTTATGAGTAAAACACTAAACTCAGCTTTTTAATTGAGATGAAAAATTACAAATTGTGTTATATTGTTAAAGAATCAAGCAAAACAAAAAAGACGTGAGCTAAAAGACAAGCAAATAAGCGGGAAATACATATTTTTATGAGGTGCAAGTTTTACATTGTTTAGTCTGACATTTACCACATACAGTTTTTTTGCAAATCGCGTAAATATCTGTTGTTCTGTTTCTGCAGTCTTTGCCAGAACAAGTTTTTCGTTTTTTAGGTGTTGGAGCACACTCTACAACAGCTTCATTGATTTCAGTTTGTAGTCTTTCGTTTGGACTGCGCCCGTCAGTTCTTCGCTAACTCTCTGTATGAACATTCTGCGGCTTATGCTGGAATTGCAAACGTGCTTGTAAATAATCCTGCTATTTATGAGTGCCGTGTCTATTACATTATAAAACACATGTATTGGCCAGCGTCTGTTTCCAGCTTTTACAGAGTAGCATCTTGACATTTGGTCAAGAAAATAAACTCCCACCTTAGTATCGTTGTGAAAAAGTACTGTTTTGGGTTTCTTTTTCGGGTTATTCTCCGACGGAATGGCGACATTTGGGTGTAATAAAATTAGTATGTTTACGGATTTTGACTTCTTGCACTGATACTTAGTTATAGTAACTGTAGCAACAGCAGCATCTGCTAACTTGACAATGGTAATGTCATGTAGGCTGTAAGTTTCTTAAAGATTGTTTGGTATTTCCCTTCGGTTTGATCGGATCGTACCGACAAGGCTGCAGCCTTATTTTGCCCGCCGCAAACAAAGATCTACGGATGTAAAGTATATGTCACCAGTGACAGACAATTACTTACGTTGTGGCCCTTCTTGAACAAGGGCATCATAAGTTTCATCACTACGTCAGTTGGCACGCACACATCACCATTCCTGCTTCATCTTTTCCTACATATGGGAAACCGTTAATTAAATATTTAGTTCAGTGGCGGCTCGTACATAAGGGCCACTGGGCTTGGACCCCACTAAACATCTGACAAATAATATGTGAATTTCTAAAGAGAAACCCTATATTAAATATCAAAATGTTTACATGCTTGCCAAGAATCAGTTAACCAAAAAACAACGAGAAGCAACGAAAAATTTAGGTAGACTACCAATGAAACATTTTGGCATTTTAATAATTATTTTGCTAGCCCCACCATTAATGAAACCCATGAGCCGCCACTGATTTAGTTTCAACATCAACGGCCATTTAGAATTTTATCCCAAATTTATCAGATCTGTTGGCCATATATTGTATAAACCGTGTCTTACACGGAAATAGCTGCTCATCAACGGTAATATTAGCATTAGACCTGAATGAATACCTTCTGACAATTTTCAATGAAAGGATTCCACAAAAATGAAGCTAAACAAAATTTATTTTTTTCTAGATTTCGTCTTCTTTCAGACTTCAAATCGAATCGTAGGTATTTCATAATCTCAAGAAATCTGTGACGAGGCATAGTTTTGCTAAATAAGGAACATCCCCACAATCTACTGCCATACTGAGGATGGGTAATGTTTGACCACCAATAACTCCTAGGGAAATGATAAAGACCAAGAAACTTCTCCGACTCATTCAAATTTATCTTCCAGTTTGGCTCACCCGTAACTTGCTGAGCTTCAGCAATAGTACATTTTTGGATGTTTCTTAGCATACGTTCCTTGAAAAAAATCCGGAACAATGAGAGAGGATTATTAGAAATGATGCAAAAGGCAGCATACGCAGTAGGACCTGGTAAAATTATCATTATATTTTGCTGCTGCAAGCGCCCACTAACAATTTTATTTGGCGCTAAAGCCTGCCAACATGATCCATCTTTACTCCGAAAGATCTGCTCATCATCTGCTTTCTCAGCTTCCGTGTTCACGTTATTTAGAAAAACAGCGGCTCCAGAATCTAATGCATCGTTATTATCTGGATCAGAGGATTACTCATCTGACAAAGCTGCTTGTACTACCTCATTTTCTACACTATTCATATCATCATCAGACTGTTCCCCGTCCGAACAATCTGACGAAATATCTCGCAGCAATCCTAAAGCTTGAGTAGCGGTAAGTCTACGCAACATTTTATCCTCGAAAAACAAAACTGTATAAGCCATCAAACAATTATCTCATAAATGCTCTTGAAAAGCTATGATAATCAAGTAAAATTCAACAAAACATAAATCTACTTCTGTTTGAAACAACTACATCCCTCCATCTGCAGTACCGTACACGTAGTGTAAATCTACAGTACATAGCTTCTGTACACTGACAAAGAGCTACAGTTTGTGAATGTAATCTACATGATGCCATTATTTCACAATAAGACCGTAAAAGCCTTGTCAAACAAAACAAAAGGTTGTTTAGGCAGTGTTTTTCAACTTTTTTTTACGGCACATTTTTAAAACCCATCAAAAATCGCGGAACTTTTAGACCGTTTTTATTAATTTTTGTTCTCAAAATCAGGTGATATCTAAAAAAAAGCTCTTCACTTCAATTTGATCTCTAATTTTGCTATTTTTCTCCGAAAATCACAGTGATCTCCCAAAAAAAAAGGTCTTCACTTCGCGGTTTGGACCACCCTACTTTAAACAAAAAAAGAATATTCACCTGAATTCACGCTCTTTCTTCTTAATTTCCCTCCCAAAATTGGTTCTTTTAAAAAAAAACCGTGTTCGCTTCGAATCTCACTTATTTCACATACAAAAACCGCAAAATTCGACGTCCCTAAATAATTTTTTTCCGAAATTTTTTGCGGCACACCTGGAAACCTCTCTGGGTACATTAGTGTGCCGCGGCACACCGGTTGGAAAGCACTGATCTAGGGTAATCCGCCGAAATAATCTCACAACAGCAGCGTCGTTTACACTTTCAGCATTAGATTGCATGCAGCGTCAATTGACGCGCAAGTTTGGTAATTGTAGGTAGGTGTGAGTTTATTTCTGTGACGGATAGCAAAAATTTTTTTAAACTTTAATGGATTGTGTGCATCTACGAAAAAATAAAGCCAAGAAGTTTCAATAAAAAATACGGTGTATACTTCAAGTAACAAAGCTTTAAAAATGAAAAAGGGTCAATTGACGCGCTTGGTAATCCCAGTGTTAAATTTATCTGTTCATATAAGAAATCTTTTTAAATTTTGGATACAGGAACCAGTCTAGAAAGAACTTTGGGACTAACATTTAAACAAAATATCATAATCCCAAGCATTATTTTAGCTAACACTGAAGGGTTGTCTGCTAACCTACCGAAAATATTACCTCATGATAAAGCAACATTTTTTCAATGAAAATTTCAGCATGAAACATGACACAATAGTTTTGGTTTTCCATGTAGATGTTTGTAACATTATTCCAAAAATTTTTTTTCATCAACTCGTGAAATTTTTAGTGTAATACGTGTAAGTGTTCTCACAAAAAGAAGTTGATAATCAATTCTTATAGAGCTCTTTTGTTCATTCTGCAAGGTCAAGAGCTCTGGTAAGGAGCTCTAGACGTTGCAGAATAAACAAAAGCTAGCAAAATCCTTTCAGAAGTGTAAATATTTTTTTAACCACTATTATTTTTATGGAGGAAATACATATGCTACAAAATAATTTCTTTTTAAAATTATCTCTGTTTCTAAACGTCTTTGTTGTGGTTAATATTGCTCGAGCTCAACTAACGTAGAAGATCGTCAAGAATAGACCAATAGTCAACAGTGCTTATGCAATTTTTTGATGTAGTAGAAATAAAACATCTGATGCCCAAATAAAATACTTTAAAATGAAGATCTTAAAATATCGAATTGGTAAATAAGGGTATGCCATAATACAGTTGAATAGGTTAAACATGTACAGTATCTTCCGCCAAACGTGATATAAAAGAATATTAAAAATTTTTTTCTTGTAATTGATTCTTTAAAGTTGAATAGTATATTTTATCAATAGCTAAAAAACAATATTAGCTCATCAGCTTGAATACTTCTTACAGCACTAAAAGCTCTTTCAAAGATACTTTCAGGGCCAGATGTGGAAGGAATTTGAGATAAGGGTAACCGTGGCCAAACAGATATATGGTTTTTGGTACGTAATTTTCCCCCCGTACTTTAACAGTGACAAAATTTTCTGGCCAATGCAACTCACAGATAACAATGTCATTGGTAGCAGTGAGATTGGCATTAAGAATTTTTTGTATCCATTTTTTGGTTCAGCTGAATAATTAGGAAATCAAAAGAAAGAAAACTTAACCGTTGATTTTTTCTGTTCGCTTTGATAATTTGTACGGCAAGCATACAGAAAAAATTTTTTTGTATAATGGTGAAACTAATTACCAGTTTATAATAACGAAAGTAGCTTTTTTAACAGAATTAAGCAACAATAGTAAAAAAGTGCTTTTGCATACAACCAACCTATATAATTGACACTTTTCTATCGGTTTATTTTTTAAGAAATTAAAAAAAATATTGAAACTTTTGTGAATACTTTTTTAAATAATTTATACCAGAAATCAATCAAGAAGTGAATAAATATACATAAGTTTATTGGTGCATAAATTTTGTTATTAAAATCCTTGTTAATAGTGCCATTAACCACTAACCATGTTGAGTGTAAAGCTCTAAATAATTCAACGCATTATTAAAAGATATTTCAAATTTTTATTAACAATTAGCTATACATGAAAAAGCTATAATTTTAAACCAAATAGTTGATATGAAGTCAAATAAAATCATTCCTTAAAAACAAACAAGGCAGTACATACATATATGTACAAAATTACTTATAAAAGACACAACTACGTTTTTTAGAAAATAAATCTAGACAGATTTTAAAGAAATAAATCTCCAACAATTAGGATATAGGATATAACAATAGGATTTGAATCAGTTATCCTAAATAATTTTTACAAAAGTGCTTGCAATTATTGCTTCCAAAAACATAAACTCAATCGAAATCTTAAGGAATTTACAAGGATAATTTATCTGACAGTATTAGTTCAAAAAAATCTACAGCATTTACACATAAATAAATTTTGCCACGAATATTTTGGTAATAGCTAACCAAAGGCTTCATTTGAAACTCTTTTGTTCAAATAAGTAGTCTTAAAAGTTTTGAAAATTAAACGTTTTTGTCTAGCTTTTTTTAGGTGGTCTGGCGAGAATGAACTGAAGAACTGAATATAGTTGGCTATTTGAAATTTTAGAAATTGGTTTTGATTGGCTGAAAATGCAATTTAATAACAGTTATCAGAAGTTAGTAAAACCACGTTTCGTTGGTGTAAATTTTTTTTTTTTATGAAAAATGAAACAAAATTATGCACGTTTTTTGTTAAAATTAGAAACTAAAAAGAAAAATTTTTACACTTTTACTAATAACTTATATTGATAGATAAACTCTTTCTGTCTATATAATTTAGGTTTACGGAGAGTACTAAATATCGATACAAAGTCGGATAAATGGAGAAGTTGGATCTTGGTTTAGAAAGAATTGAAAATTGGTTATTTTTGTAGTGAAATGCACATTTTTGGTTGTATGACAAATGATCTCCAATTGACGAGCACAATGAAGTATAGAATCAGCTCATTTACCTTGGTGTTCTGGTTGTTTTCATTCTTGACCAACTCTATTCTGAATAGACTTGGGCAAAAATGTGAAAAGTGAAGCATGCGCAATGGCTTAGCCTATAGTTAAGATTGCCGTGTGTTATCTCATTCTGATAACTTATTTACGTATGGTCTTTCATCCCAATAGTATATTTTGGTTTATTGTTTTCAATATATTTTAACTTCACTCAGAATTTTTTCTTGCGTCATTGACCCTTTAATCATTTCCAAAAGAAAACTAAACTGCCTATCGGCATGTGGTTTGATAATTAAATATATAAATTGTGTAACCTCTACTTTTTCACAGAGAACTTTGAAGACACGTCGTTTTTTGGGCTATGTTTTTTAAAGCGTATATTTATTTGATTAATTAATTAGATTATCAAACAAAAAATGTATAATCACAAAAGAATACGCCTACATTGAGCTTTACACTATCGTTGCATTTATTTTCAAAAAATTGACCTAAGTCATTAGGATAAACTATAAACTTTAAAGTTTCAACTCTTACATTCCACAAGCTTTTTTATGTGTTATTTTGTACAAAATTCCTCCTAAAGTAAGAATGATGACGAAAGTGATGACGGATACGACAACAATAATGATTTCAGTTTCACCGTTTCCTAAAAATCAATAAAACTTATTTTTAGTGTGTGCAGTTCACAGTAGCCTGTTCTAAAAACAATTAAATTTTGTAGAACAAAAACGATATAAACAAGGTACTACTAGGCCTACCGCGTTTTAAATGATTTACGCATCTCAGTGTATGATTTTAACTCTAATTCAACAATTTCTCAACAAAATGGTATGTTTGACAGTTATTAGAAAAGTGCTTTTTTTTCAGCTTCTACGTAGGGATGGCTACAGCACGTCAACAATATCTATTTACCCTTGTCTTCTATATTTTGTATATGTCTTCTATATATCTTCTATATTTTAGTCTTCTGTATTTTGCCACCGCTATTTCCACCAATTCGTACAACAGAGGTCTGATTGTTGCCCGAATTTTTTAATCTTGATTTGCTAAGATATACTTTTCACTATCACTTTTCAAGCTTTGCTCCTTTTATTCTATTCGTCTTGTACGTTTTTTTTACGTTTCTTTTTCTCACTCGGCGTTTCTTGAGCACTTGATTCTGAGTATCTGAATTTCTACACAATGGGGATTTTTTACAATCTGACTATTTCTATAACATTGTTTCATTCAACACCATGTGTTCTGTTGTATTAATGCATACTATCACGTATTTTCTTTCCATAATTTATAATCCCTCTAACTTTTCTTCTACCTGTTTTTTGTTTTTGCAGCAGATTGCAATATTATTCATTAAATATCATACAAATTTTTTTTTATTTTATTTTTCAGCTTGTCCATCAGCAGAAAAAATAAACAAAGGTTTATATCCAAACACCAACCCAATATAACGTCTATATCAAGCTATCTATTCCTTCTAACTAGTATCTTATCTTTATAATACCGTTTTTATACATACTTTGTATTAGTCTAATACAGGGGTGTACAATCTTTTTTAATGGCGGGCCAAATATCTATAAGTACAATATTCTGCGGGCCGCACCTTTAAATAGGAAAATATTTTATCGACTATTATTATTGCCAGCGATAAAAATAAAACTGCAATAATATCAAAAACAGTGATACCAGTATCATTTAAAAGAAAAATTGTTTAGCTAAAAAACAAAAAGACCTAACTGTATAATCAGAGCATAGCAATACGATTTAATCTTTGTAGAAACAATTCAGTGAGAAATATGCAGCTAGTTTTTTCTGAACCACTCTATTCAAATTTAGTTTAATTAAGGTGCTGGCAACTCTAAGTCCATTTTCCAAGTGTTTGTCTGTCATTACTGATCGATAAGGAGATTTTATGAAACTCATTTAAAAAAAAATTGTTCACACAAATAAGTTGAGCCAAAATGTGCCATTTTAAAAGCCATAAACTTTCTCAAATTTGGGAACTTATCTTGGTCAAGATATTTCCGGTAAAATTCACCAATATTCATTTCCACATACTTGGCCTTCAGGTCAGTCCTCTCCTGAAAATTAATCAGTTCCATTTGGATATCAGTGGGCACTTTGTCAATGTTTGTGTGAAATGGCGAAGAAAATATTTCAAATAATTGTTCATAGGATTTGAAATCTTTGAAGCAAGCCGAAAATTCATTAAACAATTTTTCAAGTTGATCTGCAAATTCAGTCTTCTTCTCTGAGTACATTCCCATTTCTTTTAAAGTTATAAAGTGAGAGAGATTCTCATTCTGTATGTGTGCGTGCCAAAGTCTCAACTTGCTCATAAAACTTTTTATGTGCCCATGCATTTCACTCGCATACTGAGCTTTTTGTTGCAGCCTTGTATTGAGTTCATTCATGCGAGTAGTAATATTGACCAAGAAAGCTAAATCACACAACTAACTTTTGTCTTCCATTTCAGCCATTGGTCGCCCTTTATTTTTTAAAAATAGTGCGACTTCTTTTCGCAGTTCGTAAAATCGTCGCAACATACTACCCTTGCTTAGCCAACGCACCTCGGAAAAGTAAGCTAGATTTTGATGTTAGGTGTCGAGATAATCCAGAAAATTCTGGAACTTCCGTTGATTAAGTCCTTGAGGTCGAATAAAAATTACTGCCTTAATGACCGGGCCCATGACATGTTTCAATTTCAAAGATTTGCGCATAGATTTTGTTGATGAATGATACAGTGAAATATTGCCATATTGTCACTGATATTTTTCTCTTTCAAAGCAGATTTTAAAAGACCTACAAATCTAATGTCAGTTTCGGACATGGCTCGAGCACCATCAGTTGCGATTACGCATAAAGTGGATAGGTCCAAACCAAATTTATCAAAAGTATTGAGAACTTCAGAAAAGATATTAGCAACAGTTGTAGTATCTTTCATACACTGCAGTGACAGAATTTCGGTCAACTCCTTGTCCACTCCTTTTATAAATATAGCCAAATGTGCCCGTCCTTCACATCGGTGCTTTCATCGATTGCGAAGCTCTATGATACAAAGTTTTTCACTTTGTTTTTAAGAGTGTCACAAATATCACCAGCAAGTTCATTGATGCGCCTTGCTAACATCCAACGCAATAAACTTATTTTTTTGAACTGTTGTTCCATTTTAGGACACATTTCTTCTCCAGCATCAGTAAGGCACTTTTTCACAAAATCACCTTTAGAATACGGCTTCATAGTTTGAGTTATTCTCTGTGCAATTAAGAAACTGTATTGAACTGTTTTTTCATTATCGGTATACATTTTTTGAAACATGAAACGCTGGCTCTTCAATTGTTCCTTCAATTGCTTGACTTTCAGCTCTCTGTCACGTCCTTTTAGCTTTCCATAAAAACCGTAAGCATGTTTTGATTTATAATGTTGTTTGAAGTTGTACTCTTTATTAACATTTACAGTGTGATTGCAAATCAAACACAAGGGTCTACTGTCTGCATTTTCGATGAAAAAATATTTAGAAGTCCATTTTTCATTAAATTTTCACATCTCTTCCTCTACTTTCCTCTTTTTTGTCTCTTTCGAATTTGCGGAACTTGCCATTGCGGAGTGATGAATTAATTGAAGCCAAGGTTTAAATTTGCTAAACTCTTGTATATAGGTTGATTAGAATTAGAAAAAATCAACAGATATGCTGAAACCAAAATCCACGAAGTTAAAAAAATTAGCTACCACTTGATTCGCTAGCACAACTATCAACCACAAATTAGCTACGCGCTAATTCCTCAAGCCACGAACGAATGAATCTAAACTAAAGATTAACAAATCGTCAAAAGGACGAATCTCTCCGATTAATTAATAATTTTCTTTTCCGTATTTATATAAATCTCACTAGATTTCCGAATTTTTCCCAAGAGGCGAGAAGAACAAAATAGAGCAAAATCAGCCAATTACAACACATGGAACGTTCTAGCGAAAACACACGCAATAGTATTTGTCTAGAACGTCACAAGTGCACAATATTTAACTAAAAAACTTGTTTGTTTATTATCTTTGCCGCGCAGCGAGCAGCATTCAATTGAAATATATTCTTGCAAAGCGGTTAAGTTTTGAATTATTTAACTTTATTGATTTAGGACTTACTCATCAAATTACAAGCGCTTATTCATTGCAATAACTTAAAGATATCTGAAATATTACTCAATTTATTGAATTATCAAATCAAGAGCGCTGTATTTATAACATTAACTTATAAAAATAGCTATGATATTCATTCTAATCCAAACCCAAACGCTTTATTTGTGACATTGATTTTATCAAGCACCTCAAAAAAACGTGTGAAACGGTCGCGGGTTGCAGTTTGCACAACCCTGGTCTAATATACACGTTCCACACAGCTCAAGATCCAGACATCTTCGTTATATGCCTTTTCAATTTTTACCATGACATGATAAGGTTATGCTGATTTTTCCAATACTATTCAAAACTGGGTGTCCCAAAAGTATCCAAACCGTAAACTTTAATAAAATTTAGATATCAAAACCAACAAATGTAATTTCCTTTTTATGTCTTTGTAAGGTGTTTTCTTATTATTGCTTAACATCATTGCTTAATTCCTGTTCAGTGTATGCTGCTGGTACCCACATTTTTGAAAATGCAGCAAAAGACTTTAAATTTAAACAAGTGTGTCTTCGTTATTAAAAATTACTATGCAACGACTAGCTACAAGGATGTTAAAGAAAGAAGGGAAGCAAGCTTCAAACACATGAATGTATTGAAGTTCAAGGTAGACATTTTGAACAATTGTAAATACTAAATATGTTCAAAAAGTTTGTTGTTTTTGATATCTACTTTTTATTAAAATTTGGGTTTGGTTACTTTTGGGACACCCTTATATTTTTTAGGCAAAATAGTGCCTCTCTAATAATTTAGTGCTGTTTCTTGGTAAACTCCATAATTTACATAAAGTTATTTCGTATCTAAGCCAGAATTTTTTATTCTCTCTTTTAGATTTTTTATGGTGCTTCTCATCGTCAGCCTATTCAAAATAATTTGTTATATACCAAGTGTACGAGTATAAGCTTGTCTAGATCTCTCTTCTTGTACTCTAGTTTATTATGTACAGTAATCTGTGGAAACACTTTTTGTAGTTTATCTAATTCAATTCAGAATGTTTGTTTTTTTACTATGATTGTGCTTAACATAGCCACTAAAAAAATTCTAAATCAAAACATATCATTTTTTTTAGTTTCTTTTGCCTGCCCAATCTTAATTATACATTTCTTCTTAAAACTATCTGATCTCCAAGTTTTTTTCTATTAACCAATGGTGGAACGGCTTAATCCCAGCTTTTATGCTACAAGCGTTAATGCCTTCCTTCTATGACACGCATAAAATTTCTATCTTTATTCTTTTTTTTCCAACTGTCTACCTTTTTTGTGATTCATCCTCAGCATAAAAATCCTTCTTTCATTTTCTTTTTATTTCTTTGCTTTCTAACTCACTTACTAGTCTTCTTTTTTGCTATTTAGCAAAACATTGTACAATTTTTCAAGTTGTGTTGTTAAATAAAGCCTTGCTGATCTGGGATGTTCAAACTTAATTGTTCTTGCTTACATTGCTGCTTTTATTCGGGATGTTTTCGATTGTTATCAATTTTCCTAAAAAACATGTAAATAAACAAAAGCATTCATAAAACCTGATATACAGTATAACATGAGTGACCATTTTTTTGAATTATTGTAAACCTTGTATTACAAAAAATTACAGCAAATTTACTTTTTAATCAAGTTTTAGTTAACTCAATTTCTGCACGTCCGCTTTCTAAAACAAATGAAAATCGTCACGAGAAAAATTTAAATTTGCTTTTTAAACTTAATGTTTTTTTATTCCAAAAAATAGAGTAACTCTTTCAGAAAGAAAAAGAAACCGTGTACATCACATAGCAACTCTCAGACCATAAAGTAGAGCCTTAGAGTCAGCAATCAATAGCAAATCTTGACTGCACAGAAATTTTTAGTTTTTTGAATATTCTGGCAACCATAATTAGAAATTTTGTTTCAATGCTTATTTTACGTGGAAAGTTAACGAACTCGCCAGAAAGTGGTTGGATTACAAATTTTAGAAAAATTGAACTCAACACAAATCAAAAAGCAAATGGCAACATTTTAGTACTAAATAAAACGCATGAACCTGGTGTAGAAGTTGAAAGTCCATCACTTGTTGATTCCGTCTCTAACCCTGATCCTAACTCTGTGGTTGAATCTGCTTTACACAGTGTAAATTATAATCTTAAAATTACAATAACTATTTTAAAAAAGTTAACAAAAATTTAATTTTACGAAATGCAAATTAATGACCATTTTCCAATATTTCGATAATTAAAAAAATTACAACTTGAAACCTAATGTAGAAGTTGAAAGTTGAAAGTCTATTTATTGACAGTTTGTTTTTTTGTTAAAACTGAAATCTTATGATGTCGCTGTTGGTCCACTTTTTTTTTAAATAAAACTATCAACGTTAGTTCTTGACGGAAATTATTTTTAGAAGTGTTTTTTTTAAATGTCTTGTTACGATTGCTCCATTCATTGGTACTTTAAAACTGCTTTATTAATTGATAAAATTTTGTAAAAATTTTGTTATAAGTCTGTGGCTGTTTATATAATTAAGACTTTAAAATTAAACAAAATTTTCAATCTACAGTTTATATATCAGCAAATGAAACTATTTAAGATCACCAACGTTATTAATGGAATCATGTTAACTAGTTTCATTGTACCTTGTCTTTAAAAAAAGCTGTTTAAATGATAATTCTTTCTCCCAACTTTTTTCAAAAGAATTCGTCGCCAATAAAAAATTTAAAGAATACCCGGTTTAACCCTATTCAGACTGGGCTTTTTCGAAATTTTTTACGAATGGCGGGGATGGAAAGTGCCCGAGCTTTTTGTTTGCTTATATCTTGAATATTACTCGCGCTCAAATTGTCATTAACGTTTGTATAGAAAAGGAATTTCATACTCTTCAATGCAGATTTTAAAATGTAGCAATTAAACATTATTTTGGATTGCAAAAGCAATTTTTCAAACAGTTGTCAATTTTCGTAAATTGGCTGAAAACAAAAGAGCAATTTGAGAAAGTTGACGACTTTGGCTGTTTTTACCCTTTGGCTATCGTTAATTTATTTAGAGTTTATTTAGTTATAGTAACTAAATAAATTTCGATGGAGCAAGACCTGCATTGACTCTAAACTCGCTTTTAAAAATTCATGTTCCATTTCCAACTCCATTTAGACATTTAAACGAGATTCTATACCTAGAGCTGAAAAATTTCGAAAATATTCTCAAGAAGATGTAAGATTTATTATAAAAGAATCTCAACGTCTTCTTGATGAAAAAATTATCAAACCAAGCATTTCACCTTTGAGAACCAAGTATTAGTTGTAAAAAATAAAAATCAATTACAGCAGAACAATCATCCAGTTTACTTATTTAAACGCATATACCTTGCCCCAAATTGATTCAATTATAAGTGAACTTGCTAGTTGTAGCATGTTTTCCACAATAGACTTAAAATCTGCTTACCATAAGATTGAGTTTCATCCTTAAGACCGGTTATATATATGAGTCCAATCGGGAAATGGCTTGTTTCAATGGCAACAATTACCTTTTGGGTTTACCAACGTGAAAAAAGTTATAGTCAGTAGAGCGGAGATAAATGAAATTAACTGATTTTTTTAAGCGGTTTAGGCTACTGCTGACACAGTGCCCAACTAAGAATTGGAAGGAATAAAGTTGGGAAAGCCGTGTCAACTATTAAAATTAAATAACAAAACCAAAAAAATCGTGCAGTAAAATTGAGTAGTTTTTATTAGGGCAAAGTTTTCGTGGGCTACTGCTCACGAAAGCTTGTGTCCAAATAGAAACTAATCAATTTTAGAGCACAATTTTTTTGTTTTTCTCACAGTACCCAACGTTTAATCTAGTTAATCTTGAAATTGAATTAAAGTTATCATAGTTCTTTTGCTTTAATACTGATAAGAACTGTATGTAACTGGCTGAGATTTTTTTACTTTTTTTTGGTTGCATTAAATATTTTCTCATTGAGTTTGTTAATAAAGCTGTACTTTATTGAAAAGGTATCTTTAGTTTAGCGGCAATTCTAAAAATAGATATCTGCTGCTATAATATAATGTCAGTTGTTACTAAATATCGAACCAAATTTGTTCTGTTTATCCATAAATGCTTACATCAACTGTTTAAAAAAGTTATCAACACAATTTTTGATGTTCAAGTTTTTAAAGCTGATTTGGACTAATTTTGGGTTGGTAATTTCAAAAATTTAGTCCGTTTTTTCTATCAAGTCAACTTTTTAAGTTATCTAAGAATTTCGATTTTTGTGAAGGTCTTGATGAATGGTTTATCTCTACTCTTAGACTTCCCTGTGACATCATAGATTGCAATTCATGTGCTATCTGCTGCATGTCTTAATTATACATTGGTTGCTTGTAACATCATTAATGTTTAAGTGAGCTACTGCACTCTACATTATGTTTAATTACTTGTACAATGCACGACTGCACGTCCTCTCTTTTATTCTAGTTTGTGACTTAAAGCTCATTAATATTACAAGTTGCTTAAGTTGATAAGAACCTTGATTATGGCTACATCATCAAGACGCTGTTTAAATAAACCTTAGGTTTTCTGCTATATCTGTCGGGAATATACGTTAGAGCATAACAGGAAAACAATCATTGACTGGTGTTGGGCGATTCCATTCGTCCATGCACAAATGGGGTCTCGCTCCTTCACCGAATTGCGAGTGTGGCGCCTCTGAGCAAACTGCAGACCATGTACTAACAGCGTGCCCTATACATCGGGCACCATATGGAGCACGAGGTCTGACGGTTTTGGATGACGAAACACGATGCTGGCTTAATGACATCACTGCCAGCATCTGATCCAGGCAGTGCAGCAGTCTGGGGTAGTAAAAGGATAAACCCTCGGCCCCAGTCCTGTTTGTGTCTGGCCTGGAGTGGATGCCCTTTAAACGACGACGACGAATCATTGATTTTGTAAAGCGTGCTTATCTTGCCTACTTCAAAGTGATGCTGGGTGATCAAGACAAGCCTTGGCCAATTCTTGCCATATTTCACCCAAGAAAATGAGATTGTGTACTGTTACAATGTTGAAGCCCTTCTAAAAAAGCTTGGAGTCTTTGAATATAATCCTAATGATTGGCGAATTTTCATTAATAGCTGTAAAAGAAGTTTGAAATGTGTTATTCGTATGTGTCATAATGGTAATGCTTTTGGATCTATTTCTCTTGGACATTCAACAACTCTCAAAGAAAAATATAGCAAAATTACATTTAAACTGAAAAAACTTTCATACTGCAAACACAACTGGATCATTTGTGCTGATTTAAAAATGGTTGGATTTCTAATTGGTTTGCAGTGTGATTCTAAAAAGTTTCTATTTTTTTTAATGCTTTTGGACAGCAGAGCTAGAGCCCAGCACTGCATAAAACAAGATTGGCCTGTAAGAGAAGAATTGAGGCCCGGTGAGAAAATTGTTCAAGCTCACCCTTTTGATTGAAAAATTTAAAATCATTTTAACTCCTTTTCAAAGCAAGTCGGGTACCATGAAACAATTTGTAAAAGGACTCAACAAGGATGGTGACTATTTCAAATACATTTGCACGAAATTTTCGGGATAAACAATAGAAAAATTAAAAGCTGATATTTTCGATGGCCCTCAGATAAGAACACTAATAAATGATCGTGATTTTCCAAATTTCATGAATTAAAAAGAAGCCTGTGCTTGGAGTGCCTATGTGGAAGCTGTCAAGAATTTTTGGGAAATAGAAAAGCAGTCAAGTACAAAAGGATTGTGGCCAAGTTACAGTACCGGAAAAAAGTTTAGAAAGATTTTTTGAAAAGCCGACAAAACGCAAAAATGACACATTTTTATGTTTTTCTTTTATTGAACGTAACAATACGGGAAACAAACATCATGCACCTCCAACATGGTCCAAATTACAGCAGTTGCCCTAGTATTTAGTATGGTAACCCTTGTTTTTAATGACCTTTTGAATGCGGCTTGGAATGGAATCTGTAAGGTTTTTGCAAACATTTTGATCAATATCTTTGCACCAAATCTCTTTAATGATCCGCTTTGGCTCATCCATAGTTGTCGGATTGATGTAGAAACTTTCTTTTTTATCAGTGTCCATAAATTTTCAATGGGATTAAGGTCAGGGGAATTTCCTGGCCATTTGAGCACTCTGACATTTTTGGTTTGAAACCAATTCATGACTGATTTGGCTTTATGGCATGGTGCAGAGTCTTGTTGAAATGTTGTGCATCCGTGAATGCTCATGAAATTCAGTAGATGATTATTTAGGACACTAATATACCGTGAGGCATTTATTGTTTGTCCTTTTGGCACGAAATAAAGACCACCTCGGCCTTTGCTGGAAAAGCACCCCCACACCATGGCCGATGGGGGGTGCTTAACGGTTGGTTGGAGGTACTGTGAGTTTACTAGTGAAGATCCAAGAGGTCTGCGAACAAAGGGTTTGTAGGAAGCAAACTGTAAGAAGGTGGATTCGTCTGAAAACATCACTTTCTGCCAGTCTTCACTTGTCCAGTCTTTGTACTGGCTGCAAAATTCAAGCCTTTGCTGGGCCATTCTTGGTGTAATCAGGGGTTTCTTTAGAGGTTTGCAGGCAGAAAGTTTAAAATCTTTGTGCAAACGATTTCTAATCATTCTTGTAGTCACACTACTCAGCTCTTGCATAGATCTTTTTATTTCTGATGAAGAAATGAATGGTTGCCCTAGGCAGAGTTGTTTGATTTTGCGGTCCGTCCTGAGAGTGGTGGTACGGGGTCTGCCACTTCTTTTCAAGGGAGAAAGACTGAGGTTTTCCTTGTTTCTCTGTAATATTCGACTAACGGATGCTTCAGAGAATTTCAATCGTTTTGAAATATCAACATTTTTGTAGCCTTCTTCTTTTAAAAGGATGACGTTGCTTTTTAAAGCTTTTGAAATTTGAGGCAATTTTCCCATTTTCACAAAAAATTTTGAAAATCAACCCTATGCTATCAAAAACCGTATCAAATGTAAAACATATTACCATTATTTGCTGAAAAATACATAGAATAATAGTTAAGTCAACACAAGACACAATAAGCAATAAGCATTTCTCTGTAAAATTGTTGTAAAGTGACTTTATCATGAAAAGTTCATCAAAATAAAAATCTTTCTAAACTTTTTTCCGGTACTGTACTAAGCAGTTTACAAGATATGGGTGCTAACATGAGTATTAAGCTTCACTTCCTATACAGACATCTTGAACGCTTCCCAAAAATTTTGTTAATCTGAGTGATGAGCAAGAGGAGCGGTTTCATCAGGATATTAGTGAAATGGAAGTAAGGTATCAAGGGAGGTGGGGTACTGCCGTGATAGCTGGCTATTGTTCAATTAAATTTGATGATTCATTTGCAATTTATTCTCGGAGACCATTAAAACGCAAAGTTATGGCTGACATCTACAATTTTAAAGGATTTCAATGTCACTATGCTTGCTTAAACTTATTGATTTGGCTTGTTATTCATAGGTGCAAAAATATAAATATGCAATTGTGTTCATACCTCGTACAATAACATTTTATCATTTTGTAGTAAACACGACTAAGCTCATTTTATCATTATAGTGGGTGCATCACAGCAGAAAAACTATATCTGATAGAGAACAACTGACTGCATTTTTTAAATCAGCGTCCCAAAATTAGGTAAAAACAGTTGAAACATCTTTGGCACAAAAAAAATTTTTTGTTGGCCAGCGCTCTATATAAATTAATTAAAAGGCTCAATAGATAATTTAGCTACCCTATAATCTATTTTAAAAATCTGAGTTACAATATTTTGATATAAAAACTGTAGCAACTTTACAAAATAACTGCTTTACAAATTAACTGTAGCAACTCAGAACTTGTCACTAACAAGTTTGTAGCAGCACCTTTGTGAATTAAACTCATTGCTTTGCAGATGTTTAGACTTAGCACGCAGTTGGATTGGTTAGAAAAATTCCGAAAACGTTGGTTCGATTTACAAACATTCTCTCTTTCAAAGATTTTAATGGCCACTTAGAAATTGCTGCTAAAATGAGACCAATTTGACCGTATTTATCTAGTAGTCCATGCCACCACTAAAGTTCACTGAAATAAGAAAGTGAAGCTTCTTTTTGCACAATATACTACACAGCACTGGAAACCTGAGATAAGCGAACTGTGTTTGTTTAGACTCCAAATCCATCCAACTTTCTAAAATAATAATCCAATCCGATCCAAGCCCGACAAAACTTGCAAAATTGACAGTCAACAGTCTGATCAGTCCGGAAAAATTTTGATGGCACGGTTATTAATTATTTTACAGTAAGGTTTGAGGTTCTTCTTCTTTCGGCCTTTCCCTTTAGTCAGGGAAGGCCACAGCGTATCACTATTCTCCACATCTTTCTGTCTTCGATGTCCGTCTCCTTCACACCAACTTCCCCATATCTTCTTTTACCACATCTAAAAATCTTCTCTTTGGTCTCCCTCTTCTCCTCTTTCCCGCTAAATCTATTTCCATTGTCTTTCTTCCTTCATACTCTTGGTCTCTCCTCATGACATGTCTATACCATCTCATCTTCATTTGTAACCGTTTTACCTTAACAGTACTTCTGATGTGATCGTTTCTAATCTTGTCTTTTCTTATCACTCCCATAGCAAACCTCAGCATTTTCATCTCTGCGACTTCCATCTCTTCCACTTGTTTCTTTGTGACTGCCACTGTCTCAAGTCCATACACCATTGCTGGTCTTACCACTGAACTGTGCACTTTTCCTTTTACTCTAGCTGGTAACCTCTTGTTGCAGATTACTCCCGATACTCTTCTTTATTCATTCCATCCTGCCTATACTCTCTTCTTTACCTCCCTCTCACAACCACCACTTTCTTGCACCGTTGATCCCAAATACTTAAATTCCTTTACTCTTGGCACTTTTGTATCCTCCATCTTCACTGTTTCGTCGTCATTTCCTCCATTTATGCAAAGATATTTGGTCTTCGACCTACTGACTTTCATCCCTCTTCTTTCCAATGCATACTTCCAGGATTCTAATCTCCGCTCCACTTCTTCTCTGGTCTCTTCACAAATCACAATATCATCAGCAAACAGCATCGTCCATGGTGGTTCTCTCCTTACTTTATCCGTTAGCCTGTCCATTATCACTGCAAAAAGGAATGGACTTAACGCTGATCCCTGGTGCAGTCCAACCTTGACCTTGAAACTTCCTGTAGTTCCTACTGCACACCTCACCACTGTTTTGCTTCCCTCATACATATCTAGTTGCACATACTTTTCCACTATTCCGGATTTTCTCATGCAGTACCACAGCTCTTCCCGTGCAACCCTGTCGTAAGCTTTCTCCAGGTCTACGAATACACAATGTAGCTCTCTTGGGCCTTTCCTGTATTTTTCCATTAACATTCTTAAAGCAAACATGGCATCGGTAGTTCCCTTTCCTGCATAAATCCATATTGATGTTTGCTGATCTCCACTCTATTCCTTAACCTGGTTTCAATAATTCTTTCCCATACTTTTATTGTGTGGCTCATTAGCTTTATTCCTCTGTAGTTTCCACAGCTCTGTGCGTCCTCTTTATTTTTATAGATTGGGATAAGCACACTCCTTCTCCATTCTTCTGGCATCCGTTCACCCATTAATAGTCTATTAAGCAGTCTGGTCAAAAAATTTATCCCCATCTCTCCCATGCACTTTCAAACTTCTACTGGTAACTCATCTGGCTCAACCGCTTTACCTTTTTTCATCCTTCTTACTGCGTTCTTTACTTCTTCTCTACTGACACAATTTACCTCTTCATTAACCACATTTGATTCCTCTGTCCTAGGGTCTCTGTTATTTTCCTCGTTCATCAGTTTCTCAAAGTACTCCTTCCATCTCTTTAACACTGCCTCTGAATTTACCACAACATTACCGTTTTCATCCTTTATAACCCTCACGTGCTGTACATCTTTCGCTGCTCTGTCTCTCTGCCTAGCCAATCTGTACAACTCTTTTTCACCTTCTTTTGTTTCCAATCTAGCATACAAATCATCATACGCACGTCCCTTTGCCATCGCAACTGCTTTCTTTGCCTTACTCTTCTTTTCTTTGTATACCTTTTTAGTATTTTCATTTCTTATATTGTCCCATGATTTCTTTGCCTCTTTCTTCTCTTTTATGCTCTTTTGAACTTCCTCATTTTACCACCATGTTTCCCTGTCTACTTTTCGTTTCCCAAATGTCACTCCCAGAACAGTTTCAGCTGTTTTTCTTAGCATTTCTGCCGTTTTGTACCACTCATCAGGTAGCCCATCCTTGCCTCCCAAAATCCTGGTCACCTCTTGTTTAAACGCTTCTTGACAGCTTGTCTCTTTCAGTTTCCACCATTGCATCTTTGGCTTTACTTTCTCTGCTTTTTTCTTTTTCACCATAAGAGCCATTTTGCATACCACCATACGGTGCTGCTTTGCGACACACTTATTCAATATTACCCTACAATCGCACATTTCCTTCAAGTTCCTCCCTCTGCACATCACATAATCTACTTGAGTGCTTTTTCCTCCACTCTTATATGTCACCCTGTGTTCATCTTTCTTCTTTAAATAAGTATTGACAATCGCCAAATCTATCCTTTTCCCAAAATCCACAACCATTGATCCTTCCATATTTCTTGTTGCAACACATACCTCCCCATTATTTCCTCATCCCCTATGTTTCCTTCGCCCACATGTCCATTAAAGTCTGCACCAAGAACTATCCTCTCTTCTGTTGATATACTTTCTATCAATCCATCCAGGTTTTCCCAAAACTCATTTTTCTCCTCCATGCTGTTGTTAACCTGTGGAGCATATGCACTTACTATATTTAGGATGGACCCATTTACCTCCAGCTTCATGGCCATTAGTCTGTCCGACACCCTCTTCACCTCCAGGACACTTTCAGCCAGCTCTCCCTCACCACTATCCCTATCACATTTTTTTCTTCCATCAGCTCCGTTGTAAAATATTTTGCATCCACCTCCAATGTTCCTTGCTTTACTCCCTTTCCAGTTTGTTTCTTGTAGGCACAATATGTCTACATTTCTCCGCTCCATCATACCTGCCAGCTCTCTTCCCCTTCCAGTCATCGTTCCAATATTTAAGGTACCCACCCTTATGAGTGAGCGTCTTCCTTTCCATGCTTCTCGCTGCTTCTTCATTCGCCTTCCTCCTCCCTTTCTTCTCTTATTTTCACTTTGTTTAGCAGTAGCATAATTTCCACAGTTAGGTGCAAGGTTTGAGATTATGTAAGCAAAAAATTCTATACATTACAACTCTATCCAACATCTATCCCTATTTTAACTTAAGTATGGTATTATTATTACGCTATATTATTATTATTATTCTATAATTATTATGCTTGGGCCAATCACATATTTGCACTTACTATTCCATATACAAAGTAAAAAATTAAAAAAATCCTATATAAATTAACAAACAGATAACACTGGACAACGAATTTTTTTTGTCTAAAGTCTCTAAGCTGATTTAGACTAATTTGGGGGTGCTGATTCCGAAAATCATACTAATTTTTTCTCATCAGGTCAGGTTTTTGAGATATTTGCTATTTTATACCTTTTTTACCTTAAAATTAGAAATTCTTATATATGCACTGTTACGTTATAATTATAATTGTAGGCTGTTGTTGTGATGTATTTTAACTGATTATGACATCACAAACCTTTAAGTAAACTCAATACTCAGATTTGCTGTACATGGAACAAGTAGTATGTACAAGTAGCTGGTAAGAATTAAACGCTGAGTAGAAAGTAGGGCCACTGATTGTAGCATATTTTTGTTGATTTCTGGGTCAAGGTACGGTTTATTCTTTTATATTAGGAATTCTCTTATAAGACAGGACTGTTCAACACGCAACTTATTGTATAGCAGTTATTATTCAATTTAGGATGATTTTAATGTGCTGAATCTAAAAATAAAAATGACGTTGGTTTTCTTTAGGCTATTTTAGATGCTGAAGATTTCACATACTTTAACTTGGTTGTATTGCTGTAGTTTTTACATTTCTTTCAAGGTTACTAGTGATTAAAATGAAGTCAACTAGAAGATCTTGTCGAAATAGGCCTGACATATTCTGCTATATTTGCGGTGAATACACACTCGTTCCTTATAGGAATCCAGTCACAACTTTTATAAAGAAAACTTATCATGCCTATTTTGGTATGAAAGTTGGTGACCAGGACAAATCTTGGGCCCCTCATATGGTGTGCAAGTCATGCACTGAATGTCTGCGTCAGTGGAGCAAAGGTAAGAAGACCAGTCTAAAGTTTGGAATACCCATGGTATGGAGAGAGCCAAGAAATCATGTCTCAGACTGCTATTTTTGCGCCATTGATGTGACTGGGATTAATAGAAAGAACCGGAAAATTCTCAAGTATCCCGATCTTGAATCAGCACGTCGTCCTGTTGCTCACTCTGATGAATGCCCAGTCCCTATCTATGAAATACTTTCTGAAGATAGTGATAACGATTCTACCGCTTCTCAAGAGAGCCAAGAGGATGAAGAATCGGATTTTAGCGATGATACTCCACATCCTTTTTCCCAAAATGAGCTTAATGATCTTGTTCGTGATCTTAATTTGTCGAAGTCTTCAGCTGAGCTCTTGGCATCCAGATTAAAGGAAAAAAGCCTCTTGTCTCATGGCACACGTATCACCTTTTATCGCAACAGGCATCAAGAATTCCTTCATTTTTTTTTTGAAGAAAAAGATTTGGTTTACTGCACAGATATTGTTTATCTTCTGCAAAAGCTTGGAGTGCCACATTATGAACCCCAAGATTGGAGACTATTTATCGACAGCTGTAAGAGATCATTTAAATGTGTTCTGCTCCATAATGGCAACCAGCTTGCTTCAGTACCCCTTGCTCACTCAACTTCACTGAAGGAGATCTATGATTCAGTGAAGTATGTGCTGGAGAAAATCTCTTACTGTCAGCACGAGTGGCAGATATGTGTTGACCTTAAAATGGTGAATGTTCTACTGGGACAGCAGTCTGGATTTACCAAGTACCCTTGCTTTTTGTGCATGTGGGACAGTAGGGACAGATCCCAGCACTATATCAAGAAGGACTGGCCTGCAAGAGATGAAATGGTGCCGGGTAGATCAAACAACATTGTCAACAATCCTCTGGTGGACAGACACAAAATACTCTTGCCACCACTGCACATCAAGCTTGGCTTGATTAAACAGTTCACCAAAGCCCTGGACAAGGATGGTAGTTGCTTCTCTTACTTGTGCCATGTTTTTCCAGGACTATCCATTGAGAAATTGAAAGCTGGCATTTTTGATGGTCCTCAAGTTCGTCAGCTTATCAGAGATCCTGAGTTTGAGAAGTCAATGACTACATTGGAATTGGAAGCATGGAAAGCCTTTGTTCTGGTTGTGAAAAATTTTTTGGGTAACAACAAAGCCAGTAATTATGAAGAACTTATCACCAACATGCTTTATGCTTTCAAAAACCTAGGATGCAACATGAGCATAAAAATGCACTACCTATTCTCTCATATCGACCGATTTCCTGAAAACCTTGGCGCTATGAGTGACGAGCAGGGGGAGAGGTTTCATCAGGATATAAATGAAATGGAAACCAGGTACCAAGGACGTTGGGATGCAGCCATGATGGCTGATTACTGCTGGACTTTGAAGAGAGATATTCCCTCTGCTGTTCACTCAAGAAAGTCAAAGAAACGAAAGTTTATTTCTTAAAATTTGCCTAATGATGATGTAACTTACATGTCTTTCCTTTTTTAATGTGTGTTCTTTATTCCATTTTTTGTGAATTTAATAAAAACATTTTATGAGATACATATTAGCTTGCATGAAAAATGTTTTATATAAATCAACTACCAAGATCCTCAAAGCTTATTTATAGATATAAGGCATTTTTAAAAAGCAAAGTAGAAAAAAAACCTGACCTGATTGAGAAAAATGAGTCTCACTTTTGATTTTAGTGGTGCAAAATACTCCTAATTCAGCTAAAAAATTATAGACAACTTTCAACTTGATTTTTTTTGTAGACCAGTGTAATAAATTAAGATTAATATTTAAGTTGAAATAGCAAACTTCATGCATTCCTATTATCCATCATAATTTTCCTGAAAACTTAAATGCCGCTTTATCAAAGATTTGCATAATATTTCGCTCAATCACGTATCAAGCGTTCTTTAATTAGCTGACAGCAAGAAAGTGCCTATTTGGTTATAAAGATAAAATAAATTGGGTCTTAAAGGGTTATGAGATTTCAGTTACAAAGTTATAAACATAAGATACCTGTTTTTTAGTTAACTCTGATAACAAACAATATTTATGGGATTATTCAACCACTTCAATTTTGTTAAAAAAAAAAAAATTCAATGCATATTGTAGATATAATGATGTTTTTATTTTATTTTTTGAAAATAGTATCAAAATATTGTAAAGGCCCGTTTCCACTACGGGCGTGGAAAAGAGCATTCTTTCTCTCTTTTATTGATCTTCGATTGAAGCAAGCGGTTAAAATTGAAGCGAGCGCAAAAAAAAAGCAATAAAACAAACAAAGAATGCTTTTTTCCACGCTCGTAGTGGAAACGGGCCTTTACTCAGATTTTAAAAATAGATTATAGGGTAGCTAAATTAGCTATTGAGCTTTTTAATTAATTTATATATAATTTTTTAAACAGTTGATATAAGTATTTATGGTTAAGCGAACAAATTTGGTCCGTTAATTAGTTACAACTGACATTATATTATAGCAGCAGATACAAATAAGTATGCTTGATACAAAAGCAACCGCTTATTCATGATGACCATACAAAAGTTAAAATAATTCATTGCCATTCTTGTGCTGAGCAATTATAATCAATTGTCAATGTATTGGAAGAGGAGGGAGGAAAACTAGGACCGAATGATCACGGCGCTGATGATTAAGAATGAGTTTGAAGAAAGCAAACACTTTTTTCATCTTGCTGATAATAAAACTTGGACAAAACTGACAGATTTGCCAAAGTTAGACCTGTTTAGACCAGTTTGATGCGGTAAACAAGCAGTGTGTGGCTTACAAGCAGTCCATACTTTAAGAAGCACAGAGCCAAACAATTATATCGTATTCGTGGAAACCAATTAAGTTTGACTACCTAAGCTGTGGGTATCGGCAAAGCCGTCGCGATGCTGTGTTCAATTCTGTCCGTTAGTAAAGACACTTGTAATACAGTAAAGATATGTCACAGGTTCTATTTCCTGGATCAAGGTCACAGCAGTGTGAACATGTATGTTTCAATGTTACCAATCACTGGATTGTTAAGGGGACGCACGACGATAGCCAAACCAGAATGCTCAGAACCTCCCTGTACTCCTGCAAAGCCTGCAATGTTTGTCTACATCCTGATTGTTTTAAAGAATACCATTTCATATAGACAATGTTATGTAGTTCGACATGTGAACGAAAGATTATGAACTAAAGTTTTTTGTTTATTAACGATGTTATTTGTTTCAAAAAATAACGATTAAAAATTGGTTTGGTTCAAAAATAAAAAAATTAAAGAAAAGCGATCTTGTGTTTTGTTTTACATGTACCCTCCTGCTCTTAGCGTCAGTTTAAACTGACGGAAGTGAAATCATTCATATCTCACAAAAAAAAGGTTTCTCACAAAAAGAGCGTTTTTTCCCTTCAAGATACATCATTCCAAAGCTACAATAGAAAAATGAACAAAAAACTTAGATTCAGGAGGATATGGGTTAATTGTCTTTGTTGTATGCTATGTTTTAAGTTTGCTAAACTTTTAAATAAAGACTTGTTGTACAACAATTTAGCAAACTTAAATTTATTATGGATGTTAAAGATTTACATCGAAACGTTTTTGCGGCTGATTTAGAAAGTAGTGACGTAAAAGCAGTGGTCGTAGTGGTTCAAATCTTTCACAACTTGTATCGAGAAAATTAAAGGAATTAACGATGTAGACAAACTAGATCTATTAGTAACCATATAGATGCGGAGGTCTATGAACTGATCTGCAAATGTCAAACTTTTGACGACGTGTCAAATTATTAAGAATAACCTGCGCTAAAACTGCAAGCCCTGTATTTGCTAGGTATGTTCTCAAGTCTTGCAAACAACTTGATGTTGCAAATAACTTGAAGTTGGTGAAAGCTTTGATGCGTACCTTCAAAATCTAAAACACTTAAGTTTAGATTGTAATTTTAGAACTGTCTCCGCCTTTGTCCAAAAAGAGCAGAAAGAAGATGCAATTAAAGATGCATTTATCAGCGGTATAAAATCAAATGAAATAAGACAGCACTTTTTAGAAAATCAAGATTTAATTCTAGCATTGACCGTCGAGAAAGCTCGAACCTTAGAATTTTCTCAAAAAAATACCCAATCATTTAATTTAAACTATTTACAGCAAACACTTGTGAAGCCGAATTGCTCTGAGACGTCAACAGCGCCTGAATCTTTTAATAATAACCTTGAAAATTCTAGTCAAATGCAAAATAATAATTATACTGCTAGTGCGATTAAGAATTGCACATTTTTGCGGCAATAAGTTTCACCCTTGCAGAGTGTGTCCCGCGCGAAATGTTATTTGTTATAATTGCTTAAAGAAAGGTCGTTTTGCTAAAGTTTGGCGGTCAAGCAAAGCATCTACTACTTATATAGCTATGGGTGTTGCTTCCGACAGTTTTCAGTTCACCCACGCTAAAGTAAATATTTCTATTTCTATTAACAGCATTTATGCAAATGCTCTTGTGGACGCCGGCTCAACACTCAGTCAGATAAGTGACCAGCTAAAACATCAGTTAAACTTGGAACTGGATGAATCTAATTGTAGTGTTAGCTTTGCTGTTAAAGGGTGTCTCTCAAAAAGCTTTGGTTTATGTAAAGCCAATATTGAAGAAAAAGGCCGTGAATATAATGATGTTCGATTTACTGTGCTAATAGATTTAGTATCTAAAGTTATTCTTGGTCAAGATTTTATGGACTTGCATAAAAGTGTTCATATTCACCTTGGCAGCTCAAAGACTGCATTCCATCTCGGTGCCCCACAACCTGTCAATGCAAGTACTCCGGTAAGCTTATTTAAAAATTTGTCAGGTGATTGTAAGCCGATCGCAACAAAACCTCCACGTTATTCTCATGCGGATTAAAGCTACATTGCCACTAAAATAGAAAGACTTAACAAGGATAACCTTATTAAAGAAAGCAACTTGCCTTGGCGTGCTCAACCTTTAGTTGTAACCTAAGATAACTATAAAAAGAGGATGGTTATAAACTATAGCCAAACGATTAATAAATTTACTCTGCTTGACGCGTACCCGCTACCACGAATGCAAGACGTTGTCAACAATGTCACTCAGTACAGAGTATTTTCAACGCTTGATCTCACAAGCGCCTGCCACCAAGTCGAACTGCCACCTTCCGACCGACTTTATACAGCTTTTCAAGCAAACGTAGCATTCTGGCAATATATAATAATACCGTTTGGTCTTATGAATGCTGTACCATGTTTCCAGCAAATCATCAATAATATTATCAAAGAAAATGATTGTGAAGCTATTTTTGCTCATCTTGATAATATTACAGTTTGTGAAAGAAATCAATCCGAGCATGATCGAAATGTAAGAGTTTTTTGAAGTCGCGGAAACGCATAATTTACATTTAACGATTCAAAATGTGTTTATTCTACAGACATCATTGATTTTTTTGGGTATCGGATATATTAAGCGCCCAAAAAGTCTTTGTCGACTTTTATAAAGAAAATTAAAGATCTTCTATCTTCCATCTCTTTCCCAGCTGATGCAAATAAAATCTTATGGTTTCATCACTTACATTAAACCTCGAAGCTAGTTCGTGACAGTTTAGACATAAATCTGACTCTATGGCTGCTTTTAAATTGCCATTGTTTAGAGATATTGGTGGTCCAGTTCAAGGTTCATTTTCAAAGGTTTCATTGCCAGAACGAAACTTTTGAAACCAGTTTTGTGCAGTTCTTTCACTTACTGCACCTTCACCAAACGCTGTATATAGCTTACGAGAAGCAGGTGAAGCACTTGTGCCAAGTTTAAACTCGTACAACAGACAAGCACGAATTATCAATTTTCTATCACTTATTATTAAGGCTCTGAAATAAGAAATAAAATAACATTAGTCATAAAAATTATAAAAATTGAAATTATTCAACAATTTACTTGTCAATACTAGTTGGTTCCTGTATAACTATGCTTGTTAGTAATGAAAAAGGGGGCCTAAAATAAGTCAACAAAAATCGGCAAAGATTTTTTTGGGGACCTAATATAATGGTTCACTAAAGCCAGATCCTAACCGTGTAAAGACTCTTCTGGATCTTCCGTGTCCTCAAACTTTAATAGAACAACAACGTGTCGTAGGCTTTTTTGCATATTATGCACGATAGATTGTCAGATATTCTGATAAAATTAAACCGTTAATTATCAACCGGTGTTTTCCTTTGAGTGATGAAGCGTTGAAATCGTTTGATTCGTTAAAATCTAAACTAGCGACCGTTTTCCTTGGAGCAATTAATAAAAACGCGCCTTTTGTGGTCGAGACCGATGCATCCGATATAGCAATTTCAGCTATATTAAATCAGAAAGGCAGACTTGCTGCGTTTTATTCTTGTTCTTTTAATCGAAATGAACTAAAACAATCAAGCATTAAGAAAGAAACAACGGCGCTCATCGAAGCAGTTTGCCACTGGAGTCATTTATTAACTGGTCGACTATTCCAACTTGTTACAATCAACGTTCGGTTGCTTTTATGTAAGACAGTATTTACCATAGCAAAACCAAAAATGTCAAGATCTTACGCTGGCGGGTTAAACTGTCCCAATACCTATATGAAATTGCTTATCGTGCTGATAAATACAATATGGCGCCTGATACTGTATCACGTATTTGTTGTGCTTCGTTATCTAGATCGTCCTTGTATGATATTTATTCTGCAATGTGTCACCCTGGTATCACTCGTATGTACCATTACGTTATATTTAAACATTTACCTTATTCGCTTGACGATGTGCGCCAAATAACTTCTCGTTGTAAAATTTGTGCCAAAATTAAGCCCAGATTTCTAAAGTCTTCTTATATGTCACTTGCTAAAGCTACTCAACCAATGGAAAGATTAAGCATTGATTTTAGGGCCCCCTACCATCTCGAATCAAAAATAAGTATATATTTAACAGTAGTCGATGAGTACTCTCGCTATCCGTTTGCATTTCCGTGTTGTAATATTATTCTACAACTATAGTTGATTGTTTATCTCAAATTTTTCCGTTGTTTGGAGTATTTAGTTTTATTCGTGCTGATCGAGCAAAATTGTTCATGTCTAATGACTTGATTTCATACTTGCAAAGTATGCGTATAGCTACCAGTAGAACGTGTGCTTATAATCCTAGAGAAAATGGGCAATGCGAGAAATACAACGATATAATTTGGTCTGCTGTGCAATTAGCATTAAAAACTCGTAATTTACCGACAACACACTGGGAGTCCGTTTTGCCTCAATCGCTACACTCGATTCGCTCTTCATTGTGTACGTCTGTCTACAAATGCTACGCCGCATAAAAAATTTCTGTGCTTTCCTCGTAGATCAACAGTAGAAGTGTCAGTTCCATCCTGGTTAACTGAACCCGGTTCGATACTAGGTAAGCGTCACACACGCACTAGTAAACATAAACCTTAGGTTGAAAAAGCTGACCTTATGCATGCCACTCCAAATTACGCTTATGTACGTTTTTCAAATGGACATGAAACTAAAGTTTCTTAAAGAGATGTCGCACCTTTTTCTGGTGACAAAATAATTGATGAAGTAGACGACAAATGCGAAAGTGAAAGTTTCAAAGTGAATGAACAGGCCTTACATCATTTTCTTAACAGTGAAAATTTAAAGTAAGATGATTCTCAAATAGAAAATAACTCTTTGTCACACTTCATTTATAATAATTTTAATCATGACAATGTAGTTTATTCCCGTTAAAAGTAATTCAAAGTTTTATTATGAAACAATAATCGCATCGCCGCTGAAGCGCTACTCTCGTATTGTGTGATGTAATGACTACAATTCGCTTTCTATTGCTTGATGTATTTTCTTGTCCTTTTCTCTTTTCGCCCGACAGTAATAACGTAATATGTTTTTGGCCAAGCCACTATCTTGCTAGTAGTGGAATGTTCGCGCGTATGCAATTTGGTTCTAGCAAAAGAATTCTCTCTAGAGTGTTGGAGAATGATCTAGCTTATACGAGTAATTTTGTCGTCATGTGGCTTTTGTCTATATGTATATACGCTTGCTCAATTGCAGAGACAGAGATGAAGAGGGAGAGACAATTTGAGACGAATCGAGAGACGACTTGAGTAAAAGCAATTTGGTTTGGGCGCAGAGCATGGGAAGAGGGCCCGTTAGATTTTGTATCGATTGGTGAGTGTTGAATTTATCTTGCGTCAGTGTTTTGGAGATTTGTTCTACGGAGGTAGAATTATTTGTGTTGATCGAATTAAGTTGTAGCGCCAATTTCGCTTTGCAGTTTGGCGAGCGTGGAAAAGGATTTTCGTCGGTTGTGAGTTGGAATTTTGTAATACATTTGTTCTTATTAGAGACAGTGATCTTTGTTTGTTTGTGGAGAGAAGTCTTCAATAAATCAATTCGAGCTTGGTTCAAGCCAACTGTATAAAAGCTTCAGGCTCATAGCAAACTACTTCTTAAACAGGAATAAAACAAAAATTTAAACACAGCTTTGTTTCAACGCAGGTATTTTGGGTAACCTTGTTTAACTGGTGCTTTAGGATTCCCAAACAAAGTCTGTGACACCCTTCCGGACAATCTCCTCCTGAAAGAAGTAATAAAACGACTGAACAAGTTTCCTTGAGACGTTCCACACGAGCACAAAAAACTCCCAATCATCTTATGTACTGTATAAATAAATTAATTGTTTGTTATTTTCTTTGTTATGGTTTTTTTATGAGGGGTTAAATGATGTGATTATTATTACCGATTCAATCTGTTGATTGGTTCGATTTTCTGCGTTAACTTGCTTTTGTGTTGAAATGTACACACTGCTTCTATTTGGCAGGAACCAGTTGTTTCGTTTAATTGTCTTTGTTGTATGCTATGTTTTAAGTTTGCTAAACTTTTGAATCAAATAGTTGTGATACAACATTCCCACTTTTTCATTTTTATTTATAGTTTTTCCAACATTTTTTTGTTTTTAACAAGCTCAAACATTTGCTGGTTTTAGAAGAATTCGGAAAACCTAACGGCAAGAGCAGATTTTCCCCAGGAAAAATTTTTGGCATATTTTTAGCTTAAATAACTACAAATCTTGTTAAAAAAATTCCTTTTTATAGTTTTACAGACATTACTATACTAAACATTGTTTCAAAAAATTGTGGCAATTTTTTAAAAAATATAGCTAGTTTTTGAAAAACAAAGCAAAATAAAATTTCTGTCTATTGACTATGATATATTTTTTTTGAAAACCAACTTTTATCAATAAGATAATTTTGGTATAGAAACAGTAATTATATTATTTTTTGCTAAAAAAATATAAAAAACTATACCGATTATAATATTAAAGTAAAACTTAATGAACTTGTAGACATTACAAAAAAAATTTATGTGAGGACATAAAGTTGGAGTTAAACTACGTGCAGCCGTCAAAATTAAAACTAAAAAAATTAAACTTTCCCAATTAATATTTTTGCTTTTTTTCCGCCACCCCCCCGAGAATTCTGAAAACCCCCAAAAAAATTTTTTGGAAAAAAATTTTGATTCATGAGCCTTAAAAATATGCAATAAAAACAATGGGTATAGACCGTTTATTATGCTTAACACTCAATACAAATGATTCACTAAAGCAATTTTTAGGAAAAATTTTACTTAATTTAATGGATTTTTTAAAAAAATTTATCCATTAAGTTATTATCTCAGTCCTAAAAACATAAATATGGCAATACTTTTGAACAGCACTCACTTTTTATTGCATTAATAGATACCTAGTTGCTAAACTTGAGATTAAATGATGTTAGGTCTACTTAAATATAGAACCGATGTTCCCTCATTTTGCTAAAAATACAATATTGTTGGTCGGCATCTGCTTCATTTTAAAGCAGAGAGTTGCAAAAGTAACTTTAATGTTTAGTAGGTATTTAATTCATAATAAGTATGATTTTTAAACATTTTGTATTTAGCAACCATCTGTGATAAACTACTATCTACTCGTAATTTTAACAACAACAACTTTACATGCTCTGTGTTTTTAGATCTAAGCAAAGTTTTTGACACTATTAATCATGATCATGATGTATCAATAGAAAAAATTTAATATATAGTTTAGATTAAGAGGCAAGGTCGTATTTATCATAAAATCATACCTAAGTAATAGAATTCAATGTACAAAAATAAAAAATGTTTCATCTGATTTGACTACACTTAAATGTGGAGTACCACAGGGTTAAATTCTTGGACCCTGTTATTCCTACTCTAAATAAATGATCTTTCAAATGTATCTAATATGAAGACTACTACTCTATTTGATATCTGTGCAAAATAATGTTAATAAAGAATTGTTTGTAATAGATGTATGGTTAAAGTCAAGTAAACTATTATCAAACTACTCTAAAACCTATTTTGTACCATTCAGTAACAAAAAGAAAAATTTTACTGATCCCTTTGATATTACCATCAGTGGTCATTCTATTGAAAGAAAATGTAGTTTGAAGTACCTTGGGGTAACTTGAAATGAGCACTTAAAGTTTCTAAAGTTTGTGGCATAGTACTCAGACACTGTGCTAGCCTAGCGACATTAGAAACTATCTATTTTGCATTATTTTAATCGGACGTCTAAAACTCTGTATTGAATTGGAGAAGAGCTAATAAATCAATGCTGGTTCCTATTCAGGTCCATCAAAATACGTTCATTCGTTCTTGTTTATTTTTACCAAAATCAACGAATATAAATTATTTCTTTCATAAATTTAATGTCCTAAAAAAACAATGTTATTAAATTTACTTATGCAAAGTTCATGTTTAAGTATATGCATAATATGCTTCCTAAAACTTTTTCGGATTACTTTCAATGAACATTCAATGAACAAAATTCATAATTATAATACTCACCACATAAAAAATTGATTCGTTTTTAACAGGGATGCGAAGTTAGCAATAAAATCTATGGCTCCAGCCCCGGGATTTTAAAATGACCGGCTTTGGCTCAGCTCCAGCTCTAGACTCTAAAACTTCTTCCCACTCCAGGATCTGGCTCCAGCTCCGGCTCCAGACCCCTGCCTTAAACTGTTCATTTATGTGTGCTATGATCAAATTCAATACTTTATTTTTTCTTTTATTTTCTACAGTTATCCTTCTGACTCGCAGGAAAGCGACGGAGGTGCTATACATAGGGTAGGCAATTACCCCGACCTGCTTCCGGAGATGCCAAGATATTGCTGTACGCGTAATTTAATAGAAATATTATTGCAATTTAGAAGTCCTTGCAAAGACCACCAAGCAGGGAAAAGTTCCATAAAGTGTCTTTTCCAAAAACAGAACAGAATGGCACAAGTGGGTTTTGAACCGAGACCATGTTAATCATCAGCCTGGTGCTGTAACCACTTGACCATGCTGCCTACTTGACTTTTTTAAAAATGTTTCACTCTAAAAGTGACCATGACTCTTAAAAGTCGGCAGCGTGGTCGAGTGGTTAAAGCACCGGACTGATGATCAACATGGTCTCGATTCAAAACCCACTTGTGCCATTCTGTTGTGTCCTTGGAAAAGACACTTTACAGCACTTTCCCCTGCTTGGTGGTCTTGGCAAACAGTTCTAAATTACAGTAATATCTCTACTAAATTACTAGCGGACAGCAATATCTTGGCATCTCCGGAAGCAGGTTGGGGTAATTGCTTACTGTGAAAGTGTATTCCATGCCTCTCTGGGAGGCAGAACATTAACCAACTCAAGCAAAGGATAATAGCACTATATATTTCTGATTTACTAAATATACTAGAGCAACTTTAAAACATAATATTTAATTTGAATAAAAAAATTTAGCTGTGTACTTTTAATTCAATACAAAGCTGGAACTTAAACTGGTGCAACTTTACTGGTTCCAAGCCTTTCAAAATATCAGGCTCCATCTCCAACATATTAAAAAATTGCCTCCAGTTCAATTTTTTGAAAATATGTAGCTCCAGCTTTACATTTTTAAAATATGTGACTTCGACTCTGACCCCACTTTTTTAAAATATGTGGCTCTGGCTCCAGCTCCAGCTCCAGACCCTAAAATTTCTTCCTGTTCCAGGCTCCGGGTCCACACCCCTGGTTTTTAACTGTATGTATCGTCTAATTTTACTAAAAGATGTTAAATTTTAATGGTTTAAAGATATGGTCTAAAATTCCTAAAAACATTAAAGAAAACTCATTTCATAATTTTAAAAAATTGTATGTATTTGAATAGTTTTAAATTGTGTCGGTATGTTGTAATTTGCAACAATTTGTAAATTGTAATGTTTTTGAATTGTTTTCATTTTTATCAGTATATTTTTTCATTACCTGACAGTTGATCGAACGACACTTGATCAAACGACACTTGATTGAAACATCACTTGATCGAAATGACATTTGATCGAATAAGAAAAAGGAAAATTTACAACTTTCTGTCTGAATTTTTCGTCCCAAAACCATAGTGATCACTAAAAAAAACTATAACTTTTCACTTTGACTCTGTCCCGGTTTTGTCAATTTTTTGTCCCAAAAAAATATTAATCTCTAAACAAAGATCTTCCCTTTCAGTTTGTCTCTTATTTCTGTAAGGGTCTGCAAGGGTGGGGCCATCACAAAATGCCCCCCCTAAATAACTGACTACAATGTAAATTGAATACAAAGGAATGGCAGCAATAGGCATCTAACAAAACATAACTATGGCATAAAATCTACTTGTTTCCCCCTAAAAATGCTAAGCTTAGGAAACTCTTTAAAAAACCCTGACCTTGACATTGACCAAATATTAAAAAAATAAACACAAACTGTTCTCTTACTGATGACCTCTGCTTTTTATGAATCTAATTTACAGCAACAAAGACATTGTGTAATCGCAAAAACATACGAAAGTAAATCTTTTTTTTTTATCAACTGTCAATTTCTATCATGTGTCATTTCCGTCAAGTGTTGTTTCAATCAAGTGTCGCTTCGTTCAAGTACCGTTGTGATCAAATGTCGTTTCGATAAAAGTGTGTTCAATCAAGTGTCATTCAATCAACTGTCATAACACCATATTTTTTATGATTAACCTTGATAAATATTATTTTTTTATTTGGTTTGTCTTTGTTTATATTGCAAATTCATTTTTTATATGTATGTATAGCATCTGATTCAAATAGTTAAAGGTGCTAGCTTACATGTGGTAACGTAAAAGGTCTTTTGCTAGCATCTTCTTCTGGCAGCAATTGTATTGTATTATATACGTGATTTTTCATTCTTTTGCATGTGTCTTTTTATTTTTGTTTTTGTTGACAATGAAGAAAAAAATATAAAAAATGTATAACTTGTATATGTATTTGTGAATATAATTCTATTACATAAACAATGGAGTTACGGCTAGTATTGCTGATGGCTATACAAAGATTTTAATTTTTTACTATAATATCTATACAGTCATATTTATCAGAGGTATTATTTTTATTTTTATTTATTTATTTTTTATTTTATCTCAATATTTATCCTCCTGACTCGTAGGAAAGCGACGGAGGCGCTAATACATAGGCAATTACCCCGACCTGCTTCCGGAGATGCCAAGATATTGCTGTCTGCTTGTAATTTAATAAAGATATGACTGTAATTTAGAACTGCTTGCCAGGACCACCAAGCAGGAGAATGTGCCGTAAAGTGTCTTTCCCAAGGACACAACAGAATGACGCGAGTGGGTTTCGAACCAAGACCATGTTGATCATAAGCTCAGCGCTTTAACCAGTCGACCACGCTGCCAACCGCTCGACTACGCTGCCATATTACACATGCTATTTAGTTTGCGCATTCCACAATATCTGATACCTACATTAATCCCCATTAAATGTTTTTTTTAGATGTTATAAATTATTTTAAACTATTTAGAATCTAAAATGTTAAGAAAACATTGCCAAGATTCTCAATGTTAAAATTGAGGTAAGCAGGAAAATCTTTCACATTTTAATTGAATTTTTGGAAATATTTGCCCTAAAAATTGCTTTAGTGAATCATTTGTATTGAGTGTTAAGCATAATAAACGGTCTATACCCATTGTTTTTATTGCATATTTTTAAGGCTCATGAATCAAAATTTTTTTCCAAAAAATTTTTTTGGGGGTTTTCAGAATTCTTGGGGGGGTGGCGGAGAAAATGTTTTTTAAAAATAAATAACTTTTTTATATTAATATTTATAAAATGTTTGATATTATATTTGAATTCCTTGTTATTTTCTGATTTCAACCATATATAACATGTTATAATTTAAACATATCTTGAAGAAGATATAAGCGTTTTTTGAAAAGAATTTTTTTGTTTCCCCAAAATTTTGTCCCCTTATAACTCAAAAAGTATTAGTCGTAGAAACGTAATATTTGCACCAGTGGGTTTTGGCTATAAGATAATCACATACACCAATTTTTATTAAAATCGGAGATGTAGTGGTTAAAAAAAAATTTTTTTTGTGGCGATTTGTCATGGAATGACCCATCTGTGGATGTGATACGTCGTGCAATTTATAAAATTCTTTGTAAAGATTGTTCTAGTTATATATTGGTGAAACGGGTAGATTTTTTAATACTCGCTTATCTGATTATAACCGTGATTTGAAACCTATTAATATGGCGAAATTGAAAGAAGATGATTTAAAAAAAACTGCATTAATTAAAGATTGCTTTAAATATAAACATAGAATCGATTTTGTAATTTTTGAAATATTAAACTTTGATATTGATTTTCATAAAACAAATTTTTAGAATTTTTGTAAATCAATATTTCAAAAAATTTGATGAATGATAAATATTGGAATGCTTTTCCTAAAATATATAGAAGTATAATATTTTAAAATGAATATGGGTTTTTAACCTGTTGATTTGAATTTTATTGCACAAAGTTGTTAAGTTGTTGTTGTATAGGCTGCCTCTCACCATTGTTTGCAATTGTTTTGTATTAAATACGTTGTGCATTGTGTGTTGCGTTAAAAGTTGTTCTTTAAAATTCTGTTAAAAGTTTACCGGCAGAAGTCCTACAGCTGCTGATTCCCAGCTGGTGGAACAAAATCTAGTTTTAGGTTTCAAGCTATAAGTTATTTACAGCAACTAAATCAAGGTAAATGCAAGGCCTAAGTAAAAGTTTTTTACCTATAAATAGCTTTTTCTTTAATTCACCAAAATCAGTTGTATGAGAAACCTTTATTAAAAATTGCGATACTTATCGTGCAACAGTATGAAAAAAATGTGACAATATTTATTTTACCTTTGGACTTATCAAATTTACTAAAAACTGGATTAAGTTTGAAAACGCATTTTTTTACTTTTTATAGTGGACTATTATAAATTAAAAAATTGATTCTTTGACAATATTATTGTTAAAGCTTTTGTGAATAATATGATTATGGTAAAGAAAACTTTTTATGTTTCTTTGTAAATTGGGTAAAAGAGTGATCGCAGGTTACTTAAAATGTCTGTTTTTTTTTCAAAAAATTAAGCAATCGCTCACACCTGCTTTCGAAAGTGCCGAGATATAGTTATTCGGTTATAATAGTTTTATTTGTACTTTCAGTTTTTATACATGACATGAGTGAAATTTTGAAGTGTGTGGGTGATTGAGTATTAGGAGGGCCATATTGATTAAGAACTTATCACAGCTTCGTTAAGTTGTTAAGAAATTCAATCGAGATGATGCTATTTAAGCTCTGCAAAATAATTCAACGGAAAAAGGAATCTTTAAAGATAAGATTTTGTCTGCCTATTGGTCAACCATGGCTTTTTTTATACCTCAGAGTTGCAAGCGTCCATTTGAATTTTGGTGTCTTTTCTGTTAGACAAGCTTCTCTGGATTGTTGAAAGTAAAGAACAAGACCAAGAATAAGGTAATAGTTGACCCGGATTTATAGAATGTCCTGGCAACAACAGAACAAACCACAAGAATTTTTTTTCAAATGCAACACTGGTCCCCGAGTGATATTGCTTTATATAAAAGTTGAATACAATTACCAAATTTTTATTCCACAGAGTGGTTGGTATTTGTAATAATTTGTTTTGTTAATAAGCTTCACAATTGCATTAATTAACCCACGAACGCCTAAATAAAAGCTTTTTTAAGAAAGGGGGTCTTTAAGTTACCTCGGGATGCCAAAGTGGATCGCTGGATGAAAAAGGTTGAAAAATATGGATCTAACATAAGTAATTGTCTGTCGGAATTGCTTAATTGTAATACTGTAAAACGTGATTAACAGGATGTCTGCTTTAAATTATAAATTGTTAAACAAGTACTCCATTAGTGCCAATTAAATCTTGTACAATATTTACTAAAATTGTTTGCAAAAGAATAACAAAAACATCAACCGTTTGACCTAAAAAGAACACATTTGCTTTAATTTACAAATATAACTCTTTTCAAATACGACCAGCTACGAACCTTTTTGTGCCGGTTGTTTTTTTAACATTTTAATGTTCTATATTTAATCTAATTGAACTAAAATAAATTAAATTTGTTTTCAGAAATCTAACAGTAAAACAGCTTTGGTCAAATTGTTGGTTGGCAAGATTATTTTATTTAAGTAATTTTTTCCTGCTGCAAGCAATTTTCAAAAATAAATCGACTTTATGATTTATGTTTAATTATTGTCAATTTCTTACTTTTTACTAGTTTCGTGGTAGATGCAAATACGTCAGGTTTTTTGGTAATTGCAGATAAGTTAAGTTTTTTACCTAAAAAAACATTAAAGCACTTAAAGCTTGCTTTCCCAAACCGCGGCCCTTTTCACTTATTAATCCAGCTCGCCAAAGCATTAATCTTAATTATTACGTCATTTGACAACATTGCTTTTAACTAAAATTTAAAGAATTTATTAAAATTAAATGCGTTGTTTGTGTCATTCTGGTCCGTCTGACAAAATTTAGAAAAAAATTGGCCTGCAACATAAAAAATTTGCCAAACTCTGACTTAAAGCGTAAAAAACTGACAAAAATAGCGTAGAAGAAAATCTAATTGCTATGGAAAGCAGCCATAATGTATTTATTTATATTATTTAAAGCAAGAAACACAAGATAGAATAAAACAAACGATTTTGGTTAACTTAAACCCTCACCAGGTTTTATAATGAACAGTCTTTTATAATTATAGTTTAATTTAAATAGGGACACAATTATTATAAATGCTGACTAACAATTTTGCAAGGGTTATGACGATAGATTTTTTCCAAACATAGTAAACACATTAGCGGTAAATTAAATTACATGATACATAAATGAAAAAATGAGTAAGAGAAGAATACCAATTAAAAGACCTGAGACACATTGAAAGGCATAGATTAAAAGTTGTAGAACTGTAATTGGAAATTAAGTTTTTTTTAAAACCTGCGTCGACCTAAGTTTATGTTCACAGTTTCTCCAGTTAAAACTTCCAAAACTCAAGATTTATAGAAACAACAAAAATATTTATTGTTCGGTTGTTCTTAAAAGTTAAAAGAAATAAAAAATGACCACAAGCGAACAGAAAATTACTACAATAATAAAAAAGTCTATTTTACCAAAATTAAGTCTTTTTAAAAAATTATGCTTATTTTTTATTCTAAGAGAAAGATTTAAAAAAGTCTCCAATAGTGTTTTAGTCAATTATAAGAAGAAGCTTTTACGCATTTGGATTAAACAGCGAAGCAAATTGCCCAATTGCATTATAATCTAAGCAAAAGACAATCAACAATTAGAAAAAAGTTGCTGTTGGATTCGGTCTTGACAACTATATTCTATCAAAAATTTAAAATTTGATAACATAAAAGCTCAGATTGAACAATTGTTATATTTCGTTATTAATAAAACCAAAACGCAACTTAATTAAGTTCTGGTTGACAATCAATTTAAAGACAAAATAAAGTTTGCTTTCAAAAAATATGTGGATATCGAAAAAAAAATTGTGATAACCCAGAAACGTAACTCTACATCAAACTTTAAGCTATCTGGCGAACGAATCCGACATTAAAGTTTGCAAATTCAACAAAGGAGAGGATGTAGCAATTTTAGACACAAAAGATTACTACAACAAGCTGAATTGTATAATCAGTGATAGTTTCAAATTCCATGAAGTCGACCAAAACCCAAAAAATGCATTCAATCATAAGAATAGAAAAGTCCATTTGTATTATTTAAATAAATATCAACGTTGTTATGTAAGTGAAATAATAAAGAAACTTATTGCGTAGGTCAGGCATTTAATTTATGGTAAATTTTACTTAAATACTCTTTTTTTGCAATTTTTTTTGCAGCAACTAAAATTATATTATAGCCATGCTTTTTGGATTCATTTTTTGCAGCTTAAAAGTTGCCGATGTTTACATCACTATAGACTTTTGTTAGTAGCTAGTTGTGATAATGCAGCTTAAGATGACTAATTTTACAAGTTTTTCTGCGAGTATGCAAAAACTAAAAGTGTCATTAATAAATTTTTTTGCAAATTGTGCTTAAATAAATTTGTCAAAAATTGCAACATGTCTTTCCATTACTTTTTTTTGGTATAGACGGCATCTTTAAAGACTTTTTATTTTATCATAGTCATATAGAATTTCCTTTAACTTAATGCCGGCATCAAGTTAAAATTAACTCTGTAATGCGGCCGAAAATAACAAAAAGGTTTTGCGCCCTTGATCTATGGTTTAATTAAAGTTCTCAAAAAAACAATCTAGCACGCCCCTTTATTTCCATGATTGGTACTCAAGAATATAAACTTCCAATTTTTGGATTCACCTGTCCAACCTTATTTACTTGATAGTCACTTGCTGTAATCTATAAAAGATTTAACACTAGAAGCCCCGACCGGTCATAATTGACCGTTTTCGAACTTTGGCGTTTCGTATTTCTTGTGTTCGTGCTATTTGCTTTGTTGTACTTCGTGAGTTTTCCTAACTTTTAACGAAGTTTTATTAGCTGCAAGAATTTTTCTTTTCGAGCTTTCGTAAATTGATCATTTCACACATTTACCTATAAGCCCCAACCGGTCAAAAATGATCAATGCATGATGAGAGCATTATGCATCTCTCGAGCGGTGGATAGAAGTGTGAGAAACGTTATTTTTGCTACTAACAATGCATTCACGCAACAATGACGCAACAGCTGACCTGATAATACAATGGGCTTCTGAGAAGTGGGGTTAGAATGATAATTAGCAGTTTTGCAGGCTTTACTGAGAGTCATACGTAGTGCAATGTCTCACAGCGTTGCTGGTATCTAGGTGGTAGTTTTAATGTCTTTCTTAGTAGCCCAGAGTTTAGTAGTTGTGTATGTAGCTGAAATAGGTGGTACTGCAGTGTATTGACGTTCTTTTAAAACTTTGGTTTTTGTTAGATAATTTTTTATTTATTTAATTTTTATTTATTTATAATTTTTTTTTATTTGGTTTTTGTTTTATAGACTTGAAGGCTAGCTATTCGGCTTATGTAGACTATTCCTGTAAAAAGTTTTTTGTCAATTTTGAGACTGTTTTTTCCTATCATGGCTCTTGGCAACAATTATACTGTCCAGCAAATACTTCAGCAGTTGCAAACTGATCAGTTTGATAACTCTTGTAATGAAGATGAAGAAACTGAACTGCAAGATGAGAATCTTATTCTACTCGTAATGCTGGAGTTGAAAGTTCTGACAGTGATACAGACAGCAGTGAAGATGAGCATGACTCAGCTGCTGCTTCTGGAGCTTCCGGAGCTACTCCTTCTGATAATAATTCTTCATCTCAAAATACTGTCGGGGAGTTGAAAGCACGAAACGGAACTGTGTGGAAAAACATAACTGGTAGCCAAGGTATGGAAAGAGCTTCTGCAGCTAATTTGTTTTCGGATCGTCCTAGCCCATCGTCTTATTGTCATACAGCTGTAGTGCAAGACAACCCGTACAGTGCTTTTCATCTGTTTATAGATGAACATATGCTCAGGTGCATTCAGAAAAACACTAACAACCACGGAAAGAAGAATGATGATAATTTTGATATACACCTCAATGAGTTGGAGAATTTTATAGATCTCCAAATTGCTCGAGGCGTGTTGGCTGGAAATAATACGGCAATAAAGCAACTTTGGAGCAAGGAATGGGTATATCCAATCCTTGAAAATACCATGAACCTTAATAGGTATCAGAAAATCAGAAAATCATAAACATCTAAAATTCGATAACTTTATTAAGAGCAAAGGAGACAAACTGACAAATTTTGCTTGATTTTCGAGGTGTGAAATTGTTTTATAGAAAATTGTAAGAAGTGCTGCATACCAAGCTTCGACTTGACTATTGATGAACAACTTTTCCCATGCAAAATCAGGTGCCCCTTTACACAGTATTTGGCTAACAAGCCAGACAAATTTGGAATAAAGTTCTGGCTTTTAGTGGATGCTCAGTTGAAATAACTGTGCAGCGGCAAACCATATTTAGGAAAAGATCCTAGTCGAGGCAGATCTATCTATTTTCCGGGTGATGTGTGCATGACTCTTTTACAGCCTTATTTCAAAAAGGGTTACAATGTCACAACCGACAACTATTTTACCAGCCTAAAGCTAGCGGAAGAACTCAAGCAGAGTAAAACAACGATCTTAGGTACTATAGGAAAACAACGCTGAGAGGTGCCAAACACTGATCTGGTAATGAAAGACATGTTACTACATACTTCTGAGATCTGGTTGCAACTAAATAATATACAAGGCTAAGAAAAAGAAAGTTGTTTGCATCCTGAGTTCAATACACAGAAACGTAAATATCGATTAAGGCCTCAAAAAGAAACTGCCAGAGACGGTACAATATTACAAATTCAAGATGGGTGTCGACGCACTGGACCAGATGGCTAGATACCATACCTGCAAGAGCTCCAGTAGATGTGGCCGGTGGCTGTGTTTTTCAACATCCTTCACTGTGCCTGCATAAATTCTTGCATCGTTCACTGCAGTACAATAAAAGCAAAGTTATCAAGGAGGCAGTTTCTGCTCGAGCTCATAAAAGAGCTTTGCAAGCCAAAAGATGGAGTGGGACCTGCAACTCACTACCCAACAGTAACTCAAATGTCCAGAAATGCATTGCCAGCAAACACTGCTGAAGCACACCAAGCACGAAAGAGAAAGGAGTGCTATTTTGTATCATGTGGAAACAAGTCTAGCTCCTTCTGCCAGAGCTGCAAGAAAGTCTGCTGTGGTAAACACACACCCTTAAAAGTAACAATTGTGACATGCAAAAGTTGTGCTGATTGAGAGTCAATAAACCGGTTTCTTTGTATTTGTCAGCCACGGAATATTTGTAAAAACAACCGCAGTCGTCCTTATAGGTAGCGAGACATTTTAAGGCTTCTTTTGCTAATAAACGAGTATTTGACTTTCTACGTCTACTTCATATTTCTTGCTTTTATAACATTTTCATAATCTTATTGCCTCCGTTCTTTTTTTTGTGAAGATAAACAATAAAAGCAATTTTGTGAAAAAAAGACTGTTCAGTGCGTTTCAAAAATACTGAGTTTTCCCTAATTTAAAAATCTTTGCTCAAAACAAATACCTTCATTACTAAAAACATCAAGCTGTACCAAATCCAATGGCGTACAGACTACTTTTCTTTGAAATGTATCATAAGGTTAATACTTTACAAGTTTTGCCACATTATTCTCAAAATTGTTCCCCCATCGTCAAATTCAAGGGTGGGTCTGAAGCCATATAACCTACCCTGTGTCTGGCTCTGTGGACATAACCACTTTGTTAAAGTTTGTCAAAATATTGTAGCACAATTAACAATGGATAAACACGTATTTGCATAACCGGTCAAAAATGACTGCTCTGGTTCTTCTAGGTAGCGCAATTTTTCGGTGCTTCTAGTGTTAAAAAATAATTAAATCTATTAAAATTTAAACCCGATTAGTTTTGACGTGCAATTGCTTTTACGGATGTTTCTTTGAACCAGTGTTTTAAAACCTTTTTTGAGCCATGCCCCACCTAATCACTTCTAAAATTGTGATCCCCCATTTGGTAATACACAGCTGTAACAACCAAAAAAATATTTTGTGGACACTACAATTTGTTTAAAATACTAGTGAAGACTAAAAAAAGTCATCACTTTGAAACTGTTTTTAACTTTTTCATTTTCACCCATAAAGACTAGTGAAGACTAAAAAAGGTCATCATTTTTAAACTGCCTCTGATTTTTTCCTTTTCACCCCAAAAGACTTTAGCGAAGACTTCAGTGGACCCCTTTTTGTCGACCAGAATTAGTTTGTAATGCTTTAAACCTCTTTGCTCCATCAAAATTTTGCCAGGTCCCACATTGAAAATTACTGCTTTAGATGAAACTATTCAAAATATAGAAGACTTCATTCATTCTGATGAGTTTTATCATTTCTTTTAATTTTTTTTTGTAGCTTTTATAATTTTTAAAGAGGTTCAAGTTGTTGTGTAGAAAGGCTTAGTGAAGCTTTTGAATTTTACGGGTTAGAATAAAACTCAAACTTGAACTTCAAAAATTGAAAATAAAAAAATTCGAACTTGAACTTGAACTCGAATAAAAATCTATCGAATTCGTAGCTTTGATACTGGTATTGAAACATGAGTTTATAGAAAAACAACTGACACTAACTTATTCTTAAATTTTAATGCAATGTTCCTTCCTAGAGGAATCTGGTTAATTTTTTGTTTACTTAGCCGTGCTAAACGTATTTGCTCATTCAATTTTTCGTTTTACAATAAAGTCAAATTGTTGAGAAGTATACTTTATAAGAAAGGCTCTTGTAATTGGTTTTTGAGAAAGTTTTAAAACATTTTTTATTTTTTAATTAACGATCGGTACAATACGATGGCAAGATTTATGAAAACTACATTATTATTTTGTACTGTACTTTGGAAAAGAATCACATTGTTTAGCTTAGCGAATTTCGCCTTTAACCCTATTCTCCTCAACCTTTTTCAAGCTATCGACTCCTCAACGGCCGGGCTTCAGAAGCCTACCAAATTAACGATTTATAACTCCAAAAGTACTTAAGCTATCTTTTAAAATTTAAGCAGAGTAAAGATCATTTATTTAACTTTTTTTAGAGCAAAAAATTTTTTTTAATTCATTTGACAAAGTACGCAAAATTGCAATTTAGCAAGGTCACTAAAATTTTTACGTTTAGACACTCATTAAAGTAGCGTGAAATGCGATTGTAACAGATTCGATGTTGTAACAGTCGTAAACTTAATTAAAAATTGGACGTAAAGAGTGACGACAACGCGCACGGCAATTACAAACAATAAAGAAGCTACAGGAAGCTTGCTTTATTGTTCGAATGGTGGAATTATGAAAAATATTTTAGACAAGTTTCATTTACTTGCTCACATGTTTTTGCGTTACTAATAGTTTGCTGTTTTTTTAAAAGGATAAAAAAACAAAAACGAAATTTTTTTACAAAAAAAAATTAAAATTGGCTATGTTTTGATGTTTAGCAGTGTTAAGATATCGACTTACATATATTATAAAACCAACAAAACTTTTTCTTTTATATAGCATCGTTTACATGCACATCGTATTTCACCGCCACAAAAAGGGTTTTTCAATTATTGAAATGAAACTACGCGATTGCATTACTTTGAAAAAAACACTTGAGAAAAGCAATATCACTCTATATAATTGTAACTGTTAGTCGTGGAACATATCTCGGCATCGATCAAAGCATGAAGCGCAAATTTGTAAGCAGTGCCCCAAACACGTGGAAGAGTCATATGTTTGACACTGATTTTGTGATTTGTTCGTATTTTTTTTGCCTTTCTGGCCTGGTTCAATTTCATTATCACAGCAGAAATAACAACGTTTCCTAAAATTGGACTTTGAAGCGTAATTTCGAGGTGCAAATGTTACAACACTATAGAATTACTTGCACGAAAATAACTTTCGCCCAAAATCGATTTAATTTTTTGTTGAACATCAAACTGTAAACCAGTCAAAGGTCTTCTTTCAACGTGTAGTTGAATTAGGGCTGGCGAGAGGTTGGAAGTGTTGTTTTGATGGGAACGGATCAAGACCGTATATGGTTTGTTTCCTTTCACATTCTATTGTTTTCTTAGAAAAATATTTTACGGCACTTTCCCTATTTAAAGTCTTTATTAGCAACTCTGAATTACAGTTTATAAAAACTAGAGTGCCCAATAGAAAATTTCTTGAACAGCAATATTCTAACATTTGTGAAGATTTAAGATTCACATTTGTTTATTTGTCACTAAACATTTACAAATATTCGCATAACATATAATTGAGATTAAATGTAGGACAACGTGACTGGTAAATAACCATAAGATGTCTTAGTCAACCAGTTGCTTTTATTGTGTCATTCAAAATAACAAAAAATTATAATAAAACAACCGTTTGAAAAACAACTTGCGATAAGGGAAAAAAGTAATTAATAAGTGAAAACCTAAAAGCAAAACTAGAAAATAAGCAAATCTAAGTAACAAAGGTAGATACATTTTTTTATTTTGCAATATGAAAAGTGTCGCATGAAATACGGGCTAAAATAACACGTTTTTGCTTCGATATCTTTAATTGAAAAGTGCGTTTTTTTGTTTACGTTTTTTTGTTTTTTTGCTTTTCTCATCTAACCTTGTGAAAGGTTAAATTGATTAGCTTCAGAAAATATTGATTACCACAAGGCCTCTTTAAGATAACTTCGAGAAAGAGATGTTAAACTATAAAGGCCCTTTTTTTGACATTACGTAAAACAAGGCAACATTGTTAAAGCATGTAAAAGTATCCACTTCAAGTAAAACACATAAATAGGAGTGGCTCCCGTGTTTAATTTTTTTACTGCAAATTGCTATTGACGCCGCATTTGCAATGAGAGAAAGGAACGAGACCCCATTTGTCTATGCACAAATTACCTTATCCGAAAGCGGAATGAGCCAATCGGCCCCAACCGGCTGGGCGCAACCCAACTAGACGCAGCCTACTGGTTAGTTAAACTGCAACCAGTCGGCTGCGTCCAGTTGTCTTTAACCCGTCTGAAGGCGTTTCCCAGCCAACAATGCTATGCAGGGTCCATGTGGCGCTGCAAGGGCTGCCCGTACGGTACCCGTACCGATTTGGCCGCGGGCGCTGCAGTGGCCCTGCATGGGTTTACCGCACGAGTTTTATGTGGTTCAAACTACGTATTTATGCAAAATGTTCGTTTTTAAAAATAATTAAAAATGTTAGCTTATTAGCATGTTTTAATTTTTGATTACGGCTTAAAATTCAAAGCCAGATTAAACCCCTACGTTTAGCCCATGTGGGGCCACTAAGCACTCGCGGCCAAATTGTTACGGTTCCCGTGGTTTAAAGAAATAACCATGCATAATGATTTCCTGTTTTGTTTCAATCTTTCAAGCAGAGATGATTCCTAACTGTCGAATCGTGCTTCGTAATGCTGATGGATTGCTTGCGAGTTGTTTGCAGGGAAGTCAAAAATATTATTATTTTACGCCGTTAATCGCTTTTAAGCTTATTAGTTTTTTTCCCGCTTGCTTGCAATTATTCGCTTCGTAAACAATCCGTTCTTTTTCAGAAAAAGCTTCTTATACGTGAATGTTTTTTATTTTGGCAGATGTAGAAGCTTTGAAGTAAACTAATAACCGATAAAGTATAAGTCCGGACGTACAAACTGTCGAATTTAAAAAATTGCCTTTTAAAATATGTTTTATTCTAATTCATTATTTTTCTTTGATTCTATTTGAATAAGGAATTTTAATTATAATACGTTTAAATTAGTTGAACTTTGTTGAACGAATATCCCGTACGGGCGGCCCCCGTATGGGCAGCACAGCATTGTTGGCTGGGTTATGCATAACTCAAACTGTTCTGGGCACGCTGTTTTTAACGGGTAAGGCAAGGCGCTGGTAATGAAAGCACGGGGCTGGATGTAGGCTACTCTCATAGTACTCTGTTTTCGATTTATGATTCATGTGATGGGCAGAACAGAACCTTAATTCAGCAAACTTGTTTAAGTTTTTGCGCAGCAGCGCAAACAAACGTTTAGACCAGTAGTTCTTAATCTTTTTAGGCCTGCGGACCAGTAATATATCCAAAAAATTTGGCGGATTAGTAATCTTTTTAATGTCTAAAAAAATTGTAATAAATGCAATAAATCAATAAAAAAAGTTTTTTATTAAAACAAAAGTATGAAAAAACTCTATTTAATGTGAAGTTTTCTGCTGTCTTCTTGATATAATACGTAGTAAACGTGGCTCTATTGAAGTTTTTGAATGGCAAAGTCAGGGGAGCCAGAAGCGGTGGGGACACAGTGGAGTAGAAAACTTACCAGAAGATACAAGGTACTTTTTGATGTAATTTCTTCAAAACCAAGCTTTCGAAATTTTCTTTCGTGATTAGTAGTGATTTTTGATTGTTTCTTTTATGACAATGCCGATACTTTCCGTCTTTACTACTCCTATTTAAATTTGAAATTGTAGGTTTTTGGTTACAATTCCAAATTTCAAATAAAGTTACTTCGTGGAATTTTTATCTTTTCCTGCTTAGTCTTTTCAAATGACTGTCTTAACTCAATTGAAGGATAGTCTGGCACCATTCCTGTGAATAAATAGAGACTGATTTCTTAATTCATTTTCATACTTTTCCTTCACCTCTTCTTTTGAAATCATAAGTTTTGTTGGATACTGTAAATAGATTGATGCAATAACCTTAAAGGGAGTATTAAGGTCATTCAAGCGGCATAATATATTCATTAAATATACAAGTTTGATTATTTACATTTTATTTTTATTTTACCAAAAGTTTTGCTTCTTGGTAGCCAACAAAAATGTTTGCTAACGGTGGACCAAGCGGTGAGCCCATAGCGACGCCGTCGATTTGTCGATGCATGTTGTTATTGAAGCTAAATTCCACAGAAGAGGTGGCTAGCTGCATTAATTCGGCAAAGATGTTGCATGGAAAGGATGGCGCCATTGAGTAGTCATTGTAAAGGGCATCAGCGCAGATTTCTATGGTTTCAGCAAGCGGAACATTGGTGAAGAGACTAAAAATATCAAAAGAAACTTTTCAACATCGCCAAAAGACCGTTAGTGTACTTCCGGTACGTTGATGATACTTTCGCTGTATTTAACAATGTAGAAGACTGTAACACTTTTTTCACTCAGCTCAACTCCCTTCATCCCTCACTTCGCTTCACCTATGAAAAGGAATCTAATCACTCTCTCCCTTTCCTTGACGTGTTGGTAGAAAGGCATGATTCAGAATTTCTAACTTCAGTATACAGGAAACCTACCTTCACTGGCCAATATCTACGTTGAAACTCTTTTAATCCCCAGAAACGGAAAATCAATCTAATTGGTACTCTTGTTCACAGAGCTTTTATGATTTGTTCTAAAAGCAAACTGGACCAAGAGCTTGGCAAAATTCATTCAATTCTTTTGGAAAATGGCTACCCGGAACGTGTAATCAATTCGGCTTTCAAGCGAAAACTTCAACAACTAAATTCTAACCCGGTCCACACAGTAAAAAAGTGCCCTGTCTACCTACACATCCCATGGATTGGAAACGTCTCGATGAACTTCGAAAAGCAGATTACGTCTGCTGTTAAACGCTGCTTTTTCTCTGTCGAACCACGTGTTATTTTCAACACCCGACAGCTCTTTTCAGCGATTAAAAAAAGACATGTTGCCTTCCCATCATCACAGCAATGTTATTTACCAGTTTTTGTGCCACTGCGATAGTCGGTACGTTGGTCGCACGTCTCAACGACTAGAAGAGCGAATTAAACAACACGTTCCTAGATCCATCACCAATCGTCGTGCCTTGGCCAACCACCAAAGTCTTTCCCGCTCTTTCAAGAACAACACACGCCCACAACAATTTCACGAATCCGCCATTGGTCAACATCTTCTTGACAACGCCCAATGCACCCTTCATTACAGCAGCGAAAAATTTTCTATTCTCGCTCGAGGTCGCCCTTCCTTTTACCTTTCTGCTCTTGAAGCAACTTTCATTAAATCTCTCAATTCCCTTTTATGTAAGCAAAAAAAATTCGTCTACTCTTTGAAAATTTCTTAATCTTTTCTCTCATTGGCTAATTTCTTTCAGCCAATGAGAACTCTACTTTCCCCCTTTATAACTTAGTTCGGTTTCAATTCTGCTTCATTCTGACGATTTCCCCTGAAGAGTGTCAGATGAAAAGCTTTGGGAAGAAAAATCTTTTACTTCACGAAATTTTGAACGCTTTTCTTCACATAAAGTTTTATTTTGTAAACATAAAACTCTCTACAAATAAATTGATAATTTTTTTTGATCAATTTTCACCCAGATTCGATTCTGCACGATATGCGAAATTGATGACTTCTTATGAAAAAAAATTCATGACTTTATTTTTGGAGTTAGGATTGAATTTTTTACGTTTTTATGACAGCGAAATGAAACTTCAGGTAACGGAAAGCGTTCAAAATTTAGCTCTTTACCTGGTCCAGGTGTTTGGCTAATTTTTACAACTTTTTAAAGTGGCCACAGGTTGGAAAAAGTAGCGGAGCATAGGTCTACTGTAGAGTACCATCTTTAGCCAAAACAAGTTTCGCTACAACATGGAGTTGTCAAAGCTAAGATGGTTGGATGTTTGAAAAAACTGGTAAGTGGTCCGTTGGAGAGGGATGGAAGCATGAGTGACTACGCGTAAAGCCTTAAGCGTAAAGCCTTATTAAGCCAAGACCATAGCCATACCTGCAGGGGGGCAATTTCTCCCCAAGTTTCCAAGATTTGGGCGAAATTCAAATTTTCCCGGCAGTGACAAAAAAATATTTGGGCAAAACCATAATTTTTTAAGCAGCGATATGAAAAATTTGAGCAAAGTCAGGAGTTTTAGGTTATTGACAATGATCAACTGCAAAAAATAGTTACCAAATTTAGGTGAAGACCTTTTCTTTTCAGAGGACACCTTGATTTTAGGACCAAATTTGTTTTTCGTGCGAGAATCTCAGACCATTTTTTTGTCCTATTCGTAATGTACTAGAAAATCATGATTTGGACAAATGTCACAAAGTTTGGGCAAAACTTCATTGCCCCCAAATTTTTTTGGCTGGTACGCCTATGTTCAAGACACTATATATAAACCAAGTACTACGAGAACAAATGAGACTCCAATGCTTGGCTGTTGAATAAATTAAAAATAATAGAGTTGTATCTGATATTTTGGCACCAGCACCCTCCCTGAAGCCACAAGTTACCTCAGCCACGGGAAAAGCGAAGAAACTTTTTTGTGCAATGCCAAACAATGGCGACCAAACTTGAGTGATTTGTCTAATTTTACTTCAAGATAAATTGAAACTAAACACAATGGTAAATGTTGATTACTGTAAACTTTTAGCTCATATTTTTCTTAAACTGGTTATTGTCGAAAGCAAACTATACATCTAGATGTTAAAAAAGTCGTGATTGATTTTGGAGGAACACTGTTTCTCTGACATCCGAGACTCTTTTGCTTACTGTCGCCGTTAGAGTAAAACTTTTGTTGCGAACTAGTTTTATAATCATTAGAACCATCCATTTATCCAGCAGAAACCTCAGCAGCTTGCAGTTAAAGCCAAGTTTGTATGAAATAATAGTGTCATATGTAGCTGTCAAATTGACAAATAGCACTGGCATACTTCTAAGTCTCTAAAAAATTGTCTATAATTTGTATTAACAAAACGACTGGATCTGCAGTTGATTTTTTGCATCAAAACGATTAATTAGCTCGTTGCGGACGCAAATAACCGTCTTAAATTTTTTCCACAAGACGTAAACTTGATAAATTTGCCAATAACGTTTTGGGTCTTCCACAACTTTCTTTGTCTTTTGAATCGCAACTACAACTCTTTCGTAGATTTTCGAAATTGGAGTTGACGCAATCAGGAAAAAAGAAAGCTATGTAATCAAGAATTCAAAGCAGCTCTAACATAGATTATAAGCTCGATCTGTTGACGTAAAATTAGGGCCCGGGCTTTATCTGGTTTTACGTGAAAAAACCCTTGTAAACAGCCCAGGTCATCCGTAACTAAAATATTAAATAGATTTTATTCAAAGGTTTCCAATTAGTGGGTTATTTTAAAACTACAAAGATGTCGGAATATGATAAGATAATCATATTAAACGAAGAGTTATATCAAATTCTTCTAAAAATGACATTTTGAGTTCAAATATAAAATTTATTGTGAAAGCAAATGAAAACCAAAAATGGTCTTTACTTGACATTTACATAAAAAGTTTTTTTCAAATTTCCAGAGTGTAGGTTTTTGGTCTTTATTTAACTTTCGAAATAAATTTATTTAAACAGTTCACAATAAGTAAGGACCATTTTTCAAACTTTGGCAAAAAAAATTTTTTGGAGATAAGAAGTTCATTTGTGTAAATCTTAGACTTTAGAACTGTTATGAATTTATACAAGTTAAAAACCCTGTTTTATTGAAATTCAATTGTGTCAAACGTCTTGTTTTTATTCTATGTTTTCTGTTTGCAAAACCCACATTTAAAAGCTATAAACTTTTTTACAAAACTTTTTCAAACAAATAAACTTATATATAAAAAATGCATCGGATTTTTCATTGTAAGGAAAATTTTAACATAAAAACGGCCTGTTACTTCAAATACAACGTGAAATGCAATTATAAAAGTCAGGTGTTGTTTAATTGTCTAAAGGCGTCAGCATAAGAGCTAAAATGTGAACTAGTTAATTTAATTTTTTTCCCACGAATAAATAGTTATAAGAAGTTTTATAAAAATGCTTAGTGTAAAGAATGAATTTTGTCCGCTTGATTGGTATTCAACTAGTCCAACAATAATTGCTTTATACAAAAAATGTACAGTATATATGCAAAGTGTTTCCAAGCAATCGCCAAAAGCTCAAAAAAAGAAATTGCAATTTACATGAAATAAGTTCTGCATCGCCTAAGGCATGGTTTCCCAAACTTTTAGTTCATCTGTACCCTTTGGACACTGTAGCAGATTTGCATGTCCCCCAAAATTTTGTGATGTTTCTCTAAAAAAAAAGCTTTCAGTTAAAATCAGCCATTAATTTTCCCCCAATTCATGCCCAAAATCAAGGTAATCTCTGAAAAAAAAGAAAAGTCTTCACTTTACAGCAGCCAGAAATTTTCCCCATTCAAACCCAAAATCTCGGTGATCTGTAAAAAAAAATTTTCTCTCCTAATTGTCCTGTTTGACGTAATTACAATCGAATGGATTCGAAAATTCTAGACATTTGAGTCTATTATTTCTTCCGGACACGGAATTTAGTTTAAATAAGGGTATTTTGTCACATAATAATGTACCCCTTAAGAAACCTAAATGTACCCCAGTTTGGAAACCCCTGGCCTAAGGCATATCGACATCGGGAAACAACGTAATGCGCTTGGTCACGCAAAACCAATTTTTGGTAAAAATCATGTCACTTAATAAAAGCGTAAAATTGAAATTCCACGCGCTGCTTGCAAAAACCAGCAAAAAATTCATAAATTTGCTAAAAAATGTCTATTTTACCCGTCAACCCTTGTTTGGGGGCACCTAAAAATAGTATCTTATTCAGCAATTTAAATTAAGAAAAGTCAAGAAATTCCAGAATTTTATCTAAAAGAATTACAAACGTTTTTGCAAAGGCGGCGTTTCAGAAGCCCGGCCGTTGAGGAGAATAGAGTCAATTAGTAATCGATTTGACCAAAAAATGTTACAATTTTTAAAACTTTTTATTATATTCAAAAATTCGTTGAGCACTTTATTCAAACGTCATCTATAAATCTCCAAGTTCTTGTGACACGAACATGACATACATTGGTATGTCATCGCAGCATTTGATCACAAGAGCCTGGTAACATCTGAATTTGGTATTCAAGAGAGTGCTATTTCTTACCGTGATCTTGAACCGTGTGACAAGAGCTTTTTACGAGAATGCTCTTTCACCGTGGAACTGCATGATTAACAATATATTTTTTACACTTAGTTTGACCCATGATTTTTTTACTAAATATTCTTAACAATATAAATTAATTTTTTAAGCTTTAACTCTACTTGGTTAATTGTTTGTCTTAGTTCTGTAAGACTGGTGTCTTGAAAAATGGGTTATTTGAAAAAAGTATTTGTTAAAATCAACGTACGAAATTTTAAAAAAATACACAAATATATTTAGGTCTTATGACCTAATTATATATGCCACTTATTAAAAAAAATTGATTTTCAGAAATGTCCGCATATATTCTCATAGTGAAGTTTTATCATGTAAAGTAAATGGCTGACAATCTAGAGCTGACAATCTTGAGCTGACAATCTAGAGCTGACAATCTAGAGCTGACAATCTTTTTCAAATTTTTTGTTACTGCGACCCACATCGAGAATCCCAGTTTGCATTGCGACTCATCATAGAAAATTTATATATGTAGTATATAATTTCCAATATTTTCATTTCTATTAAATAGACTTACCATATTTTTGCAATTAAAACCGGGACGCTTCAGAACAAAGACCTTTATCATATATATAAAAAAAATTTTTTGCAAAAAAACTGAAGGTTAAATTAGTAGAATAAACCAGTGTTTTTCAACCTTTTTCCGTTTGCGGCACATTTTTGAAACTCATCAAAAATTGCGGGACTTTTAGACCGTTATTATTAATTTTTGTTTCCAAAATCAGGTGATATCTAAAAAAAACAGGCCTTTACTTCAATTTGATCTCTAATTTCGCTATTTTTGTCTCAAAATCATAGTGATCTCTAAAAAAAAGGTCTTCACTTCTTATTTGATCTCTAATTTTGCTATTTTTGTCCCAAAACTATGGTGATCTCTAAAAAAAATTAAAAAACCAGGTCTTCACTTAAAATTGAAAAAACTGGGACATTTTGGTCAACTGGGACAAAGCGCCGGGACAAAGCCAAAAAACAGGACGCCGGGACAAAGCCAAAAAACAGAACTGTCCCGGCGAAACCGGGACGTATGGTAAGCCTACTATTTAACCATATTTGTCACGACCCATTAAATTTTTCACGCGACCCACTGAAGAGTCGGGACCCATAGTTTGAAAAACGCTGATCTAGAGTACAAACGCTTGATGTGTTTTCGACGGCTTGGGTGTGTAAAAGTAAGAAGTTTTATTGCGTTTTGCAATTCCTTTACTAAAGCTGACACAAAATTAAATCGTAATTTTTAGTTAATATTTTTAAATGTTTTTGGCAAAGTAAAAAATCGTATAAATTAAAAAACTGAAATTAATACTTTAAAATTATGTTAAAACTTTTCTATGATTCATAGATGCTTAAAAGTGCTTAAATTAAAAAAATTAACAAAATTTTAACTTTCTTGTAGATTCAATAGGTATTAAAGTTGTAGTATTTTTTGCGCAGCAAAACCTAATTTAAAAAAAACTACCTCTTAGCATTTAAAGTTTATGAAATATATTTACAAAAATACATATGTATAAAACAATAGCCAAGGCAGATTTTGCTGCAACGTTTTATAAATCAACTAAATAAGGTAACAGCATAATTAAATAGCCAATAATTAATAATAATTCTTTTCTCTTTATAAAATATTAATTTGTACAATTTTTGAATAGTTGTGTATTTTGGGGACCAAAGATAGAAATCTAGCATTTTCCTTTACATCACATTCTTTTTTCAACCTATTTTTATGTTTTAATTAAAAGATTTTTTTATACTCAAGAAGAATATAACTAAAAACAGCCCTTTTTGTTACCAAAAAATTCATGTCTAAATAAATTTTTAAAATCAAAGCAACTTCTATTCTCAATTTATTGCTCAACTATAAACAATCATGTTCCAGAAAAAAATTTTTTTTCATAAGACAACGTTTTTGTAATACACTAATTAAAAGTGGTTAAAAGATTCCCAAAAAATTTTTGATGTCTTCTATAAAATTGTGCGCTATTAAATGAATTTCTATAAAGTAGTGCATAAAAACGATTTTTGAAAATACTATACATGTTGGGTGAACTCAAAGAACTGTGCTGGATTTCACATAAACGAATTAAAAAGCTATTTGCGGTAAAATGTATATGATATTCAAGAATATATCTAAATTTAAAATATGTTCAAACAAACCCCTTTCATGTATAAATTTTACCTGATGATCTTTGGCAAACGTAATGTTTTGAGCTGGCACATGGACCATCTTGCCATTTTTTCTCATTCCTGTCGATTACTACACATTGTTGATTATCTTTTTGAGAAGGTTCGTCAATACCCCAGTTCATGTATCCATCTTCAACGAATGATCCGTCGGTCCATTCAAATCCGTATTTTGAAGTACAGTTTGGTACCAAACCAATCAGCACTGATTGAGCTATGATTAAATTCAAGATCAGCATGAAATAACTTACGCACGGAAAAACTGTATTTAAAAAGACAGTAATTTCTTAAACTATTAAAATTCAAAAATAATTATTTAGGATAAGCCTGAGCGTTTTAATTTATGCATCCTCGATGAAAATATGACAAACACCAACTGGACACCAATATCTTCGTATCTTTAAAAGGAGTCAGAATTATTAGTTGAAAGTTGCTCGACGTTTAAGGTTTTTATCGCTGCTTTCCAAGAAGAAAAAATAAATGGTTCATGAGAGAATGATTTGTTATTAACAGCAAAATAATAAAAGTAAAAACATTTTTAACAGAATAAAGCCATTCAAATTCAATTCACTTTCAACTGCAGCTACGAAAACAAAACAGGTGTACAGTTTACTAAACAGATTTTTAGCAAGTGTAAAACTTTGCAAAAGTCTTGAATTTTTAAACCTACATTTGTTTGTCAAAATAAATTATTGAAAGCTTTACATGTTCTTATTTTTTTCAAAACACCATTTTCAACCTTTTTTTATGTTTGTCTGTTAAGCAAAATGTTTTCTTTTTCATGTTAAATACTGTTTAAATTTTGCATTATGTAAGAGGCTACTCATAGAAAATCAGTATTAAATTTTTAAGCTTTATATTGACTGAACTTACTTGTTGCTGAATCTGCTACAAGATTTGCCACACTTTCATTTTTTAAAACTGCCAATTGTCCATTTTGAACACTACAGAGTTGTTGAAAATATTCAAAGGTTTTGCCGTCAATCCACTCATCTCCAAAAATCTTGTATTCGTACTCTCCAGAAATTATCCAATCTTCAGCATATGATCCAACAAAAACAAAAAAAGTAAAAACTAAATGCTTCATTTTGTAATTTCAAACTTTAGCTACAAGTACTTCAAGTTTATTAAAATGAAAAATTTCATACGATAAGTAAAAGTATTTATAAATTTAAGGAAAAAACAATAAAAACAATAAATTTAGGTAAAATGCTTGTTTACAAGAAAAAGCCTATTGGTAAAAGTGATCCAAAAAAAAGTTCTTATAGCCCTAGAAACACGGGAGATTTTTTTCTTCAAGAAAAACCAAATCAAACTTGTCAATTGAATCGTTTGCTTTTAAAAGTACCAAAATGGCTTTTTAATACTATTTTTGCATAACAAATGTAGATCATTTGTTTAAAAATAGTTTTTTAAGCTTTGTTTACGTTATAATGGCAGTTGTTGCGGTATTGCATAGCAAATCCAGGTAATACTTGAATAATCGCATTTATAAGTTAGAACAAAATATATTATATAAAACAATTTTAATTTATCAAGCTATTAGAGTATACAGCTGTTTATGTGTTTTTTATTTAAAGTTTATAAAGCTTTTTTTATGCCTTTATTTTTTATTCGTTGTCAAAACTCCGGTTTAAGCAAATAAAGTGGACAAGCGAAAGCCTTGCATGCCAACGACAATCTATTTCTTTTTTGAAATGAAATATTAGTGTAGAAGCACATTGTATAGAGGTAGATCTATTTACCTGCTCGAGGAAATTAATTAATTTTTTACAAACTGCGCTTGTTACAAAAATTTTATTTTTCGTTTCGAGTCTTCTATACTTTATTAACAAAAAATCAACTGCATTTCTAAATTAAACCAATAAAAATTGCTGGAAGATTTGATAGATTAAGATAAAGATAAATTTACAATGTATAAAAATGATATATGAACTTTTAGTTGATGTTGACATGTAGTTTTTTTATGTTTTCGGAATCCGATCGCAAAATAAAATAAACTAAGCAAAAATCAGACAGAGAAAATGACAAGCAAGAAATATATTTTGAAAGACCGAGTAAAATTTCTTATCCTTTTTAAAGTCAAATTTTTCTAAATGTTATTCCATTAATGCCAATTGAAAACATATTCGCCAATAAAAAATCCCCTTTAAAATATAAGCTTACAAAAGTTTTTTTAGACGCAATAAATGATAAGATTTAGGTTTGATACTTGTATGTAAAACATTTAGAAACAATGTTTGCAGTTATACATTTTTAATGGGCCAACATAGTTGGTTCAGTAACATTTTTTTCAAGATGGCTCTACCCTATAAAAAAGGTGACTTTGTATTAGTCACTTCACAAGTCTTCATAATCTTATTAAAATAATTGTTCAGTTTTTAAACAAACTGCTGGAGTTATACCTCTAATGTTCATTTCAACCATTGTCCAAAAAAACTTTTTTTTGTAAAGAACTATGCGAAATTATTTCCATATTTAACAATCTTTTTTCTCATAAAAATACTAATTTAATCCTGTAGGCTGTAGCTGTATTAGATTTTATGTTCAAAGCTAATTCTTACATCTCATGTATGTTCTAGAATTCCTACAAAATCCTTGCTCTTACAAAATTACTGTCAAAAATACATTAACATAATAATTATACATATGCAATAATTTAAATGTTAATAATCTATTAATAAATATTTTTCTGTCCGCTTATAAAAGTGGCAATCATTTCCCAATTGCTACAACTGTTTTTCTATAATAATATTGGATGGATAGATTGTAATAACTGTTGTTGTTATATTGTTAACTGTTAACTGTTATTGTTATATTAAAATTATGTAAAAATTATCCGCGCATGATAATATTACATTCTATAAAGTTTTTAAAAACCTGTTCTTTTACAGTACAGATTGACTTGAACGTTATATAGTGTATGTTATTTGAAAGAGGTGAGGATGACTGCAATATATAATTGCAATTAAACCACCCAATGAAGCAGTGATTGAAGACACAGCCTGCGATTTTGAAGTCTCACGCAATTAAGCCTGTTGCAACCCAGACCACTTGCCAAGAAGAATTTGCTTAACTAATACTCTGCCATCTAATACAGAAATTCCATCAACTTCAACAACAGAAGCAGTTATAGCTAAAAAAATTATTTTAAAAGAAAATATAATATCGAATAAAACAAAGCGAAGATTATTATAATGTTGTGGATGATTATAAAAAAATTTTTCAAAAAAAATTGTGTTTCGAAGTGTATCAAAGTGTTTTAAATATTATGTATATTGGATTTGAATGAGCAGATGAATTTTGGACAAATGAATTGCTTGATTTTATACGTGAACACAGCAAAATTTATGTTCATTAAAAATTTCTTAGCACCGGCTGCATAAATAGAAATAATCTGCGGATAATTTTTGGACTATTAGTTTTTCTATATATAATAAATTGTCTAATATAAAGCTGTATTGATCAGCAAGTAAAGATGTTCATATTTTATTTGTTGCTTATTCAATGAGAAAAGATACATTTGATCAGATAATGAAAGTAAATAGGCCTTTGACTCAATTTACAATTGTTCATAAAATAATGGTTCAAACAGTATATACGTGAAAAGTCAGTAAGATTTAATTTTAAGTTGTAGGGAACTTGTACATCGAATGTTACTTTATTTCATGCTGAACCATATTGTAGCTCACAATTAAACATTTCTCATTATGGTTTTGAAAATGATTCAAGCGTTGAATTATGAAGTGGTTAATAAGCCTGAAATAAAGGCAGAACAACATCTTTTTGGTGATAATTACTTTGGGTCTATTTGTCTGCTAAAAAAACTTTCAGGGAAAGCCATTGCATGCAAATACATTTACAATAAAAAAAATTCCCTAAAGAGGCCTCACTGAAGCCAAGATAATTGATGATTAAGAATGTACGTGGTTCAATGAAAGAAGCTTTGCAGGCTGTGTATTTCTTATAAAATGGAAGGATAACAAAGTAGTCACCGTGGTATCAAATATATTGAGAGCTGAGTCAATGTAAAAAGGCCAACGATGGCTCAGAATTGATAAAACAACATCTATTTTGATTTTCCGAATTCCATGAACACCTATACCAAACACATGGATGGCGTTGATCTCTTTGATCAACAAGTGTCAATGTACAGTATTAGAATAAGATCAAAAAAATTGTTGTGGCCTTTGTTTCATGGAGCCTAAATGTGCAAATAGTCATGCTTGAAGTCTACAAAAAATCAGAAGATTCATATCAGTTTGTTGACTTTTTCGAAGAACCTCGGTGTTTTTATTTTACAGACACATGGCACTGAAAAAGATCAATAAATTCTCACATCGATAACAACACAAGATAGTGTGCAATTTAACGGAATGCCGCACTGAAATCCAAGAGAAGATGATAAACGAAGCAAGTACAAGCAGTGTGTTGGCCAAACTCCTCGTATTTCCAAAAAGTGTAAGCTTACCCTTTATCTTAAATGTATCAAGAGTTTCCACATAAAGAAAAAAATATCAATTTGGTAAAAGAGTGACAATAATTTACTTCTATTGCTAAAAAAGGACTTATTTTTACTACATTATTATTGGTTTAATAGGACTTAACGGCAGCGTAATCGAACGGTTAAAAGTACCAAGATTATGATCGACGTGGTATCGGTTCAAAATCTAGGCTAATCGCACCATTCTGCTGCGTTCTGCTGTGATTTTTGCTGGTGCCGATTTGGAAAAATAGAACGACAAAGATTCTAAACAAAATCAAAACAAATCTAAGTTTAAGTTTCAATTCAGCTTTACAAAGCTTTCATAATTGATCAGGCAGACACTATGACTACGCTTAACATCTCGGAAGCATTGTTCGTTTACGCAAAGATAAAACATTTAATCCGCCGGTCTTTTTTGTAGGAAAACTCTATATCAGGGGTGGGAACCTGCGGCCCGTGGGCCAAATACGCCCCGCAAGATATTTCAATCCGGCCCGCGTCTGCTTGGAAAAAAGCTTATTAATCTCTTTGATCAAAATGAGTTTTTTTTGTTTTATTAAGACCTCAAATAGGATAATAGAAATGTAGACTCAACAGAAAAAAGTATTGATATTGAAGTGAACACAGAAAAAGTTATAGAACAGGGGTGGAAAAACTACGGACCGCGACAACCTTCTGTGCAGCCCGCAAAGGCTTTAAACAAATAATTTTAAAAATTGTTAATAGTTTTTTGTCTTCAACCAAATTCTTGGTAAATGCTTTTCGCAATCACTGCTTTTTAGGTGCAAAGATCAAGAAATCCGAAACAGATTTAAAGTAAAGACCCTTTTTTGGTCATCATTGTTATGCAGTCCGCAAACAATTTCAACTTTCAAATGCGCCCCGCTAGCTAAAATTTTTGCCCACTCCTGCTTTATAAGTTGCGGTTTATTTTTACAATGAATTTAGCACATAGCAGATTTAGCATATAGCACATTTTTACAAACAGCCATACCTGCAAAAAAGTTACATAAATTTAATTTTAAGACCTGTTTTGTCTTCACCTGATTTTTTCTTATTGAGAAGGAAGCAAAAAGATTGTTTTTTTTACGTAGACCACTACCCAAAACGGTGTACGGATTTGGCTGCAACCAATAGTTTCTTTTCCATTTTAAAACAAAAAACTAGTAAAGACTAAAGCTTTTTGCGGGCCACAGAATTTCATTTCGCAGGCCGCATTTGCCTCGCGGGCCGCACCGAATTCCTTCGAGAGCAGAGGGCTGGACACTTCTGTTATTAGCAAATTAACGATTTAATAAAATTTTTGTTTTCATTGGATCATCAAAAGTCTCTTACAAGGCAAATTAATAGCGTTGTGGAGCTGCGTCAAGAGTTTTTTTTATAACCATACAATTTTACGGAAGTTTTAATATTTTGTTTTATTTCAATTTCATTTTATCAATTTAAACTGTTGCTCTAGTTTTTGAGTTAAACTCTTACTTTTTATTTGAAACTCCAACAGTTTTACAATTTGTATTCATAGATACTAATTTACAACTTAAAAATGGCGATTAGTACAAGTAAAGGATTTCATGATGGATTATTGTTTTGAGTTAAATTGTTTTTCTACTATTGCATGACGCATTTGTAGCACTATAAGCATATTATCAATTATATGCAATTTTTACGTCAATGATTGATTGATTTTTCAATAATTTTTTTAATTTTGCCCATATTTTTCTTACAATTTTTGGTCTTTAGCAAGCTAACACATTTTCAGTTTTAGAAGAATTTGAAAAATAGCCCAAGAGAGAAACAGATTAGTCCCATAAAAAAATTTGCAGCCTTTTTTTGACCTTAAATAACTACAAACCTTGTTAAAAATTTAATTATAAAATTCATTTTTAAGTTTATACAAGCATTGTTATATTGTGAATTGTTGCAAAAAATTGTGAAAAGCTTTTTAAAAATATTCCTATTTTTGAAAAATCAAAGCAAAAAAAAATTTTTTGTCAATTTACAATGATACATTTTTAGGAAAACTAACTTTTTATAAGATAATTTTTGTATTGGAAGAATCATTTTGTTCTTTTGGGCTAAAAAACGAGGAAAACTATAGTGATTATAAAGTAAGACTTGATTAGTTTGTGGACATTATGAAAAAAATTTAAGGAGTATACATAAAATTAAAGTTTAACTGCAGCAGTCAAAATTGAAAATAAAAAAATCAAACTTTTCCAATTAATATTTTTGCTTCTGCAACGCAAAATGACCAATACAAATAGTTTATCTCTTTGTTCGCGTTCTAAAGTGGTTGGAAATCTGCGCGTATAACGAGACTTAATTTTTTGATGGGGAAGAAAAAATTTTCTGGTAATTTGATTAAATTTTTTTAATTGTGAAATTTTGTTTTTCAGTTTGTCGCAATGATGCATTGACTTATCGATTTTACTCTTTGTTTATACAGTTCTAAGTATAAATATTTGTTAAAGAAACTAAAATTATGAAATAAAATTGTAAAAATTTGGAATGTTTTGATACCAAGGATTTGATTATTTCATTTATTAATTAATGCTTCAGTTTTAATTGTCCAAAATAATCAGTCAATACTTTTTTTCAAGTAACAGCGAACATAATAAATTAGCAATAGCAAACATAGGAGAAGGACTTTGATGCAAAAAATTTATTTAGTTTAACAACTTGCGTGTAATCAATTTTTCTTGATTTGCCGTCTGTAAATGAACATGATTAAAGTTGCTTGTTGTGTCTTTAAACCTAATCGACAAGAAGGATTTAGTGATTGTGGCGTTTAAAAAGTTAAAATTAGGTTACTTAAACTTTTTTGCTTAGACCATCGGTTTCCAACCGGGGATCCATTAAATAGTTATAAAGGGTCCACAAGCTGCTCTTACCAATATAAAAAAAAGACACAGTGCACAATTTCAATGTAAATTTTTAAAGTTATTTTCTGGAATAGATTTCAGGGGTAGTTGGAGTTAGAACCTAAAAAAAGGTCATGCAACAAACACTTGACTTTAAAATATCTAGAAAATTGAGTAAAGACTTTTTTGGTCTTTAACTCGAATTTCTGACTAATTTTTGGGAAAGCAGCACTAAAATTTACTTTAAAATCAAAGTGAAGACCTAAAAAAAGAAAAGATCTTAACTTTTATTTCTGGATAGTTTGAGGAGAAGAATGCCTATTGTATATATATATTGTGTATATTCTTTTTTTCGTCTTTGACTTGAAATTCCAACCAATTTTTTGAAAAAAACGCTGAAATTTACGTTTAATTGAAGACAAAAAATATTTCATCCCTTTAATAAACAGGTATTCTGAAAAATTATTAATTAGGAATCAAATAAGTATTTGACAAGATTTTTCTAAGAATCTGCAATCAATACTCAAATATAGCTTTAAAATGGCATTCAGTTATCAAATAGAAACTTAGTTGATTTTAAACTATGTACTGTAAGCGCAATCCGTTTCGATTTTCATAAAGTCAAATGACTCAAATAATACCTAACACTTAAAACTCTATAAAACAAAGATGATTGCAATCGCTTTGATGGAAAATCTAATTGTTTTGCGTTGCGAGTCTTAAAAAAATTTCAATTATTTTAATTTTTTAAAACTTATTTCAATAAATTGTGTTATTGAAACACCTTTTTTTTAATTTAAATTATTCTGGCTCTTTCTTTTCTTAAATTTTGCATTTAACAAGACGAAACTGGTGTTCCAATTTTTTGACTGCAAAGCAGTTTTTCGTATCGTAGAAAATATATTTTGCTTAATTCTAAAAAAACATGCCAAAAAAACTATTAATAAACATAAGCGTATTTTTTTGGTCATATTTTAATCAATATTCATTGCCTAAAAATTTGTCTGTTTTTACTCTCTGATCGATCAAACCTACTGCACTATTTTTTGATTCACAATGAAGTATTTTTGTGTAATACTGCTTTGTTTTCATTAGTTGTCTAGTTATTAAAATTTTTCAGCAATAAAGTATGTAGACAATCACTTCTATCTAATTCTATACATACTACCATCCAGAAATTTGCAATCAATATAAAATGATACAGATTGTGTAAACACAAATATTGATTGCTTTTTACGGTGCTATCAATTTGCCATATTTACATAGCAAGAACGTAATTATTAAAAAAAACTGTTGTTGTTTTGTTATAACAAGAGTTATCGAGATGTCAATTTCGACACCAAAAATTTTTTAGCAGTATACAGTATTACTTTTAATTGAAAACAAGTATAAAGCTATTATTATTTGTTGTCTCTTCATGAACTTTGTTCTAGATTTTATGTTTTAGAATTTAAATTTATTATTTATCAGAAAATACGATTTTTCTCTTTTGAAAATTAGACAACTGCAGTTACAAATACAAATTCTTTTTGTTAATTAATTACTTTTTTTCACTTTTTTGTGTTTTTAATTGTGACTTTTAAGAGCAAATACCTATAACATTCAATATAAAAGTATTTTTATTGATAATTTGCATTTACGGTAAAACATATTACATAAAATTAAAGCGAGCTTTTTTCATCAATTAGCATTTTGACTTTAACTTTTTTTTACGCTTTTCAGAAAGCGATGGTTTAAAGATTAGTCGCATCGCAAATGGCTGAGAAAGACAGTAGCAGTGTTTTTTTTTATAATGATGCTGAAGACTTGTTATCATAGTAATTTCTTTAAGCATGCTTTTTCCTATTTGTGTACTTACTATATTCACGTCGGTTAAAACTTGAGCTTTTAGCACTTTTTAATAAGACAGAATTGGCAAATTGATACAGCAAGCCATAACTGTAGATCAGTGCTTTTCAACCTTTTTTTATACCGTAACTCATTTTAGCCTTCCAATATTACTTAATAATCTCCTTCTTTCAAACTTTTTTATTTTGTCAAAATGATACTGATGAACTGTTAATACATTTGTGATGGTATTAAAAAAAATATTGTTAAAAATATTGACTCCGTTTAATAAAAAGTAATCACTAGTGTTACATCTTGGCGACATGTTTCTTTATGTGTCATATTTTGTTATCAAAGCACACAATAATTCTGGGCTGGCTAAAGACTTGTTTAATCCTGGCCTTGTTCTTTATTTTGAGCAATGCAGAGAAGTTAGTATCACCCAGTCATGTCGATTAAAAAAGTGATAAAAATTGTATGACTGCGCTTGCAACTCTAGATTAAGAAAAAGCAATGGTTGGATTATTGACCGATATGCAAACAAAGTCTTCTTTTTCGTAATTTTTTTATTTTATAGTGTTATAAATTGCTTTTAAATATGGCATCATCTTTGTTTAATATTCCGATTCGTCATAGATGTGTGATCACATTTTCTATCTATACGACACTTTATTTACTCGGGCACGTTGCCGGCATTCAAACTAAGACATTCAACGTTTTTGGTTTTGTTTACCCCTATTATTGATTTCAAATTTTTTTACTTACACGTCATTCTACCAAAAAGATTTTTATTTGATTAAAAAAGTTTAGATATGACTTCTTTTCTTCGGACATAAAGAAAAGATCTTTGATTTTTTTATTTTTCGGCCTTTGCTTAACGTTGTCAAAAAAACAAAACAAATTTAAAACAGCTGATCCAACAGCTTGCAAATTGGTACTCCCTGATTTAATTAGCCATTATAATTTTTGGTCAGCTCTGATGGTAACTCTGCCTTTGCAGATACACCACTCTTTATTGGTTCACCCTTATAGGCCTAAAAATTTAATCGTTTGTTAACGGAATGCTGAACTAAAATTTAATTGCTAAATAAACAGTACTGCAAAACCTAGATGAAGCTACACTTGTGTATGCAGGTGCGCTCCATTGATGGCGAAACCGATCAATGCGGTCTAAGGGTGCTACTTGTACTTTTATTATTTTGCTGAACCCTTAAGGAAGTCACTGTACGGGATTATTCTCTGCTTGGTAGTTTTAGCCAGAAGCTTTAAATTACGAGGTACAATCATACCAAAGTAAAAAAAGCAAAAAGACTAAATTAAAAAAATAACTTGACAGAAATATTTTTGAACCCAAAGATCGGAATGATCGCATGACGGTTTTTATAAGATTAGCATTTTCAACGTCGTCTAGCAGGTCAGGAGGGTAACTAAAAATGATTGTGACAAATTTAACTAAGGCTTAGATACAAAGTAAACACGTTTTCTACAAGCAGGAACTGCTCTAAGAATACAGTAAAAGGTCAATCAAATGTTATATGTATGATGCTATTTTAGCCAATTTTATCATCCCTTTTCTTAATAATGCATTATAACTTTTACACAAACTTCTTTTTCTCATATGTGGTAGCCTAAGTGATATCTGACAACTAAGCTGTTCTGTACTCTTTACTTATTTCCAGCGCTTGTCTTTTTCAAAGATTTTTCAACCTTGCTTACACAAATTGATTTGGCTATTGGTCTAAGCAAGGTTGAAAAGTCGACACCACGCTGGCACGCTTAAGCTAACAAGCATTTTCACCTACATGAAAAATTTCTTTAAATTTATCTATTTACCTTTTAATAGCCAACAAACTTCCTGTTTTCGCTAGCTATAGCAATAGACTGCCTGGGGAATTGTTTTGTAGTAGAGTACAATTTTTTTATTCCTTGCTCTTGCACGTGCATGTTCAACAATTTTGTTGTTTGTTTCAACCTTTGCTTGCCCACACTGCTCAGTGAAAATGATGCTTAGTTTTGTAATGTGCAAAGCAAGTACTTTACAAGTTTTTTATAATTAGGTGAGTTTGGTATTGCCCAAAATGTTGCTCATAACCTGGCTAAAAATCATCCAACCTTCTTTCTCATTTTCATTTATAATATTTCTATAAATTCTTTATCTTTCATTAGCTGTCTTATGTTCGACCCATCAAACTTCCTGATTTTTATTGTTTATTGCTCAAATCAGGAAATTTTTGCCAAATATACCCAAAGCATGACCTATGCTTGTCCAGGCTTTTCAAAAATTATTTCATAAAGCCCAGCTTAATGTGAAGAGATGGTAGTAACACTGCTTTGGATCTACTAATGCTTGGTTAAGAATGTTTTTCTCAAGGCATAAATTCTTTTCTCTGGCCATTGTTTCTGTTTTCAATATTTTGTTTTGACTCTGCTATCCCACAGACATAAAAAGCAGGGATATTTACTGTAGCCACCCTTGTTGGCCAAGCAGCATACATAATACTTTAAGTCACGACATATTAACAGAATATTTGGTTTTGGTTATTAAAGTTTTCATACGTTTCTCAAATATACAGAATGATCAATTGGTACAGTGGCATATTTTTTTTCATTGTGCAACAGTACACACTTTAAGCTAGCGGTTGAACTGTCTATAAATAGCCGTCATTCCTTTGGATCATATACACAAGGCATTGTTTGTAAGAGGCCACCAATGTCACGAAAAAACACAAATATATCTTCTATGCTGAAATACAAAAACAAAACATTCTCTCTTCGTCTGTAAAATAAAAATGTGATTCCATAAGCTAGTAGATTGTTATAATGTAACTTGGGTTCTATAAGCTCTGCAGAATCGTTTGGCAAATTCAAATCACGTACTAATACATATAAAAATACCTTGCTTGATTAGTATCTGCAGCTTCTCTTAGGCTGAAGATGGGTAATAGTCATCTTTTTCAATAGAACTTTTCTCTAATGTAAAGCTATCTATCTCATTAAAGGATTGAGTTAAAGAGGCAAATGTAGGTACAAGAATGCTATCAGAATGAGGTATGGATCTCGTGCCTGATGGAATGTTGAGATAGTTGATTTCGGGTTTACTTTTGGAGCTAAATCCAGCTACATTTACAATGCAGAAATAACTGTCATCTGAAGAGTTTTCTGGCTCTCTTCATCTCATTGTAATGCCAAGGCTTCAATTCTTTTGTTTTCCTTTAGTCCATTGTTTTCTTTTGACACATATCCTGCACACCTTATGAGGTGCTCAGGACTTGTCTGGTCTATTAGCATTGGCATCAGGTTGTCTAAATTACTAAACAGATTAGCAACACAGTTTTGCAGAATACTTTATAAAGTTTTTTGCTTGTAAAATACTTTAAAATAGCTCTTAAAACCAAGTGTTTCATTTAAAACTTTTTTGTTAAATGAGCAGCTTCAAAAAAGGCTGTTTTGAAAAACTCGAACGTTTTCGTCTAGCTCTCTTCAAAAGGTTTTGCTAGAATGAATTAAAGAAATGAATGTAGTATTTGAAAGTTTTAAGACTAATTCTGATTGGCTAAAAAATTAAGGTTAGTAACAGTTACCATAATAAATGAAATTATTTAATAAAGTAAAACCACGTTTCGTCAGCGTAAAAAATTTTTGCCAAAAAAAAAAAAAAAGATACAAAATTATGCAAGTTTTGTGCTAATATTTGGAACTAAAAAAAACTTTTTTCACTTATACTAATAATTTATGTTTGTAAACAAACTCTTTCTGTCTATACAAATTAGGTTTACGAAGAGTGACAAAAATCGATCCTAAGACTGATAAATAAAAATTCGATTGTGCTTTAGAAAGAATAAAAAGTTAATTGTCCTTGTAATGAAATGCACATTTTTGGTTGTGTAACAAATGATTTCAATCGCCGAGTCACAAGGTGGTATAAAATTAGCTGATTTACTTTGGCGTTCTCGTTGTTTTCGTTCTTGACCGGTTCTGTTCCGAATAGACTTCAGCACATGCTGGCGGATTCTGTCCTGCGAACGTTGGGACATTCGACTCGCGTACCGATTATCGCAGTGGCACATGTATTCGTATACGGCATTACTTTGTTGAAAAGTGGGAAAAACGTTCTTATGTATTGCAGGTAAAATTCGTTTGGTAAAAAAACACTCGTGTTTGGACCGCTCCAAAGCAATAAGCCTTTTTTCAGCCACCTAGTGGACTTGTCAACTGTTGCTAACCATTCCAAACTTTGGCTTTATTTAGTTTGTTTTAACAGCCAAGTCATGCAGCGGATAGCATCTTTTGGTGATTTAAATTTGAGTTGGGATTTTAAAATTAGTTTAAATGGTATAATCTGTTTTCTATGCAATACACACTAAGTTTTTGCAATTATTAGACTAGACTTTGCATGCAGTCAGATACTGTAGTTATTTATTAGAAACATTTTTCTGAACATTTTTCACACTGTAACTCGCGGTCATTTTCCTTTTAAAATTTATTTAAGTCCAGTGTTGCATAGATTAAATTTAAAACCAAACTTAGGTAGACGACCAAACTATTTTGTTACTGTATTATGATAAACAGATTGTAGATTTGTACAGGATATGTACCAGAAAAGCGAAACAGTGGTGAGGTGTGCAGTAGGAACTCAGAAAGTTTCAAGGTCAAGGTTGGACTGCACCAGGGATCAGTATTAAGTCCGTTCCTGTTTGCAGTGATAATGGACAGGCTAACGGATGAAGTAAGGAGAGAACCACCATGAACGATGCTAGGTAAATTAGGGTTAAGATACCAAAAAACATTAATATCCTCTGATTTACCAACTTCAATAAAATCTTTGGAATTTTGCTTGTTTAAAATACTTTAAAAATTTTCAATTAGTAGATACCGGTATAACTCTTAGTGAGGCTTAAAAATCCACTTTTCATTGTTTTGTATCTGTTTTTTTATTTATTTCTTTATTTTCCTCAGTTGTACCTACTGTATTAACTTTAAACTTTGCGTTTAAGTATTTTGCTGATAAAATTGTATTATTTTGCTTATTTCTTAAGATCTATTATTGTTTTGCTCTAGTAGAATTGTTATTATTTTGTTTGTTATATAGATTTATTATTGTTTTGCTCAATTTAAGCACGTGCTAGTTGGATTGATTATTGTCCTGCCTTGTTTAAGCACTTGTTAATTGAATTTATCATTGTTTCGCTCCACTTATGCCTTGCTAGTTAGGGTTGTTACTATTTGCTTATCAGTTAGATTTATTATTGTTTTGATTTTTACCAAGAAGAAATAGTATGGTCTAAAGTGCCAACTTTAATGAAATCTTTGGAATTTTGCTAAATACAAAAAAAAATTTAAAAGGTTTTTAAGTAGTAAATACTGATATAACTCTTAATGAGGCTTAATAATCCACTTTTCATTGTTTTGTATGTTTTTTTTCCTCAGTTGTACTCACTGTATCAACTTTAAACTTTGTATTTAACTAGTTTGTTTGGAAAAATTGTATTATTTTGCTTGTTTATTAAGATCTATTATTGTTTTGCTCTAGTTAAAATTGTTATTATTTTGTTTGTTGTTTAGATTTATTATTGTTTGGCTCAATTTAAGCACTTGCTAGGATTATTATTGTCCAGTCTTATTTAAGCAGTTGTCAATTGAATTTATCTTTGTTTTGCTCCACTTGTACCTTTGTTAGTTAGGGTTGTTATTATTTGCTTAACAGTTAGATTTACTATTGTTTTGAGTTATTGACCAATTGTTATTATTTGCTTATTACTCGTAGATTATTTAAGCACTTGTTAGTTGTATGATTATAATTTTTCTGCGTATTGAATTTATTTAAGTGCTGCTAGTGTAGTCAAAACTTGGTTAAGCACCTGCAAGGTGAAAAAATGATCTCTTGTGCTCCATCCAGTGAACAACAAAACTTTAACCGAAAAAAGGCACACGATATTAATTGTTTATCTAGAATTTGAAGACTTAGATTACAAATTACAAGGTGATTGTAGACTAATACAATAACTAAAATAGTCTATATGTGACTGTGCAATGTGCAAAATGAGCCGTCGGAAGATCGTTTGATTGTAGCTAAATGCAAGGTGATAGACAAAAACTGACAACATTTTTGGAATCAGCGCCAGAAAATATTTAAAAACATCTTTTACTTCTAATTTAGCAACACTGTTGGAGACAGATGTAATTATAAATATTGTTTTTATTAAAGTTTTTAATTTTTATGCTGTTTATCAAAAATTCTCGCGACCCCAGAAAAAGTCTTTATTTGGTCACTTAGTTGTTTTGTGGCAAAACAAAGACGTCATAACGTCATAAGTGACATTGTACGCCAGGGTTCTCAATCTTTTTAACACAGAGACCCAAAGAACTTGAATCGCAATTTTTGTGGCTCAATGTGTCTAATCTTCACTTTCATTCTGTAGCAAATTTACCCTATCGTTTCCAAATTATAGGTGAAGATAAAAAAAAAAAAAAAGGTCTTTACTTTTATTTGTTTCCCGATTTCGTCAAATCTTTTCTTCACAACAACAAAACAGCCCCGAATTTATGATTTCAGTATTTTTTCACACCATAGTACCACCTAGGCCAGAGGCGGGAAACCTTTTTGTTATTGGAAGCCATTTTTCACCTTTTTGAAGAAAGGAAGCCGCATCAGTTAAAATATTTAAAAAATTTCGTAATTACTTTGAATTCGTCTGGGATTTTTTAATTTTTGTTGTCGCCAAAAAAAGATAATCTTAAAAAAAAAGGTCTTCACTTTAAATCTGTCCCGATTTACTTGCTTTTGGTCGCCCAATTGAAGTGATTTTGAAAAAAAATTTTCATATGAAATTTGTTCAGATTTCCTTGAATTTTCTCTCAAAATTGTAATGTTGTCTAAAAAAAGAAAGGTTTACTTTTATCAGCAGTAGTCATTCTCACATGATTATATTGTCTCTTTTAAAGTTTAGCGATGGAGACATTTTTTTAATTGTAGTAAGTTATGAAGGTGTTTAGCAGCAAGTCATAAGTGTAGTTTTAAAAACTTATCGAATTAGTTGGAGGAGTTCAAAAATAAATAAGTATCAAGGATTTTTCGCTAAGTAATAGAGTCATCGATGCGTAAAATCACTTAAACGAAGACGATGTAAAAATTTGGAACATCACTTTTTTATACATTTATTCGTTCTTGTCCATTTTTTTTAATGATCATTTCAAAAAAAATTAGACCATTACTTGTAGACAATATAACAAAAGTTAATCGTTAATCGAAAATCTAAAATCTACATGTAGACAAACAACCAGAAACAAACATGATTGTATTCATAGAAATTGATTAGCGACGCACTAACACCGTTGAAATAGTCTTATTATTAAATTGAATATCGACATATGTACAATAAATTAGCTCAATTAATGGTTATGTATACACGTATAAGCTAAGAAAGTCAGCGCAAAGTTAGTTGTTTAAACTTTTTGATAATGCAAAAAAAAAGACAAATAATATCTTAAATTAAGTTAAAACTTATTAAGATGGCTTGAAAATTTTAATAATAGTAGACAATGCCACGCTTTTGGTATTACAGCCTTGTCGTTTTGTATAGCAATTATTTGTTTTGGACGATATACCTCGTGTACTGCAGGGATTCTCAAACTGTGGGTTTAGAAATTTTGGGGTCGCAAAAGAAATTAGCTTTTTGTGCTTTTGAAATTGGCTTTTTTACAATAATATTTATTTACAATCAAAAATTAGAAAAAGTAAAGTGTTATTCAATGGTGAATATTGGATGAGGCGAATGAGGCAGTTGCCTCGGACCCTCATTTTTTTAGAAAAAATAAGTTTTTAAAGTTTTTAAACGAATAAGCTTATTTTTTTTGGAAAGGTCTTTTTAGGTGCGCCAGACCGGACTTTCTTTTTGGTACCATCCCTGGTGGCAATAATGTTGTCTGCCTTTTTAGTTGATAATTTGCCTTTCTTGCGACACCAAAATATTGGGCTACAGCAATCACAGACTCTCCCTTCTCTAATAAAGTCAAGGCCCGAGCTTTTTCGTCCGTTTGCATTTTTTTTTTGACCCGTTTTAATTTTTGTAACAATTTTTACAACATCTCAAAACGTTAAGAAATGAAAAAAGTTGTCCAATTTTATTGACCTATTATTTAACCAGCTGTAAAGCAACACGAGGCACGCAGAGCAATGGCTATGCAATGAAGTATAGCCAGAGACTAGCATATTATGTAACTGTAAGCGTTTGTCGGAAACAATGTTTTTGGCGGGAGCAATAAGTAAAAAACTTAAGGACTTTTCTTGTAAAGTTTTTTTGCCATACAAATGTAAAGATTTTTTTTGCCGGCACTGTATTTCGTTTCTCGTTGTTATTACATGGTTTTTCATGCACGTGCGTGATTTTCCATAGAAAAAAATTAACGTAAAATTAACCGACACATATTGGGGTCGCATGAAAATTTATTTTTCAAAATGGGGTCGCAAAACAAAAAGTTTAAGAAACCCTGGTATACTGTATAGCCTAAACAAAGTTTAACTTGTGTGGTACCTATATTGCGTAAAGTCAAAGCGAAATTGTACGCTTACTCTGACAAGCCGGATCTCCAATGAAATAGAAACTAGCCTTGACTGTATCCAGTATTGGTAACACAAAGGTTAACTTTTGCTTAGGTATTAATATAGTCCTAAACAATTATTTGTCTAGCCAGCACTGACGATGCCCTGTAGGCTGAAACAGTGACACCAGTTGCGCTCATTGACTTTTTCAATACATTTAACTTTAATATTTAAAACTTTTATTAATTAAAAAATGTTTTTTAACGTCAGCCAGTTGCAGAATAAAACATTTAACGTTTACATATTTACAACATGCCAAAAGGAAATGGAGCAAAACTAATATAAGCTTAAATCTTTCAAACACTAATAAAAGTTGATGTCTTGCACTTGATTGCGTCTCTGATTCGGATCTTGACATTGCAGTTGAGCTGCTTGTGGTGCATATTATTAAAAAAAATAAAAAATAGAATAAATTTTAAAATAAGATAGTCATAAATATTTAGATTTTTACTTTTTGCTAAAACAGAATTCCTATGAAGTCGCTTTTAATTCATGCTTTTTCTTTCTATGAATGTAATTTTTGTCGTCAAACTAAGCATCACTTACTTTTTGGTCATGTTTTCTTATTATCTCAATAAAATTAGTTTATAACATTTGTTTTTTGCATAGCTTTAATAATTTATAAAATTTTCTTAAAATCTTGCTTTCAATTTTTTTATATAACTTTAATTTATAAAAGTAAAACTGATAAGTTTCACTTTTTTTCTTTCTTCTCTATGGTTAATCCTTCGGACTCGCGGGAAAACGTACGAGGTATTATAGGTACATAGAGCAAGTAAGTAGCTCGAAATGTCTCTGAAGATGCCAAGATATTGCTGTCCGATTGAAATTTTACATATCTTTTTTTACTTTTATAGAGATGTGACTGAAATTCAAATATGCTTGCCAAGCGGATAAAAAGCGCCATAAAGTGTCTTTGCCAAGGGCAAATAAGCTTTAAAACGAGATCATATCGATCACAATCAAGATGCTCTTAACCACATCCTACCAGGCTGCCGACGATCGGCAAACAGAAAATTTTAATTAAACTGAAAGCAAATAATTTAGACTTAATTGGAATCGGATATACCAGGAGTCGGCGTTCAGTAGCCACGAGTCCAAAATAGACCGCACTCCATACAGTTTGATATTTTATTGCTTGATAAAACCCTTCATTAACATCTATTTCATAATCACGTAGGGTATGTTAACATATTATAATGTTATCTAATTTTTGAACTTAGCTGGTTTTTAACACTAGAAAGACGGGAAATTCTCCCTACCTAGAAAGACGGCTGCGGTCAATTTTGACCGCAACAGTACATTTATTTCGTTCTAAAATTTATCTAATAATGACCAAAAATGTTTCAATTATCTGTCAAAAATATATTCACAACTACGTTGAATATTTTTAATCAACATTTTTAGTAATCGCAACAAATTAAATAATAATAATAATATTTTATGAGCTTTCTGCTGCACAAGAAGAGCAAGTTGCAACAACAAATGTAGATGATGTATGTCTACCACAGCAAGACTTCAAGCATTTGTGGCAGCTAACGCTAGACTTGTTTCTACATAGTTGTAATTGGCATTGCTTCCGTTTTCGAGAAGTTTGACTAAAGCTTTCTGCCACCATCGTAGGAAGAGGAGGCAAATCGCTTTTCGCAGAACGATAGCCACACATTTCTTTTATTAGCTGAAGTAAAAATTCTCTTCTTGTCAAGTTGAGTTCTTGTCTCGTTGAGTTCATCGCTGTCACAATCCGACAAATCAGAATTTTCATAAGTAGCCTGCATTACCGATTGCGCTGTTGTATCCTCATCTTCATCGCATGAATTATCAAATTCATCTACTTGTAAAGACCTGATTGCTTCTGCGGCTGTCAGTCGTCTTGCAGTAGCCATGATAAAAATGTTTGTTATTGTGGAAGTACTTGCTCAACGAATAAAAATCTACTAACACAAATATATTTTATAACTGCTGTAAAACATGGTAAACCTCAAACCAGCATGTTATTATAGAACATTTATTTAAACATAATTTCAAGGTTATAAGTAACTGAAATAATATTAAACATAATCTATTATATAAATCAATAACTGAATTTTCTTTTTATAAAAGTAAATAAAGATCCTGCTATCAACTTGTTGCCTATACCTAACATATGCTCTATAAAATTTTGAGCTGCGTCTGCAGATATAAAGGATCAAAGTATTCATCAAACCACCCTGACGTAATAAAAAAATAACAAATGAAAATCAACAATTAGGTAGACAGAAATTGTTTACATAATGTCTAGTTGATCTAAACTCTTCAACAAATAGTTTTGATACCGTCTAGCATAGCTATCACAATGATAAAATTGTTTGCGGTCACATTTGACCGCTCGTCTTTCTAGGTATATTCCTTAATTACACTCGTTTGAAAAGTTAAATCAAAATTTTTTTTTTGTTTTCAGATAACTTTAAGAAAAAAAAAAAACTCATGGGGAGACAAAAGTCGAATTTTAAAAGCCAACGCTGTAAAAAGAAAAACAAAATTTAAAAGCGGTCAAAATTGACCGCTCGTCTTTCTAGTGTTAAAAGCGAAACATTTTTTAGAATGCAAAATATGTTTTTAATCACTATCTTCCTTTTTAGTTTTATGCCTCAACGGTTACAAAATCTATTTAGTAATTGAATTGAAGCTGTTTTCAGTAATTACAATCAATACTAAAAATCAATTAATTGCTATTAAACATTGTTGTGTTGAGAGAATGTTGGCAATCTTTAGTTGATATTTACTTGCAATAAACGGAAAATCAGTTATTTTTTAACTCGCTTGCTGATAAATTCACCACACAGTGCTATGACTGCAATTTACAGTAAAATTCTCATTAAACACAAATTAATGAATGTATCAAAATATTTCAATAGCTAAAATAAAATAACAAAATTTCATGAAACCTGGTGCAGAAGTTGAAATTCTATGACCTGATGAATGCGTTTCTGTTTCTGATCTTGACATAGCAGTGGAATCCGTTTCATACGCTGTAGATTATAATATAAAAGTTATGTTTTAAGTAAATGTTAAAATACAGTAAAAAAAATTAGTGTCTATATTTGATTATTTTATTTTTATTAAAATAAAAAACTTGTGATGTTGTTTTAGTTTATGTTTTTTCTTTTTCAAAATTTCGTTGTGGTTGTAAAATTTTCATATAAAATGCTTTTGGATTGTGTTTTTTACTTTAGTAAAATTGTCTTATTCATTTGTTTTTTAGCACTAAAATTGCTTTCTCCTTGCGAGTGCGTAAGATTATATTATAAAAGCAAAATTGCTAGAATGAACAAGAAATATACAGTACCAAATCAAACTATTTAAATATAATTGGAATCTGATATAACAAGGGTACGCACTAAATTGGTTAAAGATAGCCGTAATCTAATGCTATATTTGATAGTTTGATCAACAAAACTTCACGTAGATATTAGTCTAGAATAAAAATCATATTTTAGCGATCGAACGTATTAACTATAGCTGGCGTAATTTGGTTTATCAAGTCAACTGCCACACGCTTAAATGGCAATTTCGTCAACGGTATTGGGCCCTAAAAACTTTTTCTACACTAACTTTTGATACTGTCTTTTGACACACATCACACGACCTGTAGAATCTCACAACATTCTGGTGAATCCTTGGATATTAGAAATTTGTAAGTATTCGACTTTCAGTTTTTTTGGACCCATGTATTCTGCTGGCATTGGTATGCTATAATGCTCAACCTCCATTATCTTTTCCCTTAAATTTTTGGCACTAGAATTTGCTTAAGCTCCTCCTTTTCTGCACTAATCTTTTTGGTAATACGGTACATAATTCTCTTCCGTTTCACGTGACTGGTTTCCTTTTCACTTTTAACTAGCGGCTCATCTTTCTTCATGTATTTAGAGAAAGGTAAGTTCTTTTTTTGAAGCTAGATGAGTTTTCCTTTTGTTATACTGTAGATAGTTGATCCGTGACCTCCGCAACTTTGAAAGGTGCTTAACCTACTCTATCTTTGGGTAAATGTTGCCGCCTTCAAGCACCAAGTTTTATCCAAATTGTCGAGTGCTCTTGCTCCAAAATATTTCCAAAAATTAGCTCATACAACGGATCATACTTTGATACAAAGATTTTACTGTTTTGCTGAAATAAGGCAGCTTACTCATTTAAAAAAAGTGCGTACAACCATTATCACATAACCAATCTTGCCGGTTAACTGCTCCTTTTTTACCAAATCCCTTTTCACTATTACTTCTGAGCAACCGTTGTCTTTTGAAGCTATAACTAGATCACTTCCAACTAATGCGTTTGAGGTAGGCATCCAATTAACTAAATTGTCTTCCAAACATGCGCCATTCAAAACTTGCATTTTCTTACCATCTTTCAACTTCAAATAACCTTCCGAGTTCTGGTCATTGTTTTTTTTGTTCTCGCTTATCTCTTCAAATTTTTTCTTCCGTTTTATCAACTTTCATCGTATTAACTTGTTTGATAGGTAACGCGCATCCGACTTTGCAAGTCTTTTCTTTTACACTGAGCCCATCACGCGATGATCAATTTTTTACTTGCACTGCATAAAAATATGACCGATCTCCCCGCACCGGTAGCTGGAATCTCTTCAATCCTTATCTTGCATACGCAAAAAGCACTCGCTTGTCCTGTGTTTTAATTTTTCACAGTTGAAACCCTTTAGATTTCTTGATGTCGCAGAAAAAGCATCCGTATTCTTTACATCTGATACTAAAGCACAAGCACTTTTTTTAGAGTTAAAATCTTGGCTCGATAGTTTCTTGTTATGGGCGGTCTGATACTGTTCCGCAATTGCCGCTAACTCCCTGAAACTCAAAAATTTTCTCTCCATTAGATGAACAAACAGCTCCTTGGAGTAAGAGTTGATAAATTGCTCTTTTACTATCAAATTAAATACACCTTCAAAACTGAATTCCATGTCAGACAGTTTTACCTACTGAGTTAAATAATTCTTGAGGCCCACAATAAACTGATCAGGGTTTTTAGAACCTTCTGGGCTGGCCTCTCCGAAACGTTGGCGGTGTCCCTGTTCTGTGTAATTGTACCGTTGCAGTAGCGCCACCTTTAGACGTCCGCAGGATAAAATGTTTTTGTCCGAGATTCTGGAATATATTCAAAGCTTTTCCGACAAGTAGCACACTCAACTGAGCTTCCAAATCAGCTTGAAGACAATTTGCAACAATAGCATACATTTCCAATTGTAGCAGATAACTATTTAAGTCATCTTTTCCGTCAACAAAATGAGGAGTCAGAGAATTAAGTTCCTCCACAAATAACAAGTGCATTCCCTGCCTGATTTGTTTTCCCTCTTTCTCCATCAGAGCAATTAGTATCCCATTCAAGTCTCAACCTCTCCAGCTCAAGCTGCATTTTTTCTTCCTCGAATTCCTGTTTCTTTTTATTCCAATTCAAATTTTCATTTCTCAAGTTCTATATTACGCTTTTTGCTGGAATTTCTCCCGCTTAGCTTGTAGCATCGCTAGCCAATATTTTTTTAAGTTCCGCTCGCCCATCTTTTTCTTTTTCTGGTAGCATTGCTTACCGAGTTTTCTCTTTATTCTTTTGCTCACAAATGTAATTCGACTCTCTCCGAAAAAAATTACTTTGCTCCTCTTCCGATGTAGTTAAATCTTCTACGCGGGTTTTTAGTTTTTTAAATTCTATCAAACTTGTCGCCATATCGAAACTGAAAATTCTACTTTAGCATTGTCAAACAAATCTAATCTCTTCTTTGAATAAATCCCCCAGATATCACAACCTTACTTGCGAATCCAAAAGTAACCAAATTGGTCTGAGCTAAAGTAAAGTTGTATTTATTTTTATTTATGGCGTCTTTAGAAATAGTTTTCCGCGAGACTGAAATTGTTAGAATAGTAGCTTCCGGCTAAGCACGGATAGATTCCCTAGAAAACTTCTCACAGTTTTTTACTATAAAAAATACGTTTCCAAAATCAAACAAACTTGATCAATTTTTATAAAACTTGACTCTCAGACTTCACAAAACTTTAAATCAATTCACAGCGCCAACAACCGCGAATAATCACACAACAACTTTGTACTGACTAACTATAAGAATAAATTAGCACCCTAACGTTTATTATCAAACTTATTAGTTTTTTTTCATGCAGGCTAAAATAGTTCTATCTCACTATAGAATCAATTTTCAAGCTGTCAACAATGACATTTAAACGATTTAACTTCAGCCACACAGGCAAAACCATAAAAAATAATTCAAAATATTTAGTTCAATCGAATCAATAAAAAATTTTACGACGTTATTTAAATAAATTAGGCAAAGTCACAAGACAAAATCGAATTAACAAGTTCCGGCAGAGTTCTCAACTTAGCTATTACATTAATTTACTACGGTACAAAGCAAACTATCATGGCGTCGCAATACAACCAATAAGAAGACATGGCAATAAACAAGTTACGTTAGTTGTAAAATTGCAGGTAATTACAGTCAGGGTTTCTTGAACGTTCGAAATAAAAAGAGAGAGCGAAAAAATATAAATGTATAGAACTGTAGCAAAGGTTATGATGCTTTATAACTACGGTACAATCAAGCCTATGGATTAAAGGTAAAATAATTCTTTATTATACACTTATAAGAACAACTTTCTGACGAATTAAATTAAGTGGAAATGGTGTACCGATTAGGCAATCATTATGAGACAATAAAAAAATTTACGTCACAATTTAAAACTCAAAACCACTGTAAAACACTGAAAAACAATTACAGATACACTAGGTTAAAATTAATAATGAATGAAATGTGACATTCACAATAAGCTATTTTTGTGCAATACTGCTTTGCTTTGTCTGGTTTCAAAAAAATTTCAACGATAAAGTTATTCACTTCCATCTTATTCCACAGATGTACGAATTTGAAACCAACATAAAGTGATGCAGATTGGGTAAACATACAAATAATGACCGCTTTTTGCCAGAGATGGACACACGCAATTTAAAGCGCAACTTCAGCAATTTGCGAAACTTATTTAATTTTATTTAAAAACTGAGAGTGTTGTGCACTTTGCCACGTGGACCCAGAAATCAAAAGACTACTTGCATGTTATTGTGTTGTCGTAACTTTCATACTTGCTCAAGTTAAGCAAGTTTCACAAATTGTGGAAGTTGTGCTTTGAATTGCGCTTGCCCCCAATGCTTTTTGCTGTGTTATCCATTTGCCATATTTGCTAACAGCAACAACGCAGTCAATTAAAAGAACTGTTGTTATTTTTTTATCAATAAAATTGCGGAGGAGTTGTCGATTTTAAAACCACAACTTTTAGTGCTGTAGGAATCAATACAAATGTATTACTTTTCGACTATTTTTGAATTTTGCTTTAGTTTCGCATGTCATGAAATGAACTTTAAAATTTACCTGACAATAAGATTTTTTTTAATATGAAAATTGGAGCACTATAATAACATAATATGAATGTGTATTTAATTAATTACTTCATACCTACATACCTGCTTTCTGTATTTAATTATTTCTTCTGTATTTATTGGTTTTTGTGTTTTTAGTTGCGACAATTAAATGCAATTATTCAACAAAAAATTAATTTAAATTTGTAATTACCATTCATGTTAGCCCGTTGTTAAAATCTGGGATATTTTAAAAAAGAATTTGTTAAAATCTACATATGAATTTTTTAAAAAATGCATTGTGGCATGAACAAATATATTGCCGTCTTTTGACCCAATTACATATGTCACATAAAACATTCATTTTTAAAAATGTGCTCACATATCTTCATCTAGTGATATTTTATCATGTAAAGTAATCTAGCTTACAATCCAGAGTACAAACGCACATTTAAACAGATTTATTATCGGCTTTCGGGGCCTTGGGTGCGTAAAAGCAAGAAGTTTTATTTTGATTTCCGATTCTTTTACTATAGCTGACGCAAAATTGAATCGTATTTTAGTTTTATTTTTGAGTGTTTTTAGCAAATCAAAAAAATCATATAAATTAAAAAACTGATATTAATACTTAAATTTTTCTGGATTTATGTTAAAAATTTCCTGTGGATAGTAGATACTCAAAAGTGCAAAATATAAAAGATTAACAAAATTTTAACTTACTTGTAAGTTCAATAGGTTTTAAAGTCATGGTAGTTTTTTGCGCAGCAAAACCTAATAAAAATAAAATAAAAATACCTTTTAGCATTCAATGTTTATGAAATATATTTCCACAAATACAATTGTGCGAAACAATAGACCAGGTAGAATTTACTTCTACGTTTCACAAATCAACAAAAATAAGGTAACTTCATAATTATATAGCCAATAAATATTATTAGTTCTTTTTTGCTTTATAAAATATTGCTTTTTATTTTATAAAACACTTTTTTACTTTGTAAAATGCTACTTTATAAAATACTACTACGTTGTATAATTTTTGATTGATTGTGTATTTTTGGGACCTATGTTAAAAATCTAGTTAAATTGGTTGTAGTATCACACTTTTTTATTTAACCTATTTTATGATCCAATTGAAAGATTTTGTTATAGGCTACTCAAGAAGAAACTAAGAACAGATTTTTTGTTACCAGGAAATTCATGTCTGAATAAGTTTTAGGGCCAAATCACCTTCTATTTCAAAATTATTGCTCCAGTTTAAACAATGATATTCCATAAATTCTCGATGTTATTTTATAAAATTGTGTTCCATTAATTAAATTTGTATATAATAATGCATAAAAATATTTTAAAAAACACTTTAAATGTGTGGTGAATACGAGCTAAATATGTTAGATTTTACATAAAATAATTAATAAGCTATTTATGGCAAAGCATGTTTGATATATAAAAGCATACTTGAAATTTATTTTTTAAATATGTTCAAACCGGTAATTTTTAACCTTTTTTATACCGCGACCCAATTTCCAACCCGAAGTAATTTAACGACTCCTTTTGGTGAACTAAATTTAATTGAGGATTTGCAGATTATCTAATGCTGGCGTCACCTTATTCTCAAAGATTAGTAAAAAAAGATTTTCACCTGGAATCTGTTTCTGATTTTTCAATTTTTGGCCCGAAAAAACTAGTAATCTAAAAAAAGTCTTCACTTTAAACCAAAAATTTTCTCAATATTTATCAAACGCTCCTGCAACCCCACAAAAAAACCAAGTAATCCTCCATGGATTTAGCGATCCCCATCTTGAAAACTAATGCTTTAAACAAATCGGTTTCGTGCATAAACTTTAACCTGATGATCTTTGACAGGCGTAATGTTTTGGGCTGGTACAGGGATCATCTCTCCATCTTTTCGTATTGTCTGTGATTACTACACATTGTTCATTGCCTTGTACAGATGGTTCGTCAATTTCCCAGTTCATATATCCATCTTCAACCAATGATCCGTCGGTCCATTCAAATCCGTATTTTGAAGCACGGTTTGGTACCAAACCAATGAGCACTGATTGAGCTAAGATTAAATTTAAGAATAGCATGAATTGACAAATGCACAAAAAAAATTTATTTAAAAAAAGACAGTAATTTCTTACAGTTTTAAAATTCAAATGATTATCCGAAGGATGATTATCCATGACAAGCGTGAGCGTTTTAATTTATGCAATCTAAATATCAGGAACACCAACTGGACAATAATATCTTTGTATCTCCGAAAGGAGGGGGTTATTCGTTAAAGTTGCTCGAAGTTTGACGTTTTTACTGCTACTTTGCAAGTGGAAAAGATAAATAGTTGATAAGAGAATGATTCCTTGTTAACAACAAAATATTAAAAATAAAACATGTTTAACAGAATAAAGCTACTGAAATTCAATTTACTTTACAAAAACAAAAAATTTTTGGGTTCATAAAAAGATTTTTAGAAAGTGTATAAAACTTTCCAAAAATCTTCAGCTTTTTAGCCTAAACGTGTCTGTCAAAATAAATGATTAGAAGCTCTACATGTTCTTATTTTTATCGAGACACAATTATAAACCTTTTTTGTGTTTCTCTGTCAAGCAAAATGCTTTTTCTTTGTGTTAAATACTGTTTAAATTTTACATTTTTTAAAAGGCTACTCATAGAATATCAATAATCAGTTTTATATTGAAAGAATTTACATATTGCTGAATTTGCTACAAGATTTGCCACATTTTCATCTTTTAGAACTGCCAATTGTCCATTATGAACACCACAGAGTTCTTGAAAATATTCAAACGTTTTGCTGACAATCCACTCTTCTCCAAAAATTTTGTATTCATACTCTCCAGAAATTATCCAATCATTAGCGAATGATCCAACAAAAACAAAACTAATAAGAACTATACGTTTCATTTTGTTATTCTAAACTTTAGCCAGTTCGAGTCCATTAAAATGAAAAACTTTTACTTCTAAAATAATAATGTGCAACAAACTTATTTTTTAAATCAAAACAAAACAAAAGAGCAATTTTAAATTTAGGTAAAAACTTTACAAGCACAGGCCTACGTGTGACAACAAGTCGAAAAAACTGTTTGGAAGCAATATTTTGTGCTGCTGCTGCTGACTCAAAAAAATAAAACAACAAAGATTTCGTGCAAACTCAGTCCATATCCTAAATCAACTTTAGGCTCAGCTTTACAAAGCTTTTTACAACAATCAATTTGGGAGACACTATGACTATCTTTCAACGTGTCATAACTGCTGTTTGCTTGAGCAAAAACAGAACATCATCATCCGCTGGTCTTTTTTAATCGAAACCTTAAAATTGCGCGGTATATTTTTACGATCGATTAAGCAAACACTCTTACACTTTACGGGAAAAAGTTATAGACTTGATTTTTGCACACTCGTTACTTTTTAAAGGTATTATTAAAAGTTTAATGCAATTAAGTTGATGGTATCATCATTTTAAAAATGTATCATTTTGTATTGTTCCAAATTGTTTCTCCAAAATTGCTTGTTATACGCAAATTAACGCTTTAATAAAATTTTTACTTTTTATTGGATTATCAAAAGTCTCTTTACAATGGTAAGTAATTGCGTCATGCGGTGCTGCATCATATGTTTTACGAGTATATATCGGAATTTAAACAAAGTTTTATTATTTTCTTTTTGTTCTAATTTTATTTCAGTGTTTTTCAGTGATAAAGTGTTTTGACATTCACTTTTATCGTATTCTATTAACGTTGTCATCAACGAATCTAAAATGAAGATAAAAAGATACAGATTGTGTAAACAAATGAATATTGATTACTTTTTGCCGTGCTATCCATTTGCTATATTTTTGAAATAGCAAAAATTTAATTATTAAAAGAACAATGTTTGTTCTTATTTTTAATCTTATTTTTAATGGATTTATTCAAGTTAACAATGGTTGTTGCTTTCACACAGTAACTTTAAACATCCATTACTTCAAAACCACAAAAAAACTTTGCAAACTTTTAAAAGATTATAAAAAACTTATTTCGGAATTTATGCTTATTAAACATTATAAAAATTGTTTTAAAAACGTTATTATAATTGACAGTCATCTAAATATAATCAAAGTTGTAATTTTTAATTGATGAAGCCGCTATGTAAATTCAATGTTTCAATCCTAGACGCAATCTACTCTACTTTGTTCTGATTTAGTGATTCACGACGTAAATTTACGTTTAATCGGCGTCATTGTATTAAGCAGACGGACTGCTTACATAAGCATCAGTAGCCTACTTGCTCGCTTTTTATTAAAAAAAAATTAGATCTACTTGAAATAATTATTTTTCAAATCGTTTACTTTTTTTGTATGAAAGTCGATATTTAGCAACACGTCAACACCACAGATGTATCAAGTTTTTTGTTAATGGTTCTGTTTTTTGTTAATTCTTATACTTCTGCTTGCAAGTCAGAGTGTTATTTCACTGAAAATAATGCCAACAACAATAAAGCTAACAGAAGATATTTTACTTTTACTTCTATAACGGGGAAGTACTTCTTGGTTTCTCCGTTTACGACTTTCATGATAAATAATTATAAAGTGTTTTTGGTAAATTGGGCGCAACTTTTAGCGTTTAAAACAGCAAAAAAACCGCTGCGTTTTTTTTGGTTTTTTTGTAAATATTAACACCGATTTATGGTCAGCTTTTATTGAAAAAGAGTATATATTCTCGTATTGTTTAGCTGTTCATTTTTAGTTCAATCAAAAGGGCAATCGCATTTTATTGGTTGTACATTACACTGTAACAAAGCAGTTTACTTTTAATGCTAATACAAAAAATGGGCAACAAGCATCATTTAAAATTATCAATTACAAAATCTATACGATTACTTTTTGCTTTGCCAAAAAAAGCTTTATTTTTTTTATGTTTGTTAACAAAGATAACCTAATTTTTAATCGAAAGGTGTCAATGGAACTGTAGAGTTGTTTGTTTTATAGGGAACAATTACTTAAGTTTTGATAAAACTTATTCCTTTAAATTGTCATCTTTCGTTCTTATGCATTGAGTAATAAAAATTGAAAATGCAAAAAAATAGAAACTCGAAAACTTGCACTTTTTGAAGACAAAGTTTTACAAATGTATAAATTGGTTAAGAAGAATTTGTTTTTTTACACCAATTTAAATATTTCTTATTTGAAATACATTTATTTATAAATGGCGTAAAAATTCAAAAAAAAGCACACTGTTAGAGTTATGGCAAAAAAATGGCAATTATTAAGTGCTGAAAAGTTAAAAGTCGGATAGGTTGGTTTTAACAAACTCTAAAAAAAAGTAAAAGTTATTACTCGATGGATGAGAGCTTTGTAGCTGGGGTCAGAAGTTAACTGGAAAACCTTAGTTAAACTCTTAATTATTGAATAAAAATTCATCGGGGAGTTGATACAATAATTTTGCTATCATTAAACATCTTTTTAAATTACAAACCGACAGCCACGGATTAAAGTTGTTTGTTTTTGCCTCTGGTAAACACGTGGTCACGTGCTTTTTCAGGCAGTGTAACTCTTTCAACTGTTTTTAAACTCATTTTTAATCGGATTCTTTCCGGTCCTATTCAAGATTCTTGTTCGTAAGGGATAATAGAATAAAGATACTTTGAGATGCAGAAAGTTTTATCTTATGGCGTATGAAGAGTCATGTAAAGGAAAATAATAATATAAATAACATAAAAGCAAAAAATCATCAAATATGACTTTGTATGATATGTATATAGACTTATGTAGGTAACTTAGTATGAATGCTGCGCCAATCTTCAATCAAAAACCCAAACAAGTCAAGCTATGGTTGGTTTCATTTTTACTTCTTTGTTTTCTTAACTTTTTTTTTGAAAAAGATATTAAGCCTATGCTTTCAAACAATTGTTTCACATATTTTGCCACTTTCTTTTTGCAGGTTTTATTCTATCAATTTGTGTTGCCTCTTGCTTTTTTTCCTTGTTCAATTGTTTTGGTTGCTAATATGCTTTGTTAATGAAGTATTTATCAAGAATTAAAAAACACCAATAAATAAAAAAATTACTATACCTTAACTGTTAATAGCAAATAAAAACAAAATTTCTGGATAAATCGCTTCATGTAAATTTTTAATAGTTAAAGGCAGTGGTTCTCAAACTTTTTGCGCCCGCGGCACACTTTGCTACCTTTCCAAATTTCGCGGCACACTTGGACCAGAGTGCAGATCTTTTTTTGCTCTGCACTGAGTTTTCCATATTTTCCTTTACCCGATGCATTATAGTGCAGTGATGAAGGTCTCGAGACCAATTTTCAGGGTCTCGCTCTCGGTCTCGGCCTTTTGTTAGCGGTCTTGTTCTTGGTCTCGTAATGACCTGGTCTCGGTCTCGTACTTTTTAAATTGGTCTCGAGACCGGACATTTTTTGATATATTTTGTTATTTGATGTGGTTATGATGATTTACTGCTTTCTTCACCACAAACAATTCCCTTTGCCAAATGAAATTGAAAGCCTTTTATTGCCTCGTAAAATTTTTGAGTAAAAATAGTCAATAAATGGTTTAGTTCATTTTCAGCGGATGCAGTTGGTGATTCTTGCCCGCCAGAGGTGCCAAACATTTTTACAAAATATATAAACAAGCGAGCAGTGGTGGAATGTTGGGTAAGGCAAATGAGGCAGTTGCCTCGGCCCCCCCCCACAAAAATACCTTATATTGGCTCATTTTGCTGTAGATGTTAATTTAGGGATCATTATGAAGTTGGGACGAAAAGTTGGAAATAGGAGTTCGATTCGAAGTGAAAAACTTTTTTTTTTTTTTTAGAGATCATCATGATTTGGGAGAAAAATAGCAAAAAGTATAGAGATCACCATGATTTTGGGAGAAAAAAGGGAAATACGAGATCAAAGCCATATTTTTTTTAGAGAACATCAAGTTTTGGAAATCCTTGCTTCGGGCCCCTAACGTTGAATATCCACCACTGCAAGCGAGAAACAACCAATAACACATATCCAACACCAAGGGTACAGCTACTTGGAAGAAGTTTTAACAATGACCGTGTTGCCTTCAAATATTTTCGATTTTTGGAAAGAAAAATCTGAAGAATATTCTGCTCTTTTCAAAATCGCAAACCAAGCCTTGTGCGTTCTCACTTCGTCTGCTCCAATTGAGTGGAGTTTTAGCGCAGGTGGTTTGATCGTGCGACCACATAGAGAAAGGCTTTCTTGTAACATGCTGGGGACGCTAGTTTATTTGAAATGTGACTTTGGATTTTTAAAAAAATAAAATTAATGTCATTAATAAAATTACATTTTTTTACAAAAAATATTCTGGTCTCGATCTCGGTCTCAATCTCGATAGTTCCTCGTCTCGGTCTCGGTCTTCGGTCGGAAAAAATTTTACGGTCTCGGTCTCAGTCTTGGTCTCGAATCATATGGTCTCGACTACATCACTGTATTACATAAAGCCCTCGAATTTTTATGTAACTTTCTATAAATAAAGTGAAAACTTTCTTTTATTATTCTTCACTAGATTTTGTACTGTTTTTTTTTTTCATATACAGTATTTAGGTTTTGCATATCGTGTACCAGGCATGTCAAACTCGCGCGGGTATGTGGGCCGCATCCGTAAATTTTAGCCTGAAATTTTGCCGCTGGCCGCATTCTGGATATAAAAGAAATTGAAGGCCAATAAAAAAAAGTCTTTACTTAAATGTCTGGCTGATCCAGGTTATTCTTTTAAATTTTACGTTGAAATCAAGGTGAGGACCAAAGAAGGAGTCTTCACTTAATTGGTTGGTCAATTTTCGTTAGAAAACCAAATTTTTGCTAATAAACCTTGTCACTTTAATTATTTAAATTTAGTTCTGAATTTATCATTAATTTGATTTCGTATTGAGCATCTGATCAAAAAATTCGTTGAAAGACTTCGCGGGCTGCGAGTTTGAAATGCCTGATGTACCGAAACAAGTCTGAAAGACAACTGATCACCAAAACTTTACGTAATGAAAATTACATTTAAAATTTTTAATCTTTATGATCGCAGCTTTTGAAAAAACACACTTTTCCTCTGTTATAGAGTGTGTTTACGTTGCCATTGCGGAGCATGGATTAATGTATTTTTAAAAGTTTCGCGGCACACTTAGAAATCTCTCATGGCATAGTAGTGTGCCGCGGCACACAGTTTGAGAAACACTGGTTAAAGGCATTGAAAAGTCAGAGTGAATCTTTAATATAAAAAATACTTTTGATTTTTGTTATGTCAATAAGTAAAAGCAAGGTAGGAATATGTTCAGCATCATAATAATCTTGATATATGTACAATCTTTTATTTCATAAAAATGTTGTTAATTTGAGTTTGAAAATTATCTTAATTCTCTTTGCTACATAAATGAAATTTAGCAAGGGCAGCAAATTTAAAATATCTTTATGTTAAACTATCAAGCTGTATAAACTTTAAAGACACATCTATAAAGTAAAAGTTGAAAGTTTGAAATATTAAATTTTTTGGGTTAAAAAAAACAATTTCAATCAGTTGTAATCAATATTTTCAGAAACAAGAGATGGCTAACAGTTATAATTCAATCACTACTACCAAACATATGTCAGTCAGAACAACGAAGAAGTGTTTTTTAGGAAGATTACTTATTTGTTGAGACAAAAAGTTTGTTTAAGATAAGAATAGATTCGCTGACGCATTGTCAATACATTAATCACTTCTCTCTCCAAATAAAGCAATTTTACGTTGCTAATTCGCTTCAACTAAAAAAACTCATTTTTAAATTTGAAATCGATTCTGAAACATTAAGCCCGTTATTATGAAACTTGCCTCGTACGCATGTAAATCTCGAAATATGATTAACCCTGTTTAACTTGGGAATTGAAATTAGCGCAAGAAACTTTTAAAGCAAAAACTAACCACAGACAAAAAATTGACTTTTTCTTAAATTTATTAATCAGCGCTGAGTGTTTGAAGTGATGGTAAAAGTTGTTTATTTTCTGTACAACAATGCGTTTGTGACAGGTACAGTATAACAAAATTTTTTGGCATTTTAAAAATTTTTTGGCATTTTGTACAATCAATTGCTTTTATTTATAAGATTTATAAGAACGCTAGTGTGGATGGTGCATAGAAATACAGGGTGTCTCAAAAGCAGTGCTTTTTTTGTAAAAGAAAAGGTGCGGGAACTCACAGAGGGTTTTATTTTGTGGCCAGAGAAGTTATCTGAGTAGTAGCCTAGGCCTATTCAGAGTGGTTTTTAAAGAATCGAAATTGACAAATGTGTTTGACGATTAATTAGTGTGATGTAAATTTAAGCAAAATTTAAATAGCTTGGACTGGGTCTTGAAGCCTTAATTTAACACGTTTATACTTAAAACAAACACTGATGATAAACACGTAGCAATTGAACGAATAATTTAAACAGAAAATCTTGAAAACGTAATAGCATACAATTTATAATGAATTATGAGACAAAAATAATTTTTTTCTGACATTTAGGAGGGTCAATTGCCCCCTTTGGCCATGCCTGTTTACGGGCCTGCTTCTTGTTAATCTGTTACTTAAAAAGTTATATATTCACTTCTTAACACAAATTTAATTTACTGTAAGCTATTTAAGGCAAATGTTCATAGTAAATTTCAAAGTTTTTTCCAATTCTCGTCCGACAAATCTTCTCGAATCCTTTCCTTGCTGTTACTATCTATGGCCGAATGTCGTCCTCTGAGTAACCACAGCTCAACTTACTTTGAAGGATCGAAAAGTATCAGAGGTGGTCCGACAATTTTGATGAACAAAAGTGCTGAAATTGTCTTAGTCTTCAACGAAGCTCTTGTCGGGGTGGCAATTAGATTCATCTGAGAAAACCTGCGTTCACATTTACTTGAAGAAATGGAAATGGCATTCAGAGTCTGTATCAAAGCCTGCAGTTTTTCTGGATATGTTTTTTCAAGAATGTATTCACGGAAACCACGAATCATTTCTCTTTCATTTAGTTGCAGTCTGATTGACAAGGTTGTAATTTCCAATTCTCCAAATGTCAGTTGAGTATTAACATCTTCAGGCCAATGTTTTTGATCAAGTACGCGAGACCAATACGCCAACTCTTCGTCTTTGCTATCAAGCAATCTTTTTTCGATTGACTCTTTCAATTTTGTATAAAATGTACTTGGGTCAATGGGAAGATCCTTTCTTGAATCTTTTTCGTGAAGTAAAACTCCACGAAAGCGAAGATCACGTACAGCAGCAACAGCGCATTTATAATAGGGTCCACAGTTCTGTCTTCTTTCTTCAAAAACTTATACCAGCATTTTTATTTTCTTATTTGCCTTGTACAGGTCCATGTTCCGGTCCTGTAGATCCAAACTTAATTCTGATAATTCTTGGAGAGCGTCACACATCAATCCTGGGTCCAATAAAAATTCTGTAGATGTGATTTTTCTTTTCAAGCCATCATAAGTGCATTTATCATTTTTATCTCTTGTAGGATCATGCATTGCTTCTTCAAAATGATGCAAAAGGGATTCAAAATTATTCCACACAGCCAAAACTGTACGCAAACTAGATGACACTCATCGGGTACTTAAAATTCTTCCAATTTTCAGCAGCTCAGCCCCCAGTAATTCTGCACATAAATGTAACTCTCTACTATTCTTTGGCGAAGCATGGTATATGACGTAAAGTTTATCAATAAATGATTTGAATCTATTTATTCCTGAAGTTTTCTTGACAGCATCACCTACTGCTAATTATAGTCTGTGATTAGCACAATGCCAAACTATAATAGAAGGAAAACGTTCTGACAGCAATTTTTTCACTCCATTTTTACCCCCTAACATCACAGCAGCGCCGTCGCAAGCCAGAGAAACCAAATATTTTTTAAAATAATCTTCTGTCATTCCATGAGAGTGAAGACATTTAAGTAAGGAATCAAATACTCCTTCCGCCGTTACTTTTTCAAGTTCTACCAACTCCAAAAACAAATTGATCGGTGAATTCATTCCTGCACCTTCGATAAAGCATCGAACATATACTATGAGGGGAGTTTTTTTGTTTATTGTGGTTGATTCATCAATTATTAATGAAATTTTACTATTGGATTGAACAATTTCTGTAACCACATTTTTTCTTATTTCTTCACTTGTATGATTAACAATGTTAATACACGGATTTGTAGAATGAAGAATACGACCCATTTCAACTCCACTTAGTTCTTGCAGATTAATTTCAGTTTCCAAATGATGGAATGATTGATTTTCCTTCGCTACTTTATAGGCACTTCGAAAAAATTTTGGAGTTGTTTTTTTTTCGTTAAATAATGACGTTAAAAAAACATTCTCAAGTTTCATTTTTTCGCTTTCAGCAACTACTTTCAATGCTGATTTATGTGCAGCAGATTCTCTGTGACGAAAAAATTTTTTTTGAAGTGAGCTCAGCTGTTGCTTCCTATCTTTGCCACAATAGGTTATCTCATTGTTGGCCCATTCTTTCCCATTTTCGTTTCAACTCCAAGAGTTCCAACTTTACTACAAGGTGTACAGCCAAGTTTCATTTTGCAAACACAGAGCCATTCATTTTTCAAGCAAAAATCATTTTTTTGATCATAGGTCCAGCAGTCCGGCCAGTCATTTGTAGTTTGGCTTTGCTTCTCAAGATCAGATTCAGATATATCAACAGGCGTTGTTATTTTCGTGTGTTCTGTCGTTGTGTCTGCTAATATTCTTGCCTTTTTATTAGCAGGACCGGTGGTTGAGAAGTAATTAGTAATTTTTTTCATTTTTAAATTTGGGATCACAATTTTCCACTAAAAATAAAAAAAGATTTTCAATTAACCAACAATTTTTTAAATAAAGAAATTTTTAGCATTCGCACGTAGTCGCACGTAGTAAAGATTAGGGTCAGGGTTAAGTTTACTGTTAGAAAAATACTTTTAAACTCAGATCACATTTATTTTTGGCGATAAATAGCATAGATCGTTCTTGAAATACGCATAGCCTACTCTCTAAGAACCTAAAAAGCACAGCTTGCCGCCCCTGGATATCAGTGAAACTGCCACCCCTGCTCATTTCCGCTAATATAAACTGCCGCCCCTATGTTGATAAACTTTAGCCCAAACAAATTATGCTTACTAACACAATTACAAACTTAAACTTGTGCTAAGCAGCTAAATTATCGCTGAGCACTTGCGAAATCAGAATGAAGGCTAGACTAGACAAACAATATGTATATGTTTATGACAATATAAATCCATCTATGAGGTAACATACCATAAGAGACTCATTTAACAGAATCCCAACCAAGTGTGACGATTTCGCTTCTTTTTATTAATACAGTACATCAAATTTTCAAAAGTTACTTTTAAAACTTGGAAAATCCAGCGAAAAAAGGTGCGGGAACACCGTTACCCTGCGTTCCATTACAAAAAAAGCACTGCTCAAAAGTAAGTATGCACTTTAAAATTTGAATAACAATCTAAAGGCTTATTCAAATTTGTTAAAAGCTTACAAAAATATTCTATAAACTACTAGAAACAGATTACCATCCTAATATCTTGTTGAATTTACTTATTGACAGGATATTAGACCTCAACGTGGGAACCACCAATTTGAGACATTTCAGCCACCTTTTGACGCATTCTTGCCCGACACTTTGCAATAAATCTTGTGTAACTAGTCTACATGATGCTCTAATTTTTTGTTCCAACTCTTCAAGGTTTTGAGCCCGTGTGGAGTAAACTTTACTCTTAAGGAAACCCCAAAGAAAAAAGTCGCATGGGGTTAAGTCAGGTGAACGAGCGGCCCATTCCAGAGGACCTCTGCGTTGGATTGTTTGTTAGAACTCAACTCACTGAATTAGAACTGAACAGGGAATTTGGAATTAATTCGTCGTGTAGGAGCCGAATTAATTCCTAATTTCCTGTTAAAGAGGCGCTGAGTTTGCCTTACTGATCCATATGCTTCTTGCCGAACAGCAATTTTGCACCTCATTTCTTGGGTTAATCTCCTTGTCATTCTGTGGGTTGACGAAAAATGCAAACAATACCTAAATTTTATTATCGAAGAATTGGAAGAAATAGAATTGGGAAAGCCGTGTCAACTTTTCAAATAAAATGAGAAAAACAGAACATTGTGCACTGAAGTTGACTATTTTTATTATTGAGCACAAGCTTTCGTGGGCTACTGCCCACTTCGTCAGGTGCAATGGAATGAAAATGCAATCAAAACAAGTTTTACACAACGGCATTAAACGTAACAAACAGACATATGTGACGTAATGAAATATGAAAATATCGGTAAAAAAGACTAAGTTTGAGAAAATTTGGCAGTACGGTAAATTACAGCAATTTAAGCAAAAAACAAATGCGAGAAAATGGCATGCAAGTATAAAACGATGCGAAATGGAGAAAGAAGTGAAAAACATAGATGACCTTCAAGTTTACAAGAATAAAAATAAATATTACACGTAGTTAGACATAAATGAATAATCTTTATTTAAACCTTGGTCATCTATGTTTTTCACTTCTTTCTCCATTTCGCATCGTTTTATACTTGCATGCCATTTTCTCGCCTTTGTTTTTTGCTTAAATTGCTGTAATTTGCCGTTCTGCCAAATTTTCTCAAACTTAGTCTTTTTTACCGATATTTTCATATTTCATTACGTCACATATGTCTGTTTGTTACGTTTAATGCCGTTGTGTAAAACTTGTTTTGATTGCATTTTCATTCCATTGCACCTGACGAAGTGGGCAGTAGCCCACGAAAGCTTGTGCTCAATAATAAAAATAGTCAACTTCAGTGCACAATGTTCTGTTTTCTCATTAAATTTTATTAGTTATTCACACTATGTTCTCTGAAGAAATGAATGCCCTATGATGAGTACCTGAAAAGCAAATCAAAATTGAAAGTGTATACTTACTTTTGAGACACCCTGTATATTTTCATTGTGAGTGAATAATTAACAGAAAAAACAAATCATTACATTTACGATAGAAGATGATCGAAAAGAAAAAGCTAAAAATCTTTAAGAGAAAGTGCCTATAACTTGTCTTAAATTCTTCAAAAAATAAATGCTCTTAAAACAACAAAGTAATTTTGTTACCTTTGAAAACAATGCGGTAATCAACCTACAAAAATTTTGCTCTAATATTTTTAATAGTTTTGAGATAGAAGCCTTCAAAGCCTTCAAAGTTTTTGCATTTTGAGCTACAAGCCTTCAAAGTTTTTGCATATAGATCTACAGAGTTCTATCAATACTTTAGTTGAAACAGAATTGAAAGTGCTATTGCTCATCATTTTCATCTTACTTTAAAATATAAAAAGTTAAGAAATTTTAGAATTTCGCTACTATTAAGAATATTTGCTGCATGCATCTTAATGTTAAATAAATTATAATAACTTATTATTAAACAATGAACTTTTATTAACTTATTAAATTTCAGCCACGTCTCATTAATACTGCTGATCACTAAGTTGTATATGTAGTTAATTACATATTTACCGTAATTAGCTAAGCTAATTGCTATGTATCAGCATGCAGGCTGAAAACGTTTTCACAACCCAGAGCTAAGAATGAAATATTTACGGCAAAGGCTAATTTTTTGTTTAAATTTTTTTACTATGAAAAAAATAATGTATTCAAGTTAATCAAAGCTTAAATGTTCATCGATTAGAAGTTATTATTCCTTGCATTGATTAATTCTTTCAGTTATAGTCATTATTTTATTTCCACCTATTGAAGATCTTAATCTGTTTAGACGACGTAAAATAGGAAATGATACAAAAAGAAAATAACGTTGAAGCATACAAACACATATAATTAGAATTATTATTATGAAGCATTTGAAGGTTACACTACTTACGGAAAAGTATTACAGTATCAAAAAAAAACAAATACAAACACAAAATAATAAAAACACCAAAGATTAACGCTGTCTGTTTAATTTGACTGCATGTTAGTTAATGACCTCTACCTCAGCACAGGAGGCTATCAAATATTCTACTTTGCCCAAAAATGACTTCGAGGAGGTTGTAATGCGGTGTCCTTATTTATCGCAACTTATTTGTTGATTAGCTGACAATCGGTTGCAGTTAAACCTTAAAACTTTTTGTAGGAGACAATTCATTTTTTTGGATCGCGTAGAAAAACCTATTTTCAGGACAAGACTGTGATTTATTTTGTCATCCAATTATTATGTACGGTTTTGATCTTTTTAAAGCCATGATTTCAGTTCACAAGTTCTGACTTAAATACAGCCAATCACAAGTGTTACCAAGAATTAAAATTATGATTATTAATCTTATCTGTTCCAATATTAAAAAAAAGTTTATTTAGTTACTAAATTAATTAAATATTATTTAGATTAAATGATTGTTCCAATGTCAGGAGATTACAATTGTTTCTGATTGCTATTAACGATGACCTAAAATATAAAAAGCTTCTGCAGGCAGTAAAAAGTGTGTTTGATCAAAAATGTAGTCGAAGCGAGTAGTAGGTTAATTGATTCGAATGGTTTTGTGCCACTAAAATAATAGGTTTTCACTTTATACTTGAAAGAATTTAATTAAACAGTTTTTAATTTCTTTAGGAAAAGTATTCTAAATTTTTAATAAATCTAATAAATTATTCGCAAACTGTTGTTCCAAAACTGAAAAACTACTTTAACTATTATTTCTAGTTTTATTTGGCATGTGTTAAATTTGAATGAATGCCTTATTAGAACATATACTAATATAATATTAATGCTATTTCATTTTCATATAATTGCTAACTTGTAAAAAGCTCGTTTATGATAAAAATATTTTTAATTCAGCTTTAAGTTTTATCCCAAACATTGCTCAAATAAACTTGCTACAAATACGTTGAAGTTAGTTGAAAATTTGTAGCATTTTTGAAATACTTACGCTGCAGCTCGTTTGTATTAAATAGCTGAGCTAAGAAAATTGTAAGCATTAAGCATTGCTTTAGCGCAGGGGTGGGAACCTCACTGCACTCGCAGGCCGTCTAAAAATTAAAAAATGGGTGCGGGCCACATAAAATTGGGGAGCGATATAGTTTTGCCCAAATTTTATAGACGTTTGCCCGAATCATGACTTTTAAGCACTTTACTGATACAAAAAAAATTGAATCCTAAATTTATGGTAAAGACGTAAAAAAATATTACTATGCTACTTATAGTTAGGGTTACCGTTTTTTTTTGATTTTTGGAGTGGTAAACCAAGACGGTTGTCAATAGAAAAAAATTCAACTTTAAAAGGTTGTATTTTTTAAAGAAAAATTGTCTACGCTTAAAAAATCTTGGTTTTTTTTTCAGTTTTGTCACCAAAAAATAGGTGTTGTATGAAAATAAAAGGTGATCACTTAAAATCTATCTCTGATTTTTTTATTTTTGTCACGGAAAATTAGAACTGGTTTTGTTTCTTTCCAAACACACGCGGGCCGCATCTTAAAATCTTATGCGCCGCATTTGACTCGCAGGCCGCCGGTTTCCCATCCCTGCTTTAGAGTAACATCCGATTTTACACGATTTATACGTCTTTTTTGTTTTCCATATTCGTTTGTTTTTTCTAACTTATGTTCTTATTACTTAAAAACCCAAAAAGAAATTGAAGAAACTTTTTCAATTAAATTGTTTTAAAGTTTACTGTAAAAGATTTGCCTCCGGTGAAAATACTACGTTTTTTGGCATTAAAAATTTGTTATTTAAAGTTTGCAGTATTTGAAATTTTTTCAAAATTAGTCAAAAGGAGTATCATTTTAATAGCAACCGTGATCAGCATGGTCTTGATTCAACTCTTATCGCGTCATTTTGTTACATTTCTGAAAAAGACATTTGACAATTCTTTACTCTGCTTGATGTTCTTAGCAAGCGGCTGTAAATTAAAATCTAAACAACAAATTAAATATTTCAGTCGGCAGCAATATCTTGGCATCTTCAAAAGAAGGTCTGGGTGATCGCTTGACGCTTGCTCTAAGTTTAACACCTTCAACGTTACTCAGTAAATTAAGAGAATAAACAAACAACATGTTATGGTACTGCTAGTTTAATCACATTCATCCAATCATTAATATTTTCAAGTTTAAGTTTGATTTTGTAATGAATTGATTTCATAATATGAGAACACTCGGAAAGATAAAAGTATCATTAGAAAATGACTAAGTAATCTAAGCAGTTTCTAAAATTATTTAAATAAACTATAACAAAAGCCGACTTAGAATAGCTCTTTGATATATGATTTAAATATTGGTTTTACTGAGCAAGAAAAGCACTACTTGGACAACTTTTAAACCATTTAAAAGCTGCTTCTTTAACTCCATTATACAGGGTGTCTCAAAAAAATGTACTCACTCTTAGAATGACCAGAAAACCTTTATTTATGAACATAGAGTGAAAAGAAATAGATTCAAATACATGAGACAAATGTAATTTAAGAATCATGTTCGCAAATGTTCAAATTGATGACCATTATTGTCCAGACAACGCTGATAACGCGCACCTAGGGATTCGCAAACGTCGCAAAACATGTCATTAGGAATATCACGACATTGTCTTTCAATTTCCAATTTCAGTGCATTAATTGACCTTGGTTCATTGCAATAAACCTTGTCTTTTAAGTATCCCCACAAAAAAAAGTCCATGGGTGTTAGGTCTGGGGAACGCGAAGGGTATTTAGTGGGGCCCCTTCGTCCAATCCATGTGTCAGGAAACACTGCATCGAGGTAAGCTCGTACATCGAGATGGTAGTGGGGAGGTGCTCCATCTTGCTGAAAGTAAATATCGTGGTCATCACCAAACATCTCTAATTTGTTGACGAACAAATTCCTGAAGCAACTTGAGGTAGCTCTCACCATTGACAGTTTCGTTGAAAAAGAAAGGTCCTATGATGCCTAATGCGGATATCCCACACCACACTGTTACTCCTGGTAAGTTTACATGGCGTTCAATTGTTACGTGGGGATTTGCAGGACACCAGTACGTGCAATTATGGCGGTTAATGGTACCGTTTAATTTGAAGGTTGCTTCATCGCTCCAGACAATTTTGTGTGCAAACTCGACATCTTCTGCACATTTTGCAAGGTACCATTCACAAAATTCGACTCTTCGGTCAGGATCGTCTTCGTTGAGAGCATGACTTAGCCTTGGAATGTAGCATTTCCAATGCAGACGCTTCATGATGCGGTTGACGCTATCTTTTGAGATGTGGGTTTCCCGAGCAGTTTGGCGAAGTGATTTCTGTGGTGTTCGAAGGAGTGTTTCCTGCACCTGTAGTTCTTTTCCAGGGGACGTAGATGTCCGTGGTCGTCCTGAATGTTTATTGTTGGTGTTCTGTACGGTTCCATGTACTTCAAATTTGTCTCTGATGCGCGCAATGGTCCGGCGCGTGGGTGGCGGCTTTGCGAATTCATCTGTGAACCGACGTTGCACTTCAGTGGCGTTTTCAGTCTTCCAATAGCATTTCAGGACAAACTTTCTCTCTTTGAAACTAAGTTGATTTCCTGCCATGGCTTCAGTAATTCAAGATATTTTGCTAAAAAATTCAGGATATCTGCAACACAAAAAAAGAGTGAGCACATTTATAATAGTCATCAATTTGAACATTTGTCTCATGTATTTGAAGCTATTTTATTTCGCTTTATGTTCATAAATAAAGGTTTTCTGGTCATTCTAAGAGTGAGTACATTTTTTTGAGACACCCTGTAGTTTAGCTGCGTTAGATTCATTGAATACTTTGCTGTTTCTTCATTTGCATTTATACATTTTTTTCATTTGAAGACTTGTATTTTTTAGAAACAATATTCAATATTGGTATTAGTTACTTTTTATAAAAGCTTAGAGCAATTCAAATAAAAAATAATTTTAATATAAAATAATCTGCCAACAATTAAATCAGTGCCAACAATTAAATCAGTAAATCAGTCAACCGTTTTCATACCGTAACTCACTTTAGTAACCCAAAGTAACTTAACAAACCCTTTCTTTAAAAAACTTTTCTTCAGCCGTTCGAAGACTATCTAATGCATTTTTGATGCTCATTGACAAAAAAATGGTTACAAATAAACATTCTGTAAAATGAAAATTTATTAATCTAATTCAACTTTTATACAAAACAACATCAATGCGAGACTTACGGTGAATCTCGTAACCCGACAGTTGATCGAACGATAGTTGATCGAAACGATACTTGAGCGAATCATGACAAAAAACTTTTTAACAAAATATTGTAAAGCTATCACGATTTTGTCAAGAGAAAATTAAAAAGAACTTTTTGATAATTTTCTTTTTTACTTCTATTGTAATACATAATTTGACATTTATGATAATAATTTTAATTTTTTTTCTCAACCATAATTAAACCAAAATATCTTTAATTCGTCCGGTACTAATTTGGTGTTTGGAAACCAGGTTTAAAAAACAATTTTCGTTATAATAACAAAACTTTTCGGTTCAATAGTTGTATGTTTTTAAAAATCTGTTATGAATTAAACCATCTTTATTTTGCAGTTTCTACACAGTAAAGATTAATTAGCAATACAGAGAAATTTTTGCTCAATTTAATTGCGATCAAAAAAATTAAATTTTTGTCTCACCCCGCAAATGCAAAGTTACACCTGCGCAGGTAGCAGGTTAATGCTATTAAAACTGGGGCGGGGTGGAAAGTAACCGCGCAGTTAAAAAAATCTGTGATGCTCTCAAACCACCAGCACAATTTTTCTTAATATTTTATGATTGGAAAATAGGAGTGCATGGCTCAAAATGTTTGGGAAACATCGCTCTAGGCAGTAATTATGTAATAATAATGCTATAAAACTTCAGTCAATAAATATGCTTTGAATTAAAAATTCTACAACGAATCTTTAACGTAATTATAAAAAAAAATTATGTCATTACCAAAAGCTTAAAATTACTGCAATAAACTAAAAATCAACTACAGAGTTAAAGTTAAAATCAGATTTACAGTATAAATGAAGTGTGGCAATGCAAAAAAGGATACAATAAAACGTACATATGACATATTTTTACGGGTGTTAAAGTAAGTTCCTCGCGGTCTGAAACTCCATGTGGCTGTCTCCGGAAATTTACGCGTCCTTGTTTTGATTCAATTTAAATTTGTATTAATAAAATATAAAAACGATGCGAAATAAGACGGATGAAGTGAGATGTACAAAAATAAGATGGACGAACGAAATGAACTGGATGAAATTAAAACGGATGAACAAAATAAGGTGGTCGGACGAAATCGGACTATTGGACGGACGGACAAACGGACGGTTTTCTATAAATAAACGTAAACACTAAAATAAACAATGCAAAAGAAAGACTTAAACACTCACCAACTGTAGACTGACACGGAGCAAACCGACAAAAACTAACAATATCGAACAGTATCTCTAACAGTATTATAAACAAACCAAAAGCCCCAACAGCACTCCAAACGGCGTCGAACAGTATTTCGAACAGTGACTCTACCACCGCTACACAAAGACTGAAGCAGCGAACTGGATGTCTCACAAATTTACACCCAACTTATAGAAAAAGAAGTCAGCTCGAGGTAACAACAAATTAGCAAGCGAGCGCGGTGAAATAATGGAAAAAATAATGAAGAAAATCAAAAGGCGGAAACAAACTCGGGTTCGAAACTCAAATGGTACTTGCCGTAACAACGGGTATTGCTGCAGTTGATCGAAAAACAGTTGATCAAACAACACTTTTGATTGAAACGACTTTTGATTGAAATGACAATAGATTGTAACGACAATTGATCAAAATGACTGTTGATCGAAAAAATCAACAATTCATTTATTTGAATAGATTTTCATAATTAAACAATTTCTTTGTTGTTGTTGTTGTGTTTATGCTCTTTGTTGTTGTAAATTAAATTCATTAAAAGCACAGGCTATCAGTAAGAAGCCAATTTGTTTCTAATTAATGTATTTTTTCCATGTCAAATCAGGGTTTCTCAATAGAGTCCTTGGACACATTTTTTTAGGAGGGCTTCAAGTAAACCTCTGCTTGTGACATTACATTATTGATGCATTTTTTTTGCATTCTCTTGACATTGTAGTCTTATTTCGGTGACACATTGTTAAATGTTCCATGTTAGAGAGACTCTTAATATTAAAATCATTCTTGCTGGAGCATAGGAAGCTGGAAATTTGAAAAGCATTAAATGTAATGAGGCTAACGTTTAAGAATCACGATACCAGTTTCCCGCTGTCTCTTCAGAACATATATTCTCTATTTAGCTAATACTTATTGACCTATTAATTTGCAATGAATTAACTTGTGAACCACAGATATTTGTTGTGCTATAATCAAAACGAAGCTGATCAAAAAGTCTTGTTAGACAAATCTACCGAAAGTTATACACTGATTTCATCAACAAATCATTTTGATTTTATTTGGATTATTTTTGTTTACCATCTAACATGAAAATAAAACAAAAAACATAATTTCGTTACCAGTGGTAAATATTGGGTGAGGCGAATGAGGCAGTTGCCTCGAACCCCTCTTTTTTTAGGGCCCCCCCTCAAAAATACCTCATATAGGCTCATTTTGCTGTTTATGTTATTTTAGGGATCATGATCAAGTTGGGACGAAAAGTTGGAAATAGGAGATCGATTCGGAGTGAAGACCTTTTTTTTAGAGATCACCATGATTTTTGGAGAAAAAAGGGAAATACGAAATCAAAAGCATGTTTTTTTTTAGAGAACATAAGTTTTGGAAATCCTTGCCTCGGGCCCCTAACTTTGAATATCCACCACTGTTCGTCACGACAAATATAGTTCGTGTTTTGGGTGGAGCAGGGGAACAAAGGTATTTGAGTGTTTATGATAGTGAGCCACGAACAATGAACGGTTGAGAAACACTGGTTTACGTTGTTTTTTTATTAAACTATTTTCAATTAAAGAAATTATCAAACTGTTTGATTAGAATCTGAGTTGTAAAAACTCAAGTTTGGTTTTTGATAGATTACTAAAACTCGTTTCTTGTTTTTCAATGACTCATTTTTGCCTTGGTTTACTCTTTGGGTTTTTTGCTGTTTGTTTCATATTGCACTTTAAAAAGTAATTATTAACACAGTTTTTAGAGCAAAATCTATTTTTCATCTTAGTTTATTTATTTGGGTTTTGTTAGGTTTAAGAAAAAAAATTTTTTGTGAATTAAAAAAGAACAGCAATACTTAGGAATCATTTAAATCAGGTAAGCATTTTTTGCCAGAATTGCACCAACTTTCAAATGTATAAAAAATCGAAATTGTCATAAAATTTAAAGACAAATTTTATAAGTACTTTAAAAGCATTACAGGATTTTTTAAAAGTGTGGGGATTTTTCGCCCTTTCCTTAATCTTAATAGTGTTAACCTGTTACCTACGTAAGATGTTAATTTCGATACCATCCAAGCTATCGGTCTTATTGTTAGTAAGAAAGAAATTAAAATTTTCTGATTGTAAATAATTTGAGAGAAAATTTTTTTGTACAGCTAATTCATCTTTACTTTGTAATTACTGCAAAACAAAGATAGTGCAATTAATAACAGAACATTAACACATACGACTATTGATCATTTGTAACGAAAAGTTTTGTTATTATAACGAAAATTGTATTTTAAACTTGGTTGCCAAACACCAAATTGGAAGGAAAAGAATTGAAAATATTTTAATTCAAATGTTGTTTTCCTTGCAATGTTTCGTTAAAAATTTTTTGCTATGATTCGATTAATTGTCGTTTCGATCAACTATCCTTCGATCAAGTGTCGTTCAATTAAAAATCGTTCGATTAACTGTCGGGTCAGAATTTTTACGTTTTTACCATTACCACAAAAAATGAAAAAAATTGATTGTCGGAATTATTCAAAAAAATTGACCTGAAATAATCAAAAAATTGGGAATGTTGTCAAAGAAAGTTTCTGTTTTTGTCGTCTTTTTGGTACAACAGTAGTGACATATTATTTCTAAGAAAACATGCAAATTTTAAAAAATTGTCTGCCTGTATGCATCTATATCTGATGTTGATCAGAACAGTCCTAAGCAAAAGTCACAAGTTGCCTAATATATATTTTTTTTAAAGTAACTGGTTTTATAAAATAATCTGCATTTATGCAACAATATGTGCTTTTCGCAGAGGTGCCATAGGCCGAATTAAGCAATACTTTAGACATCATTACAAAGGTGTAATGATAAACTAATTGATTTGGACAAGCGTAAGTATTACATTGAGGGAGACTTTAACATTAATATTGTTAATAAAAACCGATCAGAAGACACAAATACATATCTTAATATGATTTTATGGTGCGTTTTTAGCCGTTGATAAGCATACTTGAGTTATGGGTGAATGTACAGTAGATCTATTGATTATGTAATTACGAATGAAACCTCTAATGCAACTTTTCCATGTGTGTTTCTAAGCGATATAAATGATCACTTTTCTATAGCAATTATATTATCTTGTAAAATAAGAAAAAAACGTCAAATACAATAAGTAGGTCTGCATTTTTAAAGATTCAAAATTTTTTTAAATCAATGACAATTTAGTAATTATTGCAAAACCGCCACATTTTAGAGAAAAAAAGGAAAAAAATTTATTTGTTATTGTTATTTTCCTTTTTCTCTTTTTTCCTCTGAAGTATTTCGTTGTTAAAAAATTTTAATTGAGATTGCTTTATTGATAATTTTTAATCATCTATGAACAATTTCGGCATTATTTTTTTCAATTCTACTAATAAAGTATACATTTATATTTAGTTTTTATTGAATTTCTATTGATAGGCATGCGTCATTAATAAAAAATTCACCCAAAAACGCAAACTAATAAAAAAATCGGGGATAACGAATGATATTTTAGTTTTACTGTAATTCGACACAAACAAAATTATATATGAATTTTTTTTAAATAGAACTAAAAAAGAAAAAATGTTGCATAAAATTTATTCCAACAAACTGGATAAAATCAAAACTTTAGAAAAAAGGCTAAACTTGAAGCACTGGTTCCCAACCGGGAAGGAATTCGTTTTCAGGGAGGAATTTTACAAGTTCTATTTTGTGAAGGCCAGTGGTGCTTAAACTGCGAGTTGCGGATGTTTGAATTTTTTTTCTTTTTGCAGTTTATTTCAAATGCAATATTAGGTCGTTGGTCAATCTTAGTAGTAATACAAATTATTGGCAATGCAAAATTCATTGTTACTGTCACAAGTTAATAACCCAGCAATTTTTTAATACCAGTAGCTGCTTTTTTAAATGTAATGCTTGTTTAGTATATTTAGTTGAACGCGTATGTATGTTTCGCTTTATGCTTCGGCAAAACAATGGCCGCTCGCTGCACAAGTTTTCGAAAAATTTTCCACTGCATGTTTGCTAGTCATTCTTTTACCCGCGATCTCACTTGCACCTTCCATTTCGATAAATAAACCGGTCATTCTATAAATCTGATAAAGTATTGAAACTGTTTACCAGTAAACCTTGGTGTTTTTATTTATGTATCTCAGTATCTGCAAAACAAAACCATTTCAATAGTTCGAATATATTAATAAATTTTTGTGGTCCATTCTTGGAAATGTTGTGCCCTGCGTTTTCGTTTAAACATCGTACAGAAAAAACCTGGCTTTCCGAGAAATATTTATCAATGCATATATATAGAACTTGCCTAATTGTGTTATTACAGAGTTTGAGTTTCAAGTGATGGGAAAGGGGGAACTTGGCATATGGTACTGTTTATTTCTGTGTGGAAATCATTTATTTGTTTTAGTCAAGAGTTTGTTGCTGAAACATGTTCAAGGAGTGAAGTAGAGATTTTGTCGGAATTGCCGAATCGCATTAGAAAAAGTTTTCGTCGTTTTTAGCGGTAGGGTAAAACTTTTGTAAATAAACTTTTGACATCTGCACTAACTTTGCGGGTAACAAAGCGTGTTAAAAGGATATTCCTTTACGAAGAAATTCTCTAAGAAATTTGGCTATTAAAGAATTACAATTATCGCTTTGCGGCCTCGTCTACAATTTACATTTTTTACTCACCAGCCAATGAAAGCTATCACTTTGATATATAGCGGGTTGTAGTTGTCCATCTGATTGATACGTGGCATAATCTGTGGCCGTTACGTAACTGGGAATTAGTTGCGATGCAAATAATTTTAACTTATATGTATTTAACTTCATTATTACATAATTGTTTTGTGCCAATCACCGTAGTTATAATAAAGATTTGGCAATCATATCTTACAATTTTACAGTTACCTGCAGGTATCATTCATTTTTATACAAATTCTTGTTCAAAATTTTGGACAAAATAGTTTTAGCGACATGAACAATAAAAAACTTAAATATGATGAATTTTATATGCAGTATGGTTTTACAACAGTGATTGTTGGTGTTGAGAGGTCACAGTGCGTACTTTGTAATAAAGTACTCAGTAATGACTCAATAAAACCAGCGTAACTCAAGCAACATTTGCAAAATGTACATACTCAGAGCAAAGATAAAAATAAAAGCTATTTTGAGTGTCAGAATAAAGCTCTAAAAATGATGAGACTGGATGCAATTGAGTTTTTTAGAAAAAACAGCAAAATTGTTGAAGCATGGTATGAGGTAGCACTAAAAACTCCAAAGCAAAAAATCACCCAATATTGGGGAAGCATTAATCAGCTTTGTTTTCTGAAAATGGCTGTTAAAATTCTTAAAAAGGTGCGGAAAAAAATTAGCAGCAGTTCCACTCTTAAATAACACGATTCAAAGATAAATAAAAAATATCTCAGGCAACATCAAAAGTCAGGTAGTGCAGCCAGTGGTGAATATTGGGTGAGGCGAATGATGCAGTTGCCTCGGGCCCGCTTTCCCATCAAAAATAGCACATAAAATTTCTTGCTCATTAAAGCGTAAATAAAAAAATAAAACTACTTTTTAGCAATGAATGTTTATGAAATATATTTTCAAAAATATTATTGCACAAAGCAATAGCCTAGGCAGAATTTACTTTTACGTTTTACAAATTAACTATATAAGATGACTGCATAATTAAATAGCCAATAAATATTATTGATTTTTTCTACTTTATAAATTATACGTTAAACAATTTTTAAATGGTTGCGTATTTTGGAACCTAAGTTAGAAATCTGGTTAATTTTGTGGTATTATTACATTTTTTTATACGACCAACATATTTTACAATCTAATTGGAAGATTTTGTTACATGTATACAAAACAAGAAAACTAAACACGACTCTTTTTTGTTACCAAAAAATTGACCGGTATGTCTGAAATAATTTTTTAAGGTCAAACAACTTCTATTTCCAATTTATTGCTCCAGTTTGAATAATTATGTTCCGAACAAAATTTTTTTATGTAACAATGTTTTTTTAATAATTAAAAGTGTTAAAATTTTTGAAAAATTTTTGATGCTTTTTATAAAATTATGTGTCTTTAATTGAATTTGTATAAAATAATGCATAAAATGATTTTTGTAAACAATTTAAATGTGTGCTGAATTTGAACTAAATGTGCTGGATTTCACATAAATGAATTAACAAGCTATTTGCGGAAAAACCTATTTCATAATCAAGAACATAATTGAAATTTACATTTAGAATATTTTTAAACAAACCGCTTTCATGCCTAAACTTTTACCTGATGGTCTTTGGCAGGCGTAATTTGCCTCTCAACGTGTCATAACCGTTGTTTGCTCAGGCGAAGACAAAACATCATCATCCGCTAGTATTTTTGTATAGAAACCTTATATTGTGCGGTTTATTTTTACAATTTATTAAGAAGGTTTGCTCAATCGGTACGGGAAAAAATTACAGATTTGATTTTGGCACACTTGTAACTTTTTAAAGGTACTCGTATCTTGAAAATTTAATAAAGTTAAGTTGATGGTTTCATCACCTTAAAAATACCGTTATATCATTTTGTATTGTTCCTAAGCTTTTCTCAAAAATTGCATGTCGCAACCGAATCAATGATTTAATCAAATTTTTGCTTTTTATTGGATTGTCAAAAGTCTCTTTACAATGAAAAGTAATTGCGTCATACGTTGGTGCGTCATGAGTTTTATACATCTTATTGTAACAAAAATTTTATTATTTGTTTTTTGTTCCAATTTTATTTAGTTTTTTTCAGTGATAAAGTCATTTCACTTTACATTTACTTCTACCTTATTCCATAAATGTTCATTGATCATTCCAGCAAGCAAATTTTAAAGCAGTTATAGAAATGTTAAGCATCTTTTGTTAGTCACATGCAATCAGCTGATTGTATTGCAATTGCATTTCTCGGATCAATTCAAAGCACAATTTTAATCGAAATATATTTATTTAAATACAGCTCAATTAGGTCAATTCTAATTAAAGCACCGCAGTAAAGTAGCTAATTTAGCTTAAAGATAGAGCAATATATGCCATAGTGTGAACAATGTATGCTAGTGTGTTTTCTTGTGCTCATAAGAATAGGAAACATGGAACATTTTTAATGAAAAGAATGACTGCACTGTAGTGACCATTAAACCTTTCCATTTTCAAACAATTGGCAAAGTTTTTCACAGAAATGTATAAAAAATTCTTTTAGTAATTTTGGTAGTTAAGAATTTATGATCAAATTTAGGAAACAAAAGTCTGGTTAAGCAATCAATATACAGTATACTATAATTGTAAACAGCCTCTTGACTTGTCGTTGCATTTGCCGAGAAGCTTGAGTAAATTTTATTACGGCTAGTACTTGTTTTAATATGAAAAAAAAATTTGAAACTATTTTATAAACATTAAACAAAAGTGTGTTTGAGAAAGTGAATATTTTGGCACGTGGTTTATTTTTAAGTCAATAGCAATGACTTCAGCATCTGTCGTTTGGTAAAAAAATTTAAAAACAATTTTTATTATTGGCACAGCTCTTGCCATAATAAAGTAAAAAACAGAGTTGTTTTTTAACAGATATAACTTGGTGTTATTATCACTCATTGGCAATGCTGGTAAACTTCAGTATCTACCATTCATAACATTAGAATTTTACATAGCCAGTAACTGGAAAATTATCTGGCGAATGATGATGAATTCGGGGTGCTTTTGAGGTGGTAAAACGATAAATCTTCTGCTCCAGAAACGAAAGAGACACAAGAAATTCACAAATGTTAGATACTGTTCATTTGTGCTCATAATACTTGATTTAAATATTAAAAGCCTAAGTGCAAATAAGATTTGCGTTATCAACCAATTGGCCACCAGACACAAGACTCTTGTCATCCTCTTACAAGAGAAATATTACATGAATGCAGACTAGCTAGTAATATCACACTTCACATTGGCTGGTTCGGTATCAAGCAGGAAGCATGGCCCTGCTAGGTTTGTCCATGAGAAACTTAGCTGGAACCTTGTTGATCGATCCTCGGATAAATCAGCAATTGAGTGGTTGTGTGTGGACATTGATGGTTTCAAGATTATGAATATCTACAAGTTACCAAGCTCACAACTCACTTTAACAGCTATGCTAGTGTTTCTATGCCTCTGTCTTTAAGCAGGTAATTTTAACCGGCAGCACTGCAACTGGGGCTATAATTACAACATCCAAGATGGAGAATGCTATGCTAATTGAGAAGCTGAGAAAAATCTTTCCCTCTTTTATAACCCAAAAGATGCCTCTAGCTTCTTTTTCTCTGATCGCTGGAACACCAGAACCGCCTTTGCGAGTGAGAATTTAAACAGTTTTAAACTGGACAGACGTATGTTAAAGAAGTTTTCTAGGTCCCGATATCGAACATCGCTAATTGTGGCCTCAAAAAATTTGGCCCCAGTCCCACGTCAGCGGTACAAGCGTTAAAAGTTTTGCAAGGCCAGTTGGGAACAATACGGCTTCATTACAAACCAATTATCTCAGGAATTATCAATCCCTAACTCTAGCTCTACTGATGAGGCATACCAAGACTTCTGTAATACCATCTTTGCAGCAGCAAAATTGTGAATTCCACACGATTGCAGAAATAATTATAGACCGTTTGGGGATGTGGATTGCAAACACCTCTACCAGCTTTTCTACGTGTTCCTCAGGGTGAAGCTACAATTTCAGCTGCTTCCGCCTTGCTGTCCCATCTTGATGAAAAACGGAAAGATTGCTGTTCCAAGGCTGTCAATAACACCACCTTTACGAATTTTAGTCGGCTGGCAAGGATTTAATTAGCACTTTGACCGCCAGAAACAGATACGCACGCCGCCTCTGCCCTATTACCTACAACTCAATTGACCTGCAGTTGGTTAAAAATGAAATATACAAAAAACAAACCGCAAGTCAGGCAGGCTTGTCGTAGAGAGGTGTCTCAACTTTGGGGGATTTCAACACCGCCTGACAAATGTATCTCTTGAGATTTTTCTCCGGAAGAATTTTCCAATGCCCTCCATTTGTTAAAGGCTGGAAAAGCTCTGGGCCCTGAAGCCCTATGTAAAGAGCTAATATTTCATGCTTTGAAGTTATGGTTAAACAAGTTCCTTTCTTCCTGCTTTCGCTAACTCAAGCTTTCAAAATTTTGGAGTAGAGCATTAGTGGTTGCAATCCCAAAGCCCAATAAGCCATTAGCAGACTCAAAGAGCTATAAACCTATCTCTTTGCTTTTTTTTCCCTTTCAAAATTTTAGAGAGACTTATCTATGCTCGCATCGAACCAATTATAGATTCACTGCTACCTGGAGAGCAAGCTGGGTTTGGGTGCAGAAGGTCGACCGTAGGTTAAGTCACTCTTCTAATTCAAGAAATTGAAAATAGGTTTTGGGCCAAAGCGATGTGTTTGTCGATGTGTTTGTTGGTTTCACAGCAGTCTACGATACTGTATGGCACCGCAGCCTCACCTTAGAGCTATTTTATCGTTGTCCGGAGAGGCACATGGTCTCATTGATTATGGAACTTGTTTGTAATTGACGTTTTACCCTCACCACCGGTTCCCGAGAGCAAAGCTACTTAAGACACCTTAAGCCACAGGATCAGTTCTGGCTCCTCTCTTGTTTAATATGGATATATATGACTTGCCAGTGAGAATCGAAAGAAAATTTGATTATGCCGATAACCTAGCAATCTAGGACTTTAGCGATTGAGAGTAGCCTACTCTTATTCAGTTCATAGCAACCCTATCTTCTTACCTTTACAAATGAAAGCTTAAGCTCAGTACAACAAAGATTGTATTGACAGCCTTCTATTTTTATAACAAGGAGGCACAACGTGAACTTAACATTTTTCAACGGTTTGCGACTTGCGTTCTGAAATTTTTATTCTCTGAAATTGTATCGTCTCATGCTTTATTTTTCCTTGTTTAATTGTTTTTGTTGTTAATATGTTTTGCTGAGGTAATATTCATCATGAACAAAAAATACGAATGGATAAATAAGTTTATATACTTTAAATGTCAATAGCTATTAAAAACAAAAATGTTTGATAAAGCACTTGATCGATAGTTGATAGTATTGAAAAATTGTTTCAAGTCATTGTCATATTCGTCAGAGAAAGATGTGCCGGAGGTTTTTTGCCAATGAGAAAAAAAGAAAAAAAGCACTTTCTTTGTTAAAAGAGTACTCCTAGCAAATGGAAATTTTTATCAACCTTGACTTTTTAAAAAGGCATCGTTTGTAATTGTGGCCGTTTCAGCGCAATTAGAGTCTTCACTTTCAATCGGCGTCCAAAAAACAGGATTCTTATCTTAAATTTTTAGTACAGAAGTATAGACAAGAATTAGGATAAAAACCTTAACGTTTCTCTTGATTTGGTATTTTTATCGAATTTCTACCATTTTAGGGCAAATCGTGTAAAAAACATATGAGTAGGCGCAGACTGTCTATGAGGCGGGTGTGAGCGCTGCGTAACCAGACTGGTGCGCAGTACTCAGCTGTTGAGTAGACCAGAGATAGGGCAGCTGTGAGCAGTGTTTCAGCACCAGCACCTCATCCTAAGCCTACAACTTGCCTTAACAGTGTGACACGCGAAGATAGTTTGTTTGCGCAATGCCACTAGATGGTAACACAACTTAAACGATCTGTCAACTTTTACCCCAAGATAAAATGGGGTTGGACAGAACGGTAAAAGTTTATTGTTGTTCTAGACTTTTAGCACACGTTTGGCCTCTCGGTTATTTAAATAGAAAGCTGCTTTCACTGTCTTAGTGTGATTGAGTTTTAGCTTCAAGTCTGGAGATATGCTGAAAGTGTAGTCATGTCTTGACATACAGTCCCCTCCAAGTCCTTCCCGTTTTCAGGAGAGTGCAACAATGCTAAATCGTCAGGATTAGCAAAGTTTCTGGAAATCGTGGAGGGCAGGACGCACTTATGGATGTTGAAAAGGAGGCAGCCAAGACCGATCCCTGAGGAACGCCGTTTTTCAGACGGCATAACCTGCTTTGTTTTCTATCACGAGCAGTAAGGGTGAAACCTCGGTTTCGGACAAGCTCCATAATCATTCTGACCATGTGCTTATCCGGAAGTAGCCTCAGGAGTTTGAAGGTAAAGCCACGGTTCCAGACAACGTCATATGGCGCTGTCAGATTTGAAAACAGAGAGAGAAAGAAAGAGAAACTTGCGAGATCTTTCCTCTTTGGTTCTATCTGACAACCAACCGTAAGGTGTATGGAGCTAGATAACTTCTCTCGCACAGAAGAGGTTAACCAACACGGTTTATATCCATTATGTAGTTTAATAATGATATCGTAACTGGTCCGGTGTTGTATATTAATATTCCACAGTCTAAAAAACAAGTACATTTATAAGATGAAGAAATTATAAAGGTTAATTTAAAAGTACGACAGCATCTGCTAATTATCCTCCAAATTGCAGATTACAATTGATATACATAAAGAAAACATCAAGCATATTCTCAATTAACACATTGCCATGTGCTTAACTAATCGAAACAAAGGAAAATTTACGTCACCATGTTGCCAAATAAAAGATCGGTGACAAATTAAAATTCAAGGACGAGATAACAGGTATATCGACTACAAGATTGACAAATACAACATTGACCTTCTTCTTAACATCGAAAGAATTTTCGATATTCTGTATCAAAAAAACGACTTGACAATACATTACTGTAATAGAATAGTAAACTGTTTAGCTTAATCAGTCATCATATGGATTCCTTCAAGAAATCACCGTAAGTGACTTTTATTCATGCAACTACCCCGTATTCTCCCTATGGTTGCCATTGCTTTTTGAAGAGGTCCTTTTCTTTTATTTTTTTTTTATATTTCATTCTTGTTCTGTAGGGGGGATTTCAGGTTAGTTTCACCAAAAAATTGTTTACGATGACTTATTGAAAAAATCTTAAGAGATTTATTTAATTTAATAAGAAAAAATAAAAAAAAACTGAATCACCAATTCACACAAATTATTCATTCACATTTATCCAATTTTGAGAAATTTATCCAATTTTAATTATGACAATTTGATTATCCAATCCAAAATTTATCCAATTTTGAGAAAATAATCCAACAAAAACAAAACTAATAAAAACTATATGCCCCGTTTTGTTATTTAAGACTTTTGGTAATTTATGTTTGATAAAATGAAAAACTTGTACTTTTTAAAAAGTAATGTACATTAAAAATAAAGTAAAAACAGAAAAAGCAATTTAAATTAAGGATAAAAGTTTGGAAGCATAGGCGTATTTGTAACGGTAAGTCGAAAAAAAGAAGTTCGTAAGCAATAATTTGTGCTACAGTTGTCAACTCGAAAAAAGAAAGACAAAACAAAAATTTTGTATAACTTCTGTCCATATCTAAGTTCAAGTTTAAGTTTAGCTTTATAAAGGTTATAATAATTTAGTTCGAAGACACTATGACTGAGTCTAAACGTGTCCGTTCCACTTTTTGCTCAAACAAAGAAAAAACATCATCCGCTGGTCGTTTTATATCGAAGCCTTATATTGTGCTGATTATTTGTACAATCGATTGAGCAATCCTTTGCACTCTAAAAGCTACAGACTTAATTTTGGCACACTTGTAACTTTTCAAAGGTATTTATTTTCAATTTTCAACTATTTCGAAGCTATTTTAAAATTTTTTTTTCTGTTAAATTTATGGCAACATCATTTTAAAATTAAGTCATTCTATTGTTTTGAAGTTATTTTTTTTTTAATTTCCCGTAGCACACAAATAAAAGACTTTTTCAAATTTTTGCTTTTTGTTAGATTTGGATAGCCTTTTTTCAACGAGAAATTGTGTCCTGGGTTTCATAAGCATCGGAATTTAAAAAAACATTGATATTTTGTTTTTATTCTAATTTCATTTTGTCAGTCTAAATCAGGCGTAGGCAAACTGCCTCCCGCGGGCCAAACACGGCCTGCCAAAAGCATCTAAGCAGCCAGCGTGGTGTTTATAAAAGCAAAGAGGATAAATCAGGGGTAAGCAAACTACGGCCCGCAGGCCGCATGTGGCCCATTTTTAGCGACAAAAATCACAAAATCTGAGATAGATTTAAAGTAAAGCTCTTTTTTTTAGAGATCACTAGATTTTAGGGAGAAATGACGTTATATAATGACCCATAATTATTAAAATTTATCAATGTTAGTTTATGTTCGGCCCGCAAATCATTCCAAAAGCCCGAATGTGGCAAGAGTTTTGAAAATTATTGCCAAGCCCTGATTAAAACTGTTGCTGTGATTCTTCGGTTAATATCCCATTTGTTTTATTTGAAATTCAAAAGGTTTTACAATTTAAATTCATAGAAACTAATAAACAACTCTCAAAATATGGGAATTAACCCAATATAAAAAAGTTTAAAATAAATTATTGTTTTAAGTTAAATCATTCTTCAGCCATCGCATGATGTATTTTTAGCACCATGAGCATATTATCAACTATTTGCAATGTCTACATTTATGATTGATTTTTCAGTAATTTTTTTATTTTTACCCATATTTTTTTCAGCAATTTTTGTCTTTAGAAAACTCAAACATTTTCTGGTCTTAGAGAAATTTTGAAACAGGCAACTGCAGTAGGATATTTGCCTTGCAAAATGGAGTTTACAGCATTTTTGACAAAAAAGAAATATACCTGCATATCTTGTTAAAAATCGAATTGTAGAATAAACAAAACTTTTGGGCCAATTGGATTCTTTTTATATTGTCTTACGCAGACAAAACTATGGACCGCGGCAAAACACAATCGGAAAATTTTCAAAAATACAACTTGCTTTAAAAAGCAAAGTATAGTAAATCTTTATTAATAATGATAAACTTTGTTAAGATAATAATTTTTTTTATAAGATAATTTTTTATATAGAAACAAGAATTCTGCTGTCCTTGAGCTAAAAAATGAAAAAAACCATTCCGTTTATTAAAGTAAAACTTGATTAACTTAGCAGACCTTACAAAAAATCTTAATATGCACACGTAAATTGGTGTAAAAATACAACAGTCAAATATTGGAATAAAAAAATTAATTTTTCCCAGTTACAACTTTTACTTCAGCAACGTAATAAATTAATTTTTTCTCTATATTTTTTGAGTGATAAAGTGACGGAAATTTTTTTCGTTTTTACGAGGCTTAGTGTCCCGATCGGCCAAAAAAATTTTCTGGTAATTTGATTAAGTTCTTTTCAGCGTTATTAGCAGTGATACGTTGATCTTATCGGTTTTACAGTTTTTTTGTACAGTTCTACGAAAACTCAATATTTGTCAACGAAACTGAAATCATAAAATAAACTACAAAAACTTCCGTATGTTTCCCTATTCTATTTATTAATCTATTCACTTACTATTCTATTTAATCAATCATTGCTCCAGTTTTATTTGTTGAAAATAATGAATCAAAACTTATGTACGCCGTGAACATAGTTCTTGAACTTTGTTGCAAATCTTTTTTTTCAGTTTTACCACATACGTATAATCAAACTTTTTTGATTTTCCTGTAAATGAACAAAATAAAAAATTGCTTGTTATGCCTTAAAAACTAGTCGACAAAAAAGGATTTGATGATTGTGGTATTTAAGAGATTAAAATTAGGTTTCTTAAATTTTTTTGCTTAAACAACAAATAAACGCTTGACAGAATTTTTCTCAAAATCTGCAATCAATATTCAAAACTTAGCTTTAAAAATAGCATCTAGGTATTTAAAAAACTTGGTTGACTTTAAACTTATACGTAAGCGCAAGCTGCTTTATTTTTTAAAAAGTCAAACGATCCAGAAATTGTCTAACACAATGACTTTCAACCGATCCCCGTGGGGGTCGTTTGACTTTTCTCTCGGAGTCGCAGAAGCTTTTCAAATAGCATAAAAAGTGAAATAATTAAAAAAAGCTGTCATGTATGATAAAATCCCAAAAATAAACTCAAAAATATCGTTCATATTTTTTTTAGAATTTACTTAAAATCAATTATTTATATTTGATTTATAATCATTTACAATAACAGAAACATCAAACCAAAATTCCACTTTAAACCAATTTTAAAAGTAGTTATCAACATTACAATTAAATATCAATGCTCATATTAACCCAAGGGTAGAAAAAATAGAGAAAACTTTTTAAATTTTTTATTAGCAAGTTGTAAGACACTAAATAACAACAATACACTACAAGAAGAAGCTAGTATCAAAAGTAAAACTGTATTTTCTGTACCTGATTACATACTCGTATGTAGTCATTGAGTATATATGATAATAGAAAATAATTTTCAAAAAAATGTTCCTATATTTTTATGTTTTCTAGAAAGAAGATTTGCCTCTTTCCTATTACAAATCAATTGCTTAGTTTTTTTGGTCAAATGTTTCTATTCTACTATCAAACCGATACAAAATAATCTTGAAACACGGAAAACTCAAAACTTTAAAAGGCTGTACAATTTATGGCAAAACGTAAAACAGTGTTTGTAAAAATATTTTACAACTTTGAACTATCTCAAAGCTATTTATAACCTGAAATAAAGGAAAAATCAGTTATTTTTAGATAAAAAATGCATTTCAAATAATGACTACAAATGTAGTAATTGGCATCATTTAACAGAAGAGATTAAGCTAAACATAATTTTCATTAAACTTTATAGGAAAATCGAAGCTTGCAGTAAAATCGTTGAGCACACACAGCCAAAAACAAATAATAAAAAATTATAGATGAAAGCATTTTGTATGCAGCCTAGAGGCCAGTAGAAATACAGATAATACGTCGGCTCGTACCGACTGCATATTACCAATTTGTAAACCATTTCAATGCCCGGTGCTGTTTTTGACCAATCAAAGACAGCAACCATATGTCTTGAGGCGAACTCAAATCACATTTGAAATTTAGACCACAAAACTATTAAGAATATAACAAAACTGCAAAATCCAATCTTTCCTTACATTTTATTAAAGTTTTTTGAAAAATATAACTGCAGCATATGCATTCACGGAATACAAACATTTTCTTAATTGAAAATAGATTTTTCAAATGTAAATAAAAAAGTTTTTATTGAGAAAATAAAATAATCTTAGGTTTAAAAATATTATCCATATGTCCTTATAACGTGGTATAACGTGGTAATAGAAATTAAAAAAAAAATTTATTAAAAATTAATTTACTGTAGTCTATTACAAAGCACAAACTGCTCTTGAGGAGAAGCTTTTAAAAACTTTTTGCTCTTTAAGAGCAATTGAAAATAAATTCTTGTTTTCGATTTGGTCAAAAACAGCCCCGTGCATTGAAATGGTTTACAAATTGATTAACATGCAGGCGGGTTGACTTACATACATAAAATCGATGGCCGAGCCAAAGCTATGAATTTAATAATCATCGGGGGGGGGGATATAAATAGGCAAAAATTGGTTTTATACATGTACAATATTTTGCAAGTTTTTAATTTTGAATCCTGTATAAATAATCACTTTTGCTGAAAAATTGATTTTTTTGTTTTCGTATTCATGATTTTTAATGACTTTTTATGTTGCATAAAATGAAAAAGTTACGAGTTTAGTGCGGACGAGTGAGGAAAAGTTGCTTACAAGTATGTGAGAGTTACAAATAGCAGCCCGTGTTGGATCGTAGGCAGCCTGTTGCTACAGCTGACAAAACACAGTAAGTTAGTTATTAAAGGTGAATAAAACAAGATAACTTGAGGAACTTTCTTTTTTGCCACGTTTTAAGGACATATGGATGATGTAGAAGTGTTTGTTGGTTCAAGCGTGTCAATGCGGTGCCGTTGCAAGAAAGATTAAAAGAGCTTGGTACAGACTAGCTTGTTGGATTCGCTCCTATTGAATTTACTTAAACAAGTTGTTTACATGCTCAATTATTCCAGTTTTTCCGGTTTCATTTTTTTCATGTGCACACGAAGTTAATAAATTCCTTTGCTCGCCTTTTTTCTTTTTCCTTTTTGAGTCAAGGATATGGCGAGCAGTCGTGTCGGAAAATATTCTTCGGAAATATTATTATTTATTTGTATTATTTTTGTTTGGTTACTAATGCTAGTACTTTTAGTGGTTCATGGGAGTGTGCTAATCTTGAAATTAGATTTGTAAACTGTGTTGGTTAGCAGCGCCCAGAAACCTTAGTATATTATCCGAATAGATTTCAGCAGTCTTGTCTGGTCGCAAGTTGTTTTTTTTCAGAATTAGTTTAGTAACTTGACATAGCTTAGACTCTTTTTTCTTCTAAAAATCAGTATCAGTTTCAGTATCAGTATCGTTTATTGAATCAGTCTTAAAATACTAACCTAAGCTAGTGACGCGCCAGACTGCAAGTAAAGGCCTACTGCTTAATTGTCATATAAAATATAATATACGAGTAAGAGAATAGTTTGTGTAAAAGTTATTGTGATTCAGACAACAATTGAGAAAAGCAGCCATAATGGATTCAGCATTCTTCATTTTATTACACAAACATTAAAAATTATTTATAAAGACGAACGTTTTCGGCTTACTTCAGCCCTCATCAATTTTCTACAATTTTAGCAATAACTTTCAATTTACACATACACATAAAAAAACAACATAAAAAACAACACATAAAAACAACACATAAAAAAACAATTTAAATCACATAAAAAAACAATTTAAATCTAAAATTAAATCGAAAAATGTTTGCAAACGGAGCTTCATATTTATTGAATATATTTTGATTGTAATATTTTTTCCTTTTTTTTTTTCTTCGATAACCTCATAATCTGGAATTTAATTTGTATCAATTTAGTCTTTAACTCGTTTTGATTTAAAGTTTAGCCTGTTAGTCAAAAGTAGAGCCTGTTTTTTAAAAATATAAATTGTTTTTTGCTGTTGTTGTTTTTTATGTGTATGTATAAATTTAAGGTTAGATAATATTGCTAAAATTGTAGAAACCTGATGAGGGCTGAAGTAAGCCGAAAACGTTCGTCTTTATAAATAATTTTTAAATGTTTTTGTAATAAAATGAATAATGCTGAATCCATCATGGCTGCTTTTCTCAATTGTTGTCTGGTTGAAAAAAACAACCTCTTTACCGAAACTTTATTGTAATTCATATAAGAAAGGGAGGATGAAGTTGATTAAAATAACAACATATAATAGAGTCGGCAGCCTGTCAGCCTGATCCGGTATTAAGATTGCCGTGATTGTGATCAACATGGTCTCCGTTTAAAACCTACTTGCGCCATTTTGTTGTGTCCTTGGGAAAGACACTTTACGGCACTTTTCCCTGCATGGCGGTCTTGGCAGCAGTTCTAAATTTTAGGAATATCTCTATAAAACGAAAAAACTAAATAACAAAATTTCAGCAAAAGAGCAATATCTTGGCATCACCTGCTGCAGTTCGAAGTAATTGGTTGCCCTATTGTATAGCGCCTACTTCGCTTTCTTGCAATTCAGGAGAATAAATAGAATTACAAAACTAAAAAATGGAATAAAATAAAATATAGTGTGTGATTGGCCTCTTGTCCTGACTCGCTGGAAAGTTGGAGACGTTAAACATAGAGTAAACGTAAAGCGATGATTTGGAACTGGTTTTGAAGCTGCCAAAAAATTGTTGTAGTTAAAATTTTTTTATTTTTTTTTTTGTTTTTATACAATGATACGAGTAAAATTTAGAGCTGGTTCCCGAGACCACCAAGCAGAGAAAAATGCTGTAAAGTTTCTTTACTAAAGAAAAAAAAGAATTACGAAAGTAAGAATTAAACCCAGTTGCATACTTCACACACACATCAATACGGCGCTTCCCCGCACATGAATGTGGCAGCGTGGTCGAGTTAAGAGGGTCGTGTTTGTAATCGGCATATTCTACGTTTAAAACCTACTCGTGCTAATCTGTTTTGTCCTTGGGAAAGACACTTTACGGCACTTTGCTCTGCTTGGCGGTCTTAAAAGCAGTTCTAAATTTTATTAATATTTCTGTAAAACTAAAAAAATTAAAATAAAAAATTTTAAATACAGTGTAGTAGCAATATTTTGGCGTTTCCGGAAGCAGATCGAGGTAATTGGTTTCCCTTGCCTCCGTCGTTTTCCTGCTAGTCAAAAGGATAAACATAGAGATGAAAAAAATGTAATCTGCCAGTACGTCAAAGTCGTCAGCGTGGCTAATCAAGTATTAGAAGGGCTTTGTTGATGAAAAACTTAACCACAGACTTTGTTAACATATTCAATTGAGATAATGTTATTAGCTCTACAAAATAATTCAACTGCAAGAAAGATTTTCAAAGGTAGATTTCGCCTGCGTATGGTTGCGACAATTATGGCTTCCTCCATATCACCGGAGTTGTAAGCGTCCATTCGACTTCTATAATGCTTGTTTCGTCAAAATATGCTTTCTAAACCTTTGGAATTAAAGAACACGTCCAGGAAAAAATAATATTAGAATCATATCGATGGTGTCTTCTGGCAACAACAATAGCAAAAAAATTATTTTTAGTAGATGCACAGCCAATCTTTCAGTGATATCGTTTTGTAGAGTTGAATTTTATTAACAAGTTTTTTTCAATAGCGTAATTATTTTTAATTGTTTTTTTTTTTTTTTTGTTAATGAGTGTTCGCAAAATGCATTAAATAGCCTGCAAATTTCTAAATAATTTTTTTTTATTAGAAGGGGGTCGTTGAGTTATCTGGGTTGCGAAAATGGATCGCAGTATGAAAAAAGTTGAAAACCGTTGATTTAACACAAAAAGCTCTATAAATCAAATGTGATTGAATTGTTTTTTATGAATGAGGTTTGGCGTTGCAAATATCAAAAATAATTTTGAATTTTTTATATTTTTTAACAAATTTTTTCAGATGTTTATGCTATTGTAAACCTTTTTCAATTTAAATTTTCTGTCTTCATTTTTTCTAACTTTTAAAGTTATCAAGATTGTAAACTTTATATCCAAATTTTCTGACTGCCAAGCGCTTCTTTTAAGTCTTAGAAAATATATTTTGTGTAGTTATAAAAAGATATGTTAAAAAATAGTAATTGATACTTGCTGATTTTTTGACGCTAAAAAGACGAACTGTCAATTTTAACGCCTTTTTCATTTTTTTTTACGGCGTCAGCTTAAAAAATTTGATTTAAGTTACACCTTGAGTTTTTTACTCTCCCATAGTTCCCCAAAAACAAAAAATAATTTGATTTAACTTCTCAAACGAGTGCAAATAAAGAGTATATCTAAAAAGACGAGTGGTCAAATTTGACCGCTAATAGTTTAATCATAGCACTAGCTTTGCTTTTCAGTATTAAAACATCCTGATAGACAGTCTAGATCTGCTAGACCAGTGGTTCCCAACCTTTCTACACCAACGGACCGGTAAATTTTTTTTAAATGTTCACGGACCAGCAACAAAAGATCGTACGGTAAATAAAACTAATATTTGAAATCTTTTCGTTAACCAAAATTGTTGTTTTGTAATATAATGCAATATTTTGGCATAGAAAAGTAAGAATGGTCAAGTCAATCAACAAGCAAGTGCCGACAGACCTGTTTCGTCCTTATTAGGACTCGTCAGGACACTACAGCTTGTTGTTGACCCCAGCTGAAAAAGTCGAAAAGTTAAATAGCTGGCACAACTTTCTGTTTGTGGTTTTTACACCTCAAACATCTAGTTGTGGACCTGAACGCTGGGTAGGTAGTACAAAGAAAACAATGTTCCACCAGCGCAACTGCAAAAGACTATTTTGGCATAGGTTATGCATTTGAGACGAAAATTTACCATAAATCGCTTTGTATTGAAACTTTTTAAAAGCTAGACGCAGTTTATTGTAAAACAATCGTAAAGGGCATAAAACTTAAGTCATCGAAAGGTTAACCTTTATTATTAAAAAATATTTTGTTATCAAAAAAGGCGATATACGCCATTTTACTGCTGTAAATCGGTCAAGCGTAAAATAAGTTTTATAGAAATAAACAACTTTGTAATGCTTACGATGCCGTATTAAATCAACTGGATAGAAAATACTTTGCGGACCAGCAAAAAAATTACGCAGACTGGCAGTTGGCAACTACTGTGCTAGAACAGTAGTTTTCAACCTAGGATCACGACCCCGTGTGGGTCGTTTCCAGTCTTTCCTCTAAGCACCACGGTCGCGCGGCCGCGCAGCTGGCCCAGAGCCTCCGCGCAGTACTTTACTTTTCCCACGTACAGCGTAGGGAAAAGCTGTGCAATTTGGTCCAGCATTTAAATTTAAGTCGCCTTTAAAAATCTTTAAAAAATGTTGTTTCTGCTTGAATGAACAATAGTTTTGAAAACGATTAGATCAACGAGTCAAGTAACCTACAACTTTTGGCTAAATATTTGGAAAAACAGCGTTTAAAGAGGCAGGATTTAATTTTTCAGCTAGTTTTTGAAACTTTTGATGGCATGTATAACCAGCTGTGAGAAGCTATAAAATGGAACAAGGAAGCCAAGAATTGGTTGAGAAATAGCTTAATTTATAATAATAATTTTTTGAAAGAATTATGTTGAAAGATGTGACAAGTCAATTTTAGAGACATATTTCTTGCTTATTTACAGTGGTGTGTCATGTTAGCCATATTGCTACTTGTAATTTTAATCATTTAAATACTTTATTTAGAGTCAGTGGCATCACCAGTCTTGGTGACCTAGGCTGGGGCATAAGCAAATGGTGTCAACTCAATCACATTGATTTTTCAACTTCGGGCTTGTTATGATGCATTTGCAGGAACAGTAGTTTATTGGTTAGTGCCAGTGATGGCCTTACAAAAAAGGGGGCCGGTGTAGAAAAAACAAGGGGACCACTATTTAGTGTTACGAAGCAAAGAAATTTCAAAAAAATGTCATTACCACAGCGGGGGCAATTTGTAGTGTAAAAAAAGATCTTCAATTAAGGGGGCCACTATTAAGTAATCCAAAGCATTGTGATTTCTAAAATAAGTCATTATTTTATTTGGAGGGTCACTTTTTAGTGTTTCAAAACAAAGCTACCTCCAAAAAAAGGTCTTTATTTTAGGGGGTCACTGTTAAGTGTTCAAATCGGTGTGGTCTCTAAAAAAATACATGTTGTTTTAGAAAAAGTTACGTTTTAGTGTCTTAAAATAAAGTTATCTATAAAAAAAATTGTATTATTTTATTTTAGACATGCCAATGACGTCCTAGTGCTATTATGAAGAAATAGAGCCATATCTTGTGCAAAAGGGCCCACGTTTTGATGTATTTTAGGGGTCCCGGTGAGGCCACACTATTTGCACCCAGTTAAAGCCATCGCTAGTAGGTGCTATTGATAGGCTTGTTCAGTGCTTGTTTAAACACTTACTGAGCTGCTCAAGGTTGGGGTGAGTGTTATGCAGTGTTTAAAAAAGTACCAGTACTGTATTATAAACCCACGGCTCCGTTGCTTTATTATTACTGATAAGAGACATTCACTGCTGTTAATGTATTGTATATTTTGTGTGTCCACATGGCTCAATTATACACCTGGAGTGGAATTCGGACAACTTTTCAGAATTTTTTTTATTTTTGTCAGGCAATTTCTAAACCCAACACGCAAATTTCCAAGTCAAAATCTCTTGAGCGCCATGATGGTTTATTTGCATTTGTACAACTGTTTTTATTGAATTAGTTTGTGACCTCTTATGGAATAGTGGAAGGTGTACTGGAGTATAACGCTGAAGGGTATAGGTTCGACTTTCGGTTAGGGTTAGAGAATTTGAGTTCGGAAACAGATGTTTTTTATAAAAATTTGAAGGCTATTAGTGCTATTCATGTAAACAAATCGGGTCCGCAATGTAATTGGCGCTGTGTCGGTAGTACGCATGTGATTGAGTCTGCCGGTTAAACAGGCTTCTGGTGTTTCAGAAATTTTAACATAAAAATCGGAATGGTGCTCTAGACCATGGGTGTGCAACAATTTTTGTCAGTGGGCCATTTAACCAACTTCAGACATTAATCTGGGCCAGAAGAAAAATTTAGTTTTTCTTGTACCGTACACAATAAATTAAATAATTCCCACAATGCAAAATTACAATTATTTAATGGGACACTTGAAATTTCGAGTTCTTGCATAGCTTGTTAACATCAGCTTTGATAGAAGTGGTAGCCCCTAAACTGATTGGTCAAATGTTCATCAGTCAGCTAACGTCTACATCTGGTTTAGGTTTTGGAGAAAAATTATTCACAGCAGTAGGTGCTACCAAAGAGGATGGTCATTATTTTTAAATCACGGGAAAAATTGAGATACTTTTCACACATAGAGTTTGTAAAAATCTACGATACTTTTTTTAGAATATTTTATTTTGGTTTTCATATCAGCCTGCAGGTCAATGAGTTTCATTTGGCAATTATCAGGACAGTCTTCCACTCCCAAATCAAAGGTTTGAGCAAACAATGTTAGTTTAATTTCATTTTGTATGAAATCTAAAAATCTGTTTGCAAACTCATTACGTAGCTTATCTACTCTAGCTCTATACTTAGTGCAATCCAGATCAAGAAATTCCAGTTTCCTGGTTGCAAGTTACGTGAAATGCGTCAACGTTGCTCTTTTTAACTGAACCTGGAAAAGTTTCAATTTCTTCTCAAAATCACAAATATGCTCAAACATCTTGTTCACAAGCTGATTTTTTCCTTACAGATTTAAGTTCAGATCAGAAAAATGCTGTGTAATGCCTGTGAGGAATGCGAAGTCATTTAAACAATTCTACTTGCTCAAGAAGATCACATTTCGATGTTTGCTCTCCATGAAGAATTTTATCTCCTGTCGCAGATTCCAGAACCTCTTCAAAGTAGCAGCTCTACTCAGCCAATATACAGCAGAAGAGTACACAACATCAGAATATTCATTGTCCAGCTCATCTAGAAAAGCTTTTAATTGCCGATGATTTAATCCTCGTGCTCGAATGTAATTTACACACTGGACAACATTTCCCAAGACTTCTGGAAAATCCAGAACTTTGGTGCACAAGTTCTTTGGTGAATAATGCAGTGGCTTACTATTACATTTTGTGCTCCAACAGCATTTTGAAAATTTTTGGAGAATCCATTTATCCTACCTGTCATGGAGGGAACACCATGTGTTGTAACACCACACAATTTAGCAGGATTCAGTTTAAAATTTTCCACTACCTTAAGCACTTGTTTGCAGATATCTTTTCCTGTGGTTGTGGAGGAAAGGCTTGCCATATCTAAAAATTCTTCAACAGTATCAAAGTCAGCAGTAACAACTCTGATAAAACTGACAAGCTTGGGTGTGTCACTGATGTCAGTGCTCTCATCCAAAGCCAGATTGAAAGCTTTACACAATTTTAATCTCTCTTTTAAATTTTCTTTGAATGAAAAATCAATTATCCTGCATGAAACAGTAAAGCGAGAAAGACTAGTTTGCTCCAGCAAATGCTTTTTCTGTGGGCATGCATATTCTGTGAATATTCTCCAACATTGTTTAATAAATTCTCCGTCAGTGAAAGGCTTTCCCTTTTCTGTCATACATTCACAAAGGTTAAAACTTAGTTTTGTCAACAGTTCTAATTTTTTCTTGTAAGTATTAAAAACACCTTGTTGTTTTTCAATGGAGTTTTTCAAATGTTCAATTTTATCCACTCGTGCCTGACCAACAATTATATCTAACAGGGAGGAGTGCTTAGTTATATAATGACTAATGACGTTTAACATCATACTCATTAATGACTGCAATAGTATTTTGACAAACGCGGCAAATAACACCTTGGTTATGTCGGACAACAAAATATTTTGTGCACCATTCACTGTTGAATACCTTTCTTACGTCATGAATTTTCCGTTTCTTAGCTGCCGACATTTTACAAGCCCTGAAATCAACACAAAAATATTATACTCACGAAACTAGCAAAATAAAATTTCATGCGGTAGAGTATTATCATCTACAAAGTTTGATTTAACTTTATGTATTTATCAAAGAAGCTATTGCTAGTATTTTTCAATGAATGACTGGCGTTTCACAAGTGTAACTGATCCGGGAAAGTGCATAAATCGACCTTGCTTTATTTTACAGAAAAGCAGTGTTACACTTTTTAAATGTTTGAAAATTTTGCTAATTTTTTTATTTATTTTAGCAAAAAAGTTTATTCAACCACAGAAATCAAATAAAAGCACCGCATATATAAAAATACGCTTTTTTTCTGACAACTTTCATGTTTAAACTTTCCATCAGCTTTTGTAGATTTTGAAATATTGCAATTTTTAGAACCGCACTTTTTTTTGAAAATTTTTGCAAAAACACGCTGGCACTCAAAAGGGTTAAACATAAGCTGTCGAATTAGGATTTTCATGCATGATCGGGAAAAAATCAAAGTGCTAGCAAGGGCCACACTAAATGTCTTTGCTGGCTGGATTGTGGCCCGCGAGCCGCCTGTTAAATACCCCTGCTCTAGACACTATTATTTTGTTTTATGCTTTTTATCTTTCAGACTGTTAGCATGCTAAGTGGTAGTCATTAAAAAATGACTACTTGCGTACTGTAGTCATTCTACATTGCAGAACGAAAGCTTCTTGTTATGGGCCTCAAATCACACGCCTTTCCCCTAATTATTAACTAATATGTTGCAACTTCAAAGTTAGTCAGACGTTAGGTGTGTGATCAACATGCATTCATCTTATTGAGCTAATTTACGTTGTCTTGTTTTAGAGTATTAAATAATTAAAAAGTTTATCATTGCAACATTGCCCATGTCTAAAACAAAGTAATTAGCGGTTAAGCGCAAAAGGAATGCAAAATAAAAGATCGAGAGACTCGTTTACGCTTGAATAGTTAAAAGTAAAAGTAACTGCAAAAACGCCAGATTTCAAAAATGTGGACGTTAAACTAAGTTTGATATATAAATATTCTGATGCAAACGGACACAAATGTAAAATTTGTGCTGCTTGTTCAAGTTACCCAGGTAACACAGGTAATGAATATGCAACTGGAAGGTACTGGGATGCATGAAAATTAGCTTACTGTAAACCGAATTTATCATCGAGCATTAATGCAAAAAATGTTCAGATTTTATACAATCAAAAGCGTGGAATCAGCGTGAAACGTCTTTTGACAGAAAAATCTGCTGACCGGGAAGCACAATTGCAGCATGAAAAACGCCTGCGAACAAATGAGGAGAAAATTCAAATCCTAATAGACAATGTTCTTTTCTTCATCAATATGAATGCTTCGATGCTGTCTAAACAAACAATACACGACCACTGAATAAACAACAATACTGAATTGGTCAGTGTAAACGATGTGAGGCACTTTCTTTTCGATCAATACGAGAAGTTTCTTTGGTTATCACGTCATTTACCTGTCAAAACTTTTGTTAGAAATCTAGATGCATTGGAATTATATTTTGAAGAACAAGTAAATGAGTGCAGTAATCCTACTTGTTCCTATGTTTTGCGATTGATACGAGATTAACAATATTTATTCGCTCAGTATGCAGTAAAGTGTGTTTTAAACGAATTAGCAAATTTGTCAAAATTGCTAAATAAAAGTACTTTATCGCCAATCAAAGCTCACCAGTTTTGCGTTTCTAAAATTTACAAATTAGAAGTACAGTACCTTGGTGACAATACTTTCTGAAATGAAAAAGCCAATTAAATTTTGAGTGAAAATAAAGACATTAATACGAAACAAATTGCACGGTTTATCCGATCACTGTGTCATCATTTAAATGCTAGATTCCAGCTGATAAACTAAACTTTGATCTGCATTTGATCCTACAGCTTTGAAAAATTGAGCATTTGATTTTTGCTTTAAAAAAGTTATGAAACTGCGCATAAAGTATAAAGATCTAATCGGCATAACAATTAATGATTTGATTATTAAAGAGTGCAATGACTTCAAATTTCTGATGAGTAAAAAACTGAAATCAGCCACCATTATTTCACTGTCAGAAGTAGCTGACATCACTATAAATGACGAACAGTTTAACTTACATAAAGCTAATTGATATTTGTTGCACTTTTCAAACCTCCAGTACGAGCTACGAACAAGGCTTCAACCTTATGAATAACTTTAAAGTGAAGTCACGTAATAGGCTTGACAATACTCACTTGGATCATCTTATGCAAATAAAATTGTATTTTAATGCAGGTAAAACTATTGATTTACACAAAGCGTATACTCTGTGGAAGAAGAGCAAAGACCAGCGTATAAAGCTTAAAAGTTGTTATTATTATTTCAGTGTTTAAATAAACTTAAAATTTTTGAGTAAAAACAAACTTTTAAGTGAAAATATAATACATTGATACCAAAGACACAAGACAAATTAAGCAGTTTATCAGATCAGTTGTGATCATTTAAATTCTAGATTTCCAGACTATAAACAAAAACTTTGGTATGCTTTTGATCTTACTACTTGTTGTTTCAATTTGATATTCAAGTTGTTTCAACATTTTATTGTTTAAATAAACTTACAAATTCAAATTACAATTACAAAGTTGTTGTCGTGCATACTAAGCATATTTTTGCACACGCGGGTTTAAGAATGCGCTGATTAAAAAATAGTTTGCATATAAGAATGTCTTGCTCAGAGGGACAGACAGACAGACAGACAGACAGAAGTTTATTTTGTCAGAGATTATTACGCACTATGAAGATAGTACATAAAAAATAAGCAAAAAAGAAAATGCATATCAAAATAGTAAAACATAGGTTATGTACAACTACAGTGAATAAAAAAATAAAAAAAAATAATAACAATCTCGACAGGAGACCACGAAGTCTTCTAGTCAAGCAGTCACTCAGAAATTGTAGTGAAATTATTCAATTTCAAAGATTATTGCGTTAGGGCATGACGAATTATATCGTTTTGATTCATATATAGGAATTTAAGAGCTGAATTTTAATATTACGTTTGAAGGTGTTAAACGATTGGTTTCGAATATGAGGAGAAATGGAGTCCAGATTTTTGTCCCTTGAAATTTAATTGATCGTTGACCTCGAGACGATGAGAAGTGAGATAAATACAAATTGTTTCAAATATTGAATCCAGTAGAGCGATTATGAATTGAACTGGTTTGGGTAAAGAAGGATGTAAAGCAGATTAGAAGGTGTTTGTTGGAGTATTGATGCATAATTTTGGCAATTTCAAATCGTACAAATCTTGTATTTTTAAGATTTTGTATTGGTAAAAAAGTGGTGTTGCTAATGTTTTAGGGTTATAGTTTGAGATTATGCAAAGAGCTTTATTTTGGAGACGTTGGAGTTTTGGAAGTATGTTGGGAAAGTACTTTTCCAAAAGGGAAGGCCGTATAGTAATTGAAAAAAGGTGGATTAAAGCAAAGTAGATAAGAAGAAGAGCAGAGGAGGGGAAAATATGTCGCAATTTATTTAAAATTCCCAATGATTTGGCTATTTTAGATTCAACTAGTTGTATATATTGTTTAAAATTTAGCTTGTTATTAATTAGGATCCCAAGATATTTACAGAAAAAACTATTAACTATGAAGGAATTATTGTAAGGAATTTGAAAGGTTAAAGGCGGGGTGTTTTGTTTAGGAGGAAGGTGTAGTATGCATAATTTGTTTGGATTAATTTGGATTTTTTTAGCATCACACCAATCTTTAAGCTGTATTAATTCATCTGAACAAGTTTTCTTTAGGGCTGACAGAGATGACTGTCGTAGTATAAGGCAGGTTTCATCAGCAAAAAGACGGGGTGTACTGTTAATGGCATTTGGTAAGTCGTTAATATATATTAGGAAAAGTAAGGGACCAAATATGGAGCCTTGAGGAACACCAATATTGATAAGTTTAGTAGAGGATGAAGTATTACTAAAATTTATAAATTGGTTTCTAGAGGTAAGGTAATTTTCGATTAAAGTATATGCCGGTCCACGAAAGCCGTAATGGTGTAACTTGTGCAATAGGATTTTGTGTGACACTGTATTAAACGCCTTGCGAATATCCATAAATAACAATGCTGTGTGTTGTGAGCAGTGCAAGGCATAGTAACAGTTAGTGACAACATCAAATAAAGCGGAAACGTTGGTCGTTTGGCTTTTTTTGGAATCGCGAGAGTTTTTGATAAACAATATAAAAAATGTAACAATTTAGAAAAACAATTTTTATAATTATTACTTTAAAATTTTCTTAAAGTTAATAATTGACATTTGATTTATGGCCAGAATAACAGAATTACTTGACAAAAATCTAACTATAAACTTCTTTGGAAGAAAATTATTAAATATAAATATTTTTATTGCGTTGTTATATAAAGTTGATTCTGCAGAATTCTTTCTGAGTGGTGTGGGAAAACAAAGGTCGAAAACACAGCAAAATTGTGAATAAGAAATGAAAAAATTATACTGCAAACACAAATTAATTAATAGGCCACAAATTGCTAGTACATCTAACAAAAACCAAAAAAGTTCTTAGCTATTAAGAGTAAATGATATAGAATAATTGTTTAAATTTTTCATAAACATACGTTGAAGTGTTTGTGCAAAAGTTAAAATGCGTTATAAGGAAAAAGAATATGAAATTGACAAAAATAGCATTACATAATACTATATCATTGGCTTCTTGTTATATCATTATTCCTCCTTGGCTATGTTAGCTTTGTAACAAAGCCTTAGTTAGTTTATTCATCATTATTAGCACCATCAACAAATCTTTTTATGCTCCTGACTTACAGGAGTAGCTTAAAGATGTTAAACTTAATGCCTCTGTCAAGCGATTACCCCAAGCTACTTTCGGAATATGCAGGATATTTTTGTTTGTTTAAATCTTTTTTATTTGTTCTTTATAAAACTGCTACGTAACACCACCAAGCAAAGAATACAGAAATGTTGTAAAGCGTGTTTCTCAAAGACAAAAAAACCATGAGACTAAGAGTTGAACCCATAAATCGCGTCGATCGCGTTTGCCATCAACAGGGCGTACCTGCCTACACGAATATAATCCATGTAAGAGTTTTTGTGCTTTTCTGTTTTTTTTTCCTTTTTCTTCTTATAAAAAAAATTTATATTGTTATGAAACAACCTTGCTTCCTGTAATACAACTTCTTTATATATTTTATTGTTATTTTTCCACATTTTGCTGCTTTTTCCTTTTTATAATCCAAAAAAAAATTACTCGCAATAGATGGCGGGGGCTTTCTACAAAAGTTTCCTTTCTTTTTCTAATCCGCAGCCTTAATTAGGTTTCATTGTTAAATAATTTATTTTTATTACATGGCAAAGTAGAAATAAAAAAAAACTGAAAGGAACTAAACTGAAGACTTCTTACTTAGCATTTTAACCTTAGTTCCGCGTTTCTTAAACGGGTAAATAAAATTTTTATTAAGTTACACCAATAAGAGTAATGAACGAGAATTGAACAGGCAAAAACAAAGTAACCATTTGAACTGACTCGAAACTAACAAGGGTAGCTATTCAAAGTGAGATAGCACCAAAACTTGCGAGCCGTTAACTAGTTGTTTTGAAACTGTTTTGAGTAACAATGTCAAGTGAAAACCGAAAAAAAAGAAGAGGTCTCATCACCTATTGCTCAAAAATCAAGTAAAGACCAATTTTTGGATTGAATTGCGTTGTGGGTAAATAAAATACAAAATCTATTGGTAGGGGTAAACAATATTAAAAAAGTTAGCATGCTTTAGTATGAATGTCGACAGTGCGGCTGAGTAGATAGAAGCTTTGTAATGATGAAGAGCGCGATGTAGACCTTATCAGCATGATCAACAGAGATGATACTATACTCAAGTTAATATCCCGAGAAAATGATTCAACTAGAGGTACAAAGAGAAGATTTTCTTGCACATCGGTCAGCCCATGCTTTTTTGTTATCTAGATTTGCAAGCGCAGCCATTCAAATTTTGATACTTTTTTGGTCCACATACAGAAGCTGTGTGAGACTTTTTTCTCGAAGTGCTCAAAAGAAATAATTCTGGCAGCTAGAGCCTGCGAAAACAAGATGCAACAAAAGTTATATCCTAGTGTTGTTTTGTGGATTGCAAAATAGGGTTCTATTTAATACACTAAATTGTTCTAAATCATTTTTTTGTTTAAAGCGCCTTTACAAACGCATGAAATTTTAGAAAAAATTTAAAAAAGCGGGGTTGTAAAGTTATATTGGGTTGCAAAATGAGTCGCGTTGTAAAAGAGGTTGAAAACTATTGTTCTAGACAGTATGTAAATAATTTGTGATAACTGATTATTGTTTTTCTTTTGCTATTTTTTTTATTATGTCAAAATGAGATCTCTGATCACTATTTTATTTCTTGATATCTACAAACGCAGCTCAACATTTTAGATTATTTCCCTTAGTTATAAGCAGCAAATTTATAGCACGAACCGTTACTTAATTTATAGAAAAAAGTTTAAGATCTTGAAACAATAAGGAAGGAAAAAATAAGATATCAAAAAATGAGGCTACGATGAAAGACAAATACATGACCTAAATCCCTTCTAATGCCCTTTGATTATAAACGAAGCCAAAAAAAGTTGCTTTTCGGTATGCTACGTTCAATGCACCAAATAGTTTTTGTCGACCAAGTACACCAAATTTAGATAAAACATTCAAGAGTTACAACTCGTCAAAAGTCGATGTAGATGTTTTGGACCAAATTGAGGCAAGCATAATCATACCTGCAAAAGGACTACAAGAAGATGTATTTTTTAACTTGTGCATGCACTAATGCATATATAATCTACCTGTATTCTGAAGTAACAAGATAGAGATTGATCAAACGAAAATTTTTAATTTAGCTAAAAGAAAAAATATGTGCCGTGACCCTCCTACGGAAACCGATTTGCCTTCTCTTCCTCTGTAGTACTAGAAACTATGTTTGGGAAAGTTTGGGTAAACTTTGTTCGAGTAAAATAGAAACTAGAGTTTAGAAAAGAGAAACTAGACTAGAACAGTACTTGTTTGGGTAAACTAGAAACTATGTTTGCGTAAAATAACTTTGGCATAAAAAATTGACAAAAACGGGACAGATTCAAAGAAAAGACTTTTTTTAGAGATTGCTATGTTTTTGAGATGAAAAATTGAAAAAATTCGCACAGATTCAAAGTTCTAATTTTTTTCTAAGTTTTCGATGAAACGTCGTTTGATCAACTGTCGGGTTACGGATTTATATTTTTGCTTGCAAGTCCGAGTGCTATCACATTGAGCTATGTTGTCAACATCAACAAGGCAAAAAAAAGATATGTACTCCCAGTTTTATAACAGGGCCGAATTTTTTCAGTTACTTCATTTTGAACTTTCATAATAAACATTTACAAGTTTTTTGATGAATTGGGTAACTATTTGCTTTGAAAGCATTGAGAAAGTGTTTTATTTTGTGTTTTGTTTTAAATATTAAGATTAATTTATGGTTAACTTTAATTCCAAAACAATATAGTTTTTCTTCTTGTTTTGTTGCTGTTTAGTATATTCATTCAAAAAGCCAATCGGTTTTAATAGTTATAAAATAGAACAAAAAAGTTTATCTTAGCAACAGAAAACAATTAGTTGAAATAAATAATATCTGCTCCAATTCTAAGTCAATAAAATATGGTGTCTCTTAGGGTTCAATTTTAGGTCCTTTACTATTTTTAATTTATGTAAATGATTTGAATAATTGTTTGACCTTAGGAAAATGTATCATACAGATAGCATTAAAGTATTTTTAAAAGGCAATTTCTATGAAACTTTATATGAAGCTGCAAACAAAGACTTAGTGAACGTATATAAGTGGCTTCCGGCAAATCGATTATTTCTCAGCATTGGCAGAACAAACTATATGATCTTTCGCCTCTATCAAACAAACTGACAATTTAAATCAGAAATACAATTATTTTTCAACAACCAAAAACAAAATTTTAAGAATAATATTTTATGAGCATAAGTTAGAAATTGCATTTGGACTTTGCGCTACGAAATACGGTACTATTAAAAAATTTTAAAACCCTTTACCAAAAAAAAGCTTGTATTATATAACTCTATGATAATCCGTCGTATAAGATATTATATTACAACTTGGTATATTGACAATAAAAACACAGCCTCAAAAATTCAACGAATTGCTAATAAATTTATACGATTGACCTTTGGATTACCTCACAGAGCTAACGTAACTGACATCTTGCGAAACAATAGCATAATGACAATCGATCAAATAACCAAATTAGAAATAACTTGTTTTTATGTAAAAATATATAAAAGGCATGTTACCATCATACTTTGATCATTTTTGTTCAAAATAACCTTGTAAGCAAAAACTTCACCAAATGTACAAAAAGCCAGTCCAAATTTTTTCCTTCATTTTGTCGATTAAATAAAACTAAACAATTTTTAAAGTACAAAGATCTTTTTGCTTGGAATGAAGTCCCATCAAGCATTAAACAGAAAAAGTCATATAAAAAATTTCGTACACAATTTCAAAAGCACCTTATAGCAACGTAATTTTTAATGGTAATAGGCTTTACAAAATTTAAAACACTTGCTGCTGGTTTTTATTGTTACAGGTAACACTACCTAATTGGACGAAGAAATGATGGTGATAAAAGCCCGATGCGACTTGAAAGGCAACATCCCGTTCATTACGGCCCGTCGAGTTGGATAAAATTCACATAATTACTTCTTTTTGCACTTTTTCTTGTTTACTGTTTGTATGTTTTTATTTTTATGTATGTAAATTTTGTCCAGATATATGCTTTTAAAATGGGTCTTTTTACCTGTAGCAGGATTTCTTTTGGTGGGTTTCTTTGCGTGCCTGACCCTTTTTGGTTCAGACGCTTTTGGTCTTTGAGTTTGTTGTTTCTCCCACCCATGAATGCGAATGCAAAAAAGTGGAAAACAAACAACAGTATTAATTCTGTGTAAGTTACAAGCTATAAAATTTTGGCGAATGCTTTTGGTTTTTGAGCACATATTTTATTTTTTATTTTTTTAAAAAAATTGTTGAATAAAAAGTAAAATATTTTTATTTTACTATTTCTTGTTACCAAAGCCATGCCAAGCCTGAAAACATTGCCTTTTTTGTTCGGAGGGGTGAAGTAAAGTGTGGAGTTGTTAATATTACAATCTATTATTACTTAAGTTTTGATAAAGTTTATTCTTTTGAATCGTCATGTTTCGTTCTTTTGTATTAAACAATTAAAATTAAAAAATCAAAGAAAACAGCATATGAAAATTTTTACTATTTTGCATGTTTCATTTCTTATTTGCAATGAATTCATCTAAAATAAATTAAAATTTTAGTAAAAGAAACACGCTGTTTAAAGTTATGGCAGATAAAAGACAATTAATAAACTTCAAAGTTTATTTAGGTCAAGTCGGAGCAATTGGTTCTAACAAGTTCCAAAATTAAAATAAAAGTAATTGCTTGATGGAGGACAGCTTTGCTTAGTTTCTGAAAAATTTAGGTTAGCTCTAAAACCCTGACTTGGTTTGAAATATTAACAGAAATTTATTGGATAGTTAATATAATATTTTTTTGTATCACTACATAAATTCTCAAATTAATTGTGATGCAAACGAACAGCCAGAAAGAAAAAATTCTTCTTTGCGCCACGTAAATATATGTAGTTGGGTTTTTTATTTGGAAGTTCAACTTTTTCAACTCTATGTAAATAACACATTTGGGACTCTTTCAATTGTAATTGGATTTTTTCTGTCATTATCTAAGAGTTATGTTTGCGATTAAAAACAGAATAAAGATAGATTAAAACGCAAAAATTTTACTTTCTTGCAAATAAAGAGTTAAATAAAGAAAAATAATTAAGTAAATAATATAAAGACAAAAAAATAATAGAACAGAATGATCTAAAAACGGGGCCCTGAGGCGACAAGTGGCTATGAAATGTTTTTCTGCGGCCCACTGAACAATTTAACACATTTTATTTTATCGATTAGGGGCAGTGACAATGTTTCATAACAGGGTTTACTATAAACAAGTGACCTGCAGATGATAGCGTGAACAACTCTTGAAATTCAATAACCCGTCTTTTTTCAAAAAATCTGTGACATTTAGTGACTCGATTTTCTTTTTTCGAAAAACCAAACAGTGGCTATTTTATAGCTTTTTTGGTAGACTTTTTCTGTTTTAACTGACAAGTAAAAACCTTTTTTCTTGGTCTTTGTTTAATCTCGAACGCTTTTTAACGTTAATATTCGAAAAAGACCAAAAAAATGTTTTTACTTTTTGAAAAAGTATTAATTTTACAATTTCTAGCTTCTGTTAGTCGTTTCTGAACACTTAATATGAAAAAGTGTTGGGAATCAACTAAAGACCAAAAAAAGATCTTTTCTTTATTTTCAGTGTCAAAAACAATTTTTTTGTTTTTTTATTAGGACAGTTTTTAACTAGCTTCGGCCCCCACATTATAACAATTTTTAAAAGTGGCCACTACATTGTCATAGATTGTCACTTTGTATGATGTGTATGTAGGCTTATGTAGGTATCATTGTACAAATGCTGTGCCAAGCTTAGATTACCAATACAGATCAGCCGTGCAATGCTTGTAACCACGTTCCAACTTTTTTATGTTCTTGCTTTTTATCTAAACAAAATGTTACACCCATTTTTTCAACATTTAGCTTTTTATAATTTTCTATTTAGTCTGCAGTTTTTACAGTCTAAAGTTGTGTCGTCTTTTTCTTTTTTTATGCTTTTTGCTTGCGTGATAATTATCAAAAATAAAAAAAAACGCGAATGGAAAAATGAATGAGTACCACAACCCACAAATAGCAAATAAAAACAATTTCATGTCGTAAATTTTTAATAGTTGGAAATCTTAAAAAATAGTTCTTAAGTTATTGCTATACCCATCATAAAAAATCTTTAATATAAAAGAGAATTTTGATTTTTGTTATGTCAATATTAAAAGCAAGGTAGAAATATATTCAACATCAAATGTTCTCGCTATGTGTGCAATTCTTTGTTTCATTAAAATATGGCATTTTAATGTGCACAGATGAAGTAAGTATGATCGCACGTTAGAGAAGCACCCTTAATTCTCATGTTATATAAACGAAATTTTGCAAGTCTAGCAAAATTAAAATAACCCTATTTAAAAATATGAAGTTGCATTTACACTTTAAAAATAAACTCATGACGTGAAGAACTGAAATATTAAAATGTTTTCGGTGAAAAACCAATTTCACTCAGAAGCTAGAGATGGCCAACAATAATAATTCAATCACTACTAGCAGACATATGTCATTCAGGACAACGAAGAAGTGTTTTTCGATGATTAATTATTTGTTGTGACGAAAAGTTTGTTTAAGATAAAAATAAATTCGCTGACGCAATGTCAATAGATTAATCATTTCTTTCTTCAAATGAAACACTGTTATTTGTGCTTATTCCCTTTAATAAAAAAACTTGTTTCTAAATTTGAAATGGCTCGTAAAATAATACGTCAAAGATCATGAAACTTGCCTCCGTAAGCTTGTAAAAACCTAAGAAATCTGATTAATCGGGTTTTAACCGGGAAGTTCAATTACTGTAACACAAGAAAATTTTTAAACCTAACCGGAGACGACAAATTGAGTTTTTTTCGAGTTTGTTAATTAGCGCTGAGTATTTGACGTGCTGTTAAAATTTGTTTAGTTTTTGTACGGAGGTGCGTTTGTGACAGGCACATAGAAATTTTTGGCCCTTTTCAAAGAATAATCTTTTGGTATTTTAAACAAACATTTGCTTTTGTTCCAAAAAATAATTGTAGCAAAGTAGCAAGAGTGAATCTGCGCGTCTGACTAATACCCTTTTAATAATCTTATCATTAAGTTGAATATCCGCATTTATTTGCAGTAAACTAGCTTATCGCTGTGTATCTAGATGTACTCGGACAACCCAGGGGTAAGAACAAAGCTTTTACAACGCAATAGTTTGTTTAGATGTTTTTATTGTAAAAAAAAAGAAAATAGGCAAATCATGCATTTAAATAAGATAAATAAACCTTATTTAATATGTCTATTGAGTTGAAGTTATCAATACATTAATTCATATTTTAGTTCCGCCAGATGAAAAACAAAATATTCTACGTTAACATATTAACACCACGTAAAATAAAGAATGCAGCAGTGAGAAAAAATAACGTTGAAGTATGCAAACACTAATAAAGTAAAATTATTATCATAAAGTATATTATATTTTTGCTTCACCTAGGGCAGTTGTTCTCAAACTTTTTCAAATCCATCGCCAAAATATTTATCTAAACAACATTTGTAGCTCATCGTATTTTCAAAGTTTTGAAAATTTTTCATCGCTGTATTGACTATTTAAGTGCAACAAAAAGCAAAAACGAAATGACTTTGAACAATTCGATTCAATGAGATGGTTGGTCCTGCGCTTTGCCTACAAAATTGAAAATTTTTGACTTCGCTGATGATAGAACAGCAAATATTATGCTCAGCTTCAAGATAGTTGCGTTTCCGAGACTTGGCGATTACTCAGTATGTCTTTCCTTTATAACAATTCTACAAAATACAATTTTCAAACTAAAATGAAACTAATACTCTCGTGTATTTCTGTTGTTATCAAAAGTTGTGGGAGCTAAACCTGAGGCCAAGTAGGCTGAAACAGTACTCTCAAAATTATTCTCTAAACTCTTTTAAGCTACTACTTTACAATGAACTTGACCCATTTACTAAATCAATGCTTTGCAACTGGGTCTCAAAGAGTACCAAAATCTTTAGGTTGTACGACAGGCCCTTTGCCTAGAACGCGAGACGTGGAAGCACATCAAACCAAACAGGAATTACAGCCTTAAAACATCGTGAAAAACAATAAAAAAGGTTTGTGCCTGTTTTATTACATTAAGATTGTAACATTCTTTCTGTCATTAACGCTTTTCAGAAAGCAGTGGTTTAAAATTTGTCAAATTGAAAATAGCTGATAAAGACAGTAGCAGTGTTTTTTATTATTATGCTCAAGACTTAAAATGAAAGTAATTTTTTTAGTATATTTTTTTCTATTTGTGTTTTTGATATATTCAAGTCGGTTAAAACTAGAGTTTTTAACATTTTGTAATAATACGAAATAAGCAAAATGACACAGCAAGCCATAACTGCAGATGAGCAAGCCAATAAAATTTCGTTTTGGAATACACATGACCAATATAGCCCAGGTCTAGCGCCCTTCGACTACTGTCTCTTTGGTCAACTCAAATACACTTTATGAACTCGTCTATTTCTATCTTATAAAGTATTTCATGAAACGATGTATAAATGGTTACAAAACCACTCATAAACTTTCTTTTGAGATAAAACCGACAAGCTTGTGGAGCGCTTAAACAAGTGCATAGAAAAAGATGGGGACTGACGGAAAAATTGTGTATTTTATGTACTCTAGTGCTTGTGCAAACAAAACAAAAAAAAAAAATACGGATAATTTTTGACTCGCCCTCGTATAATGATTCTCGTTTGAAGCTATGATCGACAAGAGTAAAACAATTTGTCTAAACGGGAACTTTTTGTAAACAAATAAAAATCTTTTTTTTTGAACTTTTCTAATTTTTCATTGAATCAAAACAAATCTTTGTATATTTTCTAATTCAATCTTCAGAGGCATTTATTATTATCAATTTTATGCGGGAGTGGTGCAAATTGGTGTACGACACTTGATCAAACGACACTTGATCAAAACGAAATTTGATCGAGACGACATTTGATCGAACAACGAAAAAGAAAATTTACAGCTTTAAATCTGTTTCAATTTTGTCAATTTTTTGTCCGAAAAACATATTGATCTCTAAAATAAGTAGGTCTTCCCTTTAAATCTGTCTTTGATTTCTGCAGAAAGCCAGCAAGGGTGGGGCCATTACACAATGCCCCCCTTAAATAACTGACTACAATTTAAAAATTATGTAAAAAATGGCAGCAATAAGCATCTGACGAAACATAACCATGACAAGAAATCTATTTGTTGCTCGCCTAAAAATGCTTTGCCCAGGGGCCTAGTTAATGAACCCTGACTTTAACATGAACAAAGAATTATAAAAAATAAAAACAAACTGTCTTGTTACTGATAGCCTTTGTTTTTTATCAATCTAATTTACAGAAACAAAGAGAGTGTTTAATCGTAGATTTAACAAGTAAATCTTTTTTTTTCAAGTGTCGTTTCGATCAAATGTCGTTTCGATCAAGTATCGTTTCGATCAAGTGTCGTTTAATCAACTGTCTGGTCACGGTACAAATCTGTCCCCTTTTTATCATGTTGCTGAAAAAATCGACATAATTTTTTTCTTTGGCAGTTTTTTTTTAAGTGGTTTTAAAAGTCAATGAACTGAAACAATGAATATACTGTTAAAGAAAAACAGAAAAAATTGTGTTATTGACAAATGTAAGAAAAAAAGCTTAAAATGCTATCTTTGTTTGCCTGTAGATAGAGTTAAAAGTAGCATAACTAACATCTATTTTCAAATTTTAAGCTATTATCTTTTAATGAGGCCTCCAGTTTTAGTAAAGATAATAACAATTTTATTTTTACGGTATTTTGTGATTTGCACGTTAGAATAATTTTTTGCTCGTGAAAAAAGTAAAAAGTAGTTTTTATTTAATTGGATTATATTTTTAACTTCCTATAATCCCAAATTGTTTTTTTTGAAAAAATTAACATTCTTTTAAGAGTTATTTTACTAAAAAATTACATTAATAATTAATTAAGAACACTTTTTTAATGAAAAACTAAATAATGACATTAAATAACAAAAATTTGCAGTTAATGGGTTGAGAAAAAAATTTTTTTATCAGAAATAATAAGCTGATTAAAATTATTTGTTGCAGATCCAAGCAAAGTTTTTCTTTTTATCAATGTCAACAAATCCACTACCTAAAACAATACTAAAAAAATTATCTTTTGATAGGGATTGCAAATCAACAAATCGTCTAAAATCTGTATTTGGTTTTTTCACAATTTTTAATGTCTGATTTTGAATTTTTGAAAATAAATATGTTGTACTTAATACAAGCTATTATTAAAATTTACATAAGTTACATATTTTTATTAAAAAAACGCTACTTGCTTAGTCTCTTTTTATGCTTACTTACCAGATATAACTTTTACTTAATTCGTGATTTTATTTTGAGAAGTTTTTTTTGAACAGCTGTGTAAACATCCTGAGGAAAAGAATATTCTAATAAAACAATTTGTTCTAACTGAACTATACTGAACACTGTTTAGAAAACATTTTTCCACATGCAAATACAGAAATACTTTGTTTCAAAAATTTTATTTTATTTTTGATAAAATCACTTGATTCAACGTTTTCTTCGGCAGTTTTAGAAATTTTTGTAGGTTGCTGATTGCAGTTTGTAAATGAGGAATGATGAATCAAATTTTCTATACGGGTACAAAAAAATTACATACTTAAATTACAAAAAACCTTTTTTCTAACTTACATCAGCAGAAAAATCAATATGATAATTTTTTAAGACCTTGTAACAATTAAGCTAGCTTATACGCGTATAATTATTTTGTTTTCAATATCTTTTTTAAATATTCTAATTTTGTTGTATTAATGCTTTGTTTTTCAACCTTTTTTATTCCGCTACTTAATTTCCAACCCAAGTTAACTTAACGAACCCCTTTGGTGAACAAAGTTTAATTTTTGTCGCAAAAATCTGGTGGTCTCTAAAAAAAGGTCTTCCCCTGGCATTTGTCTCTGATTTCCCATATCAGTGATCTGAAAAAAAATCCTTTTGCTTTAAATCAAAACTTCCGTTTATTAAACGCTCCCATGAAAATAGCCAAACAACTTGCGCAGGGGTCGCAACCTCAGGTTAAAAGCCAATTTGTTTATGGGTTGATATGTTCAAACATTAAAAAAATAGCTTAAACAAAAATATTGATAAAAATAGAGTAATTTTTTTATAAATTCTTTGCTAATTGATGAAATAGTCTTTTAAGGCAATTTTTTTTGCTATGTTACTCAAAAAAAATAAAAAATTTTATACGATTTGAACAATTTCAAAGTTAAGCTCTTAATACTTTAATTAGTAAACTATCCAAAATATGAATATGATTTTTATGTAGTTTCTTTTAACAAAAAACTGTAAGTCTCCAGTTGGATTAGCTCAATCAGAAAACTCTTATCTTTTATTCATTAAGTTTTTGAATTACAGTACCTTAATTATGTTTTTTTTTTTTAAAACGCCTGAAACTTTTAAATTTTTATTTTTAATTAAGACTATAAATGACTTGAAATTGTCAAAGTTCGAAAAAATTTAACATAAAAATGCAATATATTTGAGAAATTCTGAAGTTACGAAAGCACCAGAATTTTCTTTACTGTCGGAAGATTTTCTTTCCAACGTTATTTCTTGATAATTTGCAGTTTCTTCGTTTTTTGAAACTTCAGAAGAAGTCGTTTCGACTAAAAATGTACAGATTTTTGTTTTTTATCTATTTTAGTAATGACAGCATTTCTTAATATTTAAATACATATTTAATACCAGTGGACTACTTATTTTGCTTCAACATTAATTCAATACTAGCACTATAGCCTATTTGTGAAAATAATTTTTGCTCACATGAAAATTCTTCTGTTGTATTTTCTTTGAATAAAGTCACTTTAAGGCATTCATTACCCATTGCATAATTATCTTCCCTTTTTTGCTTATCTTTAAATTTAAAAAAATAATTTGATTTTTTGTGAGTCAACTACTCAGTTTAACTCTTGATTGATGTTCTCAATTATGTTACTGCGTATTTGCTTGCCTGCTAAAAAAATTGTTTGGTGTGTTGACTGCTGCTGTAATGATTTGGTCTTTGTTCAATCAAAAATGATCCGTATACACAACTTTTTATTAGAACGTATTTTTTTCTTTTGTAAATCAGAAACTTCGGGTTATCTCTCTTTTAAAAACATTTTTTTCAAAAGATAAATATCAATGTTACATGTTAAAAATAAATTTTCATTTAATTGATGTAGTGTTCAATTTATAATTACGGTTGTTTTAAATCCCGAGTTTTTCAATAAAAAATTATATGTTAACTTTATGTCGTCGTGGTTAAGTCGTAAATTGTTATAAGTGGTTAAGTCGGCAGTGTGGTGGAGTGGTTAATGCGCCGGGATCATGATCGACTTGGTCTCGGTTCAAAGACAGTAAAGACGCTGCTGAAGATAACGTTACATTGACCAACTCACTGGAAAACAGACATTGGCTAAAATTTTGTTAAGAGCTTTCGTTGGCCATCCTACTTCTTATTTTTCTACACAAAAACAAGCAATTTTATAAACTGTCAAGCAATTTTTAACACGAAAACAAGCAAAAACTAGCAAGTTGTGAAGAAAGCAAGCAGTCAAAATAAATTTACTGGATCCTAATTAACCTGATAGTTAAAAGCCTAACCTATAAATTATCAAAAGCAGATCAACTTCAATGTTTGTTTTCTTATGCAACTAGGAGGTTATTCAGTAACAAAATTTTTAAACAAGAATGTTAGTTTCAAAAGCTGCTGGCAACTAAATTTTTTTGTCATGCAAATAAATGACATTATATGTTAGAATTTTTGCTGTTATGTATCGAACTATTACGGCGCTTCTCAACTAATGGACCGTAAAGCTCTTTCAGATTGGCCACGCACTTTTAAAGGAAGCATTTCAATTCGGTGGATAAAAATAGCAGCTATATTTTTTTAATTATTTTTTTCTTTAGTTAAAACTAACGATAATGTTGTAGCCCCACTGTTTTTTTGAAATGCCAATGAAATTAGAGCGAAAACTTTTTTGTTCTGTAATTTAAGTATAAAATAAATGCTTATGTAATGAAACTGAAAATTTTTTTTGGTGTTCACTTTCTTTTTATATGTTTTCTTTTAAATCAAGCGAGGACGCATTAAGCCACATACAATTTTGTTTCAGCTATTCTGGTCCGTGATGTGATAAAACTTGAGAAGCAACGGATTAAAATTCTGTACCAAGTTGAAACTGTATCAGTCAAATAATCTCGGTACACTTAATTAAAGTGTTATTGGAACAATCAATGAATCGCGACCACTTTGATAGGTTATTCAAATATTTTCATATTGCCGTCAACTCCAAATTGTTTAAAAAGAAAGAATTTACAAACAGCTGTTCTTAAACATATTAAACAAAATATTCTCAATTTCGATCAGTTTTTTGTCCCGAAGCAATTTCCGATGATGATTTAATCATTTGGTATTGCAAAGGCCTATAGTGAACATTCAAATTAATCGGACCCCAACAAATGACTTGGCAAGAATTCGATTACCGTTTTAATAATGCCATCTTGAAAGTAGTAAATATGGGAAAATTTTAATGAAGTTACAAGTTTAAGATAACTTAGATTCATTCTATTGCTTAAAAAATCTTCAAAAGACTTAAACTCGATTTTACTTTTTTTACAAAAAACAAGGACTCAATTCGAATCATCAAATTAACTGGTGTCTTGAAGTTATTTTGTGTATTTAGTAAGTTATATAGGCAATAAAAAAAAGCAGCTTGGGCATTGGTTTTGTAAATTCAAACTTGAGCTTTGATAGATTTAGATTTATTGCTAAATTTTTAGAAGATTTGGTTTTAGAATTATCTCAAGCTTTTTAGCAAGGGACTCGAATTCAGTTCCAACATGAAAGTTATAAATTCTTGAACTGTTATATCATCATGCACACAATATATCAAAAATAGATAGTATCTTAAAAAGTCATTCACTATTTTACTATAGACATTTAATAGAAAAGATCTTATTTATCTCAAAAAAAAAACAATAAACTTGTTAAAATATATTTTAATAAAGGTAAAAATTTGACTGATTTTGAAGGTAGGCGCTATTATAAACAAAAATTTGATCTCTTTAATGAGCAAAAGAAAACTTTTTCCGATAATAAAGCAACAAAAACAAAAATAATTTTTATTATTTGAAATTTATGAAAAACAATATCTCTAAATGATTAACAAACCGATTTTAACTACAGAATTAGGCTGATTGAGCAAAACGAGGTTAAATCCCAAGAATTATGCTAGTTTCACAATGTTACAACAATTGTTATCACAAGAATTGCAAAATCTACAGCTTAAAACATTAGTAGAAACGTTTTGGTTTTGGTTCTTTGTCTCAAAAAAAAAATAAAAGAAATGCAGGTAATATGGAATTTTGTGAAATATGAAATCCCTAAATCTTAAAAAAAAATAATAATAAGTTTAAAAGTTACCAGTTAATTTAGTTTAATAAGTTTGGTGAAAAAAATATTTGTCTTTAAGCATATAAGTTTTATGATATTAACCCAATAAAAAAACACAAATTTTTTATGTACTTTATAAAGCAACCAATTATCTATTTAATATTTTCACTTTATATTGCTGCAATCAAATATTCTTAGGATATTTGGCGGAAAAAAGTAAGCAATGCAAGCAGACAATAATGCTAGCTTTAAATTAAAATTTTGTTAATATTATAGAAACGTGTTTTATGTTATGATTAATTTGTGAAAAATAGACCATATTGGTAATTGTATTTAAATCATTTGTGAAAAGCTGTTTAGCTTATTTTATATTAGGCAACCTTTTCACCCTTATCTACCTAGTATGTTTTTTCTGTTAAATACCTAAGGTGGGTCCTCGGAAGCCTGACCCGACAGTTGATCGAACTGTAGTTGATCGAACTATAGTTGATTGAACGACACTTAATCAAAATGACATTTGATTGAAACGAGACTTGTTCATATAGTGAAAGAGAAAATTTACAACTTTGAATGTGTCCCAATTTTGTCAATTTTTTGTTTCAAAAACATATTGATCTCTAAAAAAGGTCTTCACTTTGAATCTGTCCCGGTTTTGTCAATTTTCACTCCCAAAAACATAGTAATCTCGAAAATAAATAGGTCTTCCCTTTAAATCTTTCTCTGATTTCTGCAAAGGGCCTGCAAGGTTGGGGCCATGGCAGAGTATCCCCCCAAAACAACAATGTAAAAAAAGAATGCAAAAAAATGGCAGCAATAGGCATCTAAAGAAACATAATCACGACAAGAAATCTAGTTGTTGCCCCCTAAAAGTGCTTTACCAGGGACCTTGTTAAAAAGCCCTGAACTTGACCCTGAAAAAAAATTTAAAAATATAAAAGCAAACTGTCTTCTTACTGATGGCTTCTGTTTTTTATCAATTGTGACGACTGCGAGGTTCAAACCAACTTTTTTGTTTATCTTGCTTTTGTTCATCTTCATTTATACCGCACTATTTTCTTTGTGATTATTTTCTTGTCGCGTGTTTGTAATCGCCCTAAAACGTTTTGTGTTCTTTCTATAAATTTGCTGCAAAAAGACTTAACAAACAGAGATTGTAAATAACGAACAGGGATTGGAAATCGATGCAAGTACACGCTTAGAAGTTAAACATTGTCTATCTGATTTTTGAGTGAAAGAAGAAAGGAACAGAACAAGCTAGGCAGTAGCGGCTTTTAACAAAACCGCTACACAATTTAATTTACAGTAACAAAGAGATTGTTTAATTGCAGAAACATGCAAAAGTAAATGCTTTTTTATCGACTGTTATTTCGATCAAGTGTAGTTACAATCCAACTTCGTTTTGATCAACTGTCGTTTCGATCAAATGTTGCTTTGATCAAGCGTCACTTCATTCAAGTGTTGTTCGATCAAGTGTCTTTTGATCATGTTTCATTCGATCAACTGTCGTAGCACCCCTGGGAAGATCCCAAGTTCACATGTCCAATATTTTTAACAAACAGTAGCTGCGCAGTTGATTTTTTGATATGTTGGAGAAAATTTATTCTATAGTCAAATGTCTTTACTTTTAACATATTTGCTATTAGTCTCTTTGCTTAAAGTTAAAGGTCCTCAAATTTTTGTTGATTGCTTTGTTTTGCCGACATAATAGATTATGTCGGCAAAACAAATAGATTATGTCGGCAAAACAAAGCAATCAACAAAACTTATATTGCCGCAACACTAAATCTTCACATGGCCGCTCATGTGACTCTGTGTAAATAAGATTATTTTATGTCACAGCAAAAACTGTACAAAAATCATGAGATAAGCTAAAAAAATAGCCTACTACGCTTAAACTGCCCATCGGATTTGCTTAAGTAAAATATCAAAATATTCAGAAATAAATTTTAGGAAAAGTCATAAAATTTTAGGTTTTTATGATGAGAACTTTACGAGTTATAACGTTTTTAAAAAAGAAAGGTCCTCAAAGGACCCCCTCTTAGGTAAATTACGGTTAAAATTGTCACTTAAAATCAAATTATTTTACCTAAATAATTTTTTCTTCAATTTTCTTTTACGATGGCAATATTCAACATTTTAACTTTCATTTAAGCAGCTGTTTTTACCAGCTTGCCGCATAAACCTGTCGTTAAAATCTAGATTTTAAAAATTGCTAATCCCACTACAAAAAAGTTATATTCAATAGTTTTATAAGTTAAGTAAATCTAAAATTTGCAATTGAATCAATCTAGAACTGTTGAAAGAAGTGAAAATTCCCCATAAACTTGATTTATAGTGAAACAGACTTAGACTGGATTTAATGTTTTAAAAGTCTCTATTATAGATGTTTGCCAATATAAAAAGAAGATGTAAGGTTTTCACGAATATTGTTTATAGATTTTTTGCTTTTGTATATCATTATTACAGAAAATGCTCAACATTGTATGCATAAATACTACTGATTTTAAGGAGTATTTCATTATTTAAAAATTTTTTATTTAGAACAGAAGTTCTCTTTTTGTTGAATATACGTATTTTTAATTTAAAGTTGTTGCTACTTAGTTTCTATCACATTTAGATAACTTTAATAAAAATTTGACTGGTGTACAAAATATCGTTGTTGTGTAATGTTAAAAACCTGTATAGATTTTATGCACTGTTGTTTCAAATTTGAGGGTTCGTTCAATATTACGTACATTTTCCTTTGTGCTCAAAACATCAATCTTTTCAATGTGTCTAAATTTAATGGATGAATATAAAATGAAAAAAATTACTCGCAGCATTCTTGAAAAAGAGGTCTTGATAACTCTTAATAACTGCAAAAATAGGGTCAAAAGCAACTGTCTCTTTGCTTCACAAAAAATCCATCACTGCAGTTTATTAGAGTAAGATATGGCAATAAAGTTTGGAAAGTGTCACGCCGTTAGGTTATGTTTATTTCTTTGATTTTATTAAGGCCAATAATAAAGAAATAACTAAAGCAATTTCTAAACTCGCTTTGTTTTTTCTGGAAAAATTGTTTTAAACTTGATTGATAATTTAAAAAACAATAAGTCATCACTATTATATCTTTTAACTTTTATATTAAGTTTTACAAAAGTTTAAAATTTTATCATTTAATGATAAATATGATTAGAAAATAGTTACATTAGTTTTTTACCGTAAATGTCATTACTTTGAAGGGTATTTCCAACATTGCTCAAAGAAAGTCTTCTGTTACTGTAAAATAATAAAAATATGTTGGATCCAAGATCATTGTAAAACAGAGCCTTATTTTGATCTCTTCTCTGCTTGACGTGGTCTCAGGTCAAGAAGTAGACTAACATCGGTCACGTTGTTGGGTTTTTAAAAGAGTTACTTTACTTTTAAGTTTTCTTGGTTTGGTGTTTAGATTCGACCTAGTTTTCAGTTAGAGAGTTATATTAGCTAGAAGAGCAGTGCGATTTATGAGGAAAGATTTGTTATTAGTTTGTAGAAAAAAAATTTATTGAAAGATATACAGTATAATTTTATAGTATTGTCAAATCAGCACTTTTTGTCACATAAAATACAGTTGACACAATAAACTTTAATTTATTTTTTTAATCTTAATTAAATTCTCTTTTTAAACTTTAATTAAAATTTTTGGTTATAGTTTGTTAAAACCTTGTGCAAAACTTTTTACTTAATTGTTATCTCACACGATCTTAACTATAGGTGATGCCATCGTGCATGCTTCACTTTTTGTGAGGGCCTATTATAAATATCTTCAAATATAACTATGATTTCTATAATAAGCATTCGAAATAACTTTAATACATTAGGACATTGTTTGTCGTTGAATAGCTCTACTTATGACTTTAGCACCAAGGACAAGGGTTCAAATGCTGGGCTGATTGGATGTTGTCAACATTACACTACAGTTAGCATACATTGAACTAGCGCAAAAATTTTTAGTTGGACTTCTGGCAGATTCATAGAAGTAAAAAAACTAGGGCCCTCTAAATTCAATAAAGACAATTTTTTTAAAGCTTTATCATATATCGTGAAACTTACATTAGCATTTGTTATGTTAAAAAACAGCATTTGTGCTAACTTTTCTTATTACAGATATACAATATGAAACAGAATATGAACTTCAAAATATTTTTACTTTTTCAGTTGCAGTGGGTAGAAAGATAACGCAATTTTTGTTTTTGACAGAAACTTGATTTTGGTATGTAAATATTGAAGTAAAAAACACACACAAAAAAAAACAATAAATTAATGAATACAGCAAACTTTAACGTTACTGTTTGAAATTCAAGACAATTTTAAAACTTTTTTGCTTTGGTCCTTTTCCAGATTTAGGGGTACTTTTGATACATAGCCCATTTAAAAATATATCACTTAAGTAATACAATTGTGTTCATTGATACCGAATTCGTAAAACTCGGTTATTTTCCAAAAACATTGCTTATAGATTTTCTAGACACAAAATTTTTAATTCAATAAAACATTTTGAAACAAAAAAAACACCTGATAAGCTTAATCGGATGGCGACGTAAGTCCGCCACGATCAAGAGATTGAGTGTATTGACTATATTTTTGAAAATAAAAAACAGTATGGCCTAGTAGTTCATTTTCATTCAACACCTTATCATTTCTGGAATCATATCGAGCAATGTAAAGCAAAGTCATTTTAACATTATCTTATCAAAATTTCTAAATCTTTTCCGTTAATTTATAGGTGCATGATGCACAAAAATGACTAGATTAGTTTGCTAAACTTTAAGGGTCCACATTTAATTTTAGAAACACAGATGCTTGCCTTATTTATACTTTTTCAATGATTTTTTGCATGTTTAAAATATAGGCTCCTCCAAAACCTTGGAATAATTTTTTATATTTTTTCCAGGTGGTTGGAAGTAAACTGGCCGAAAAAAACGCTTATGTGAAATAGAATTTTTCTGTTCACTTTGATAATTTGTACAGCAAGCATACAGAAAAAATGTCTTTGGCATAATGACAAAACCAATTAGCAGTTTATGAAAACAAAAGTAGTGGTTTTTTGACAAAATTAAGTTGCAATAGTGTAAAACTGTATTTGCATACAACAAAAATATTATTGAAACTTTTTTATCAGTTCATTTTTTACGAAATTTTTATTAAAATATTGAAACTCTTATTTTCACTAAAACCCTTGTTAATAGTGCTGTTAACCACTAACATGTTGAGTGTAAAATTCTAAATAATTCAATGCATTATTGAAAGATATTGCAAATTTCTATAAATAATTAGATATAAATGAAAAAGCTATAATTTTAAACAAAATAGTTGATATGAAGTCCAATGAAATCATTCCTTAAAAACTAAATAAAGCACTGCACGCATATAAGTACAACAATTACTTATAAAAGACACACCTACATTTTTTTAAAAATAAATCTTAACAGATTTTAAAGAAATAAATTTCTAACAACACAGGACTTGAACCAGTGATGCTAAGTAATTTTTACAAAAATACTTGCAATTATTGCTTACAAAAACTATATACTCAATCGAGATATTAAGGAATTTACAAAGTTAATTTATGTGATAGTATAATTTTAAAAGAATCTACAGCATTTACACAGAAATAATTTTTGCCAAAATATTTTTGTAAAAGCTAACCAAAAGCTTCATTTGAAACTCTTTTGTTTAAATAAGTACTCTTTAAAAGGTTGTTTTGAAAACACGAACGTTTTTCTGTATCTCTTTTCTGGAGGTCTCGCTAGAATGAACTGAAAAACTAAATGTAGTATTTGAAATTTTAGAGACTGGTTTTGATTGACTAAAAATTAAAGTTAATAAAGGTTACCATAATAAAGCAAAACCACGTTTTGTCGGCGTAAAAAAATATTTCTTTGATGAAAAAAGAAACAAAATTACGCAGGTTTTGTGTTAGGATTAGAAACTAAACAATTCAATTCAATTCAGTTTTATTTTTTGTCATCAAACAACCTTACCCAGTACAAAAAAATACAAAACAAAAAACAAAAAAACAAGTAAATAGAAAATTTTAAACAAATAGTAACAGAATAAAAATTAAATGTGTTATTTGACAATGGGGAAGCTGCGAATGGACCACCTCGGTCTTCGAGTCAAACAGACACTCTTCAAACTTAAAATCAAAAACATACGAGGTAAAAGACAAATGCGACGACATTCAGATGTTACAAGAGAATAAGAATGATTGCCAGTGAGATTAGAAATTAGTCGAATTATAAGATTGTAACAAAAACGATTTTAATTTAATCTTGAAAGAAGTTTTTGGAAGTTTTTGAATTGTATACCGAATGGAATTCCATATTTTAACGCCTTGACATTTAATACTTTTTTGCATTCTGTTATTATGATATAAGGGTTTGTACAAATTATACAGGTTTACTAAAGTTCTTGTTGTCGGCAGCGTGGTCGAGTGGTTAACGCAACGGACTGATGATCAACATGGTCTCGGTTCAAAACCCACTTGCGCCATTCTGTTGTGTTCTTGGGAAAGACACTTTACGGCACTTTCCCCTGCTTGGTGGTCTTGACAAGCAGTTCTAAATTACAGTAATATCTCTACTAAATTACTAGCGGACAGCAATATCTTGGCATCTCCGGAAGCAGGTCGGGGTAATTGCTTACCCTATGTATAGCGCCTCCGTCGCTTTCCTGCGAGTCAGGAGGATAAATATAAAGATAAAAATAAAAAAAAAAAAAAAAAAAAAACAGTTGAATACATCGCATGATTTATTAAAATAATCGGAAAAGCAAAAAGGAAGCTTATTATTCATATAGTCATGGACTAGTTTAGCAGTTTCAAATTTAAATAAAATAAAAGTTTTAATATTTTCAGTTTTGCATAGTAATGTGTTGAAATCTGTAAAAAATGTCCTCCGCCTAACAGTTTCACCTCTTTATTTTGAACAGAAGCAAGTTTGTGCAAGTAAGTGGGAAACGTAGAACCCCACGCCACTAGCCCGTAAAGTAAATGAGAATGAAAAAGTGAATAATATAATTTAAGAAGAGCATTTTGGGGTAGAACATGCTTTAATTTACATAGGATACCAACGGCTTTGGATAGCTTATTGGCTACAATATTTAGATGAAAATGAAAGTTTAATTTTGAGTCAATGAATACTGCTAAGTATTTAAAGTGATTTTTTAATGTAATTGGTGAATTAATAAGCGTTACAGAGAAATCCGTTAAATTTGATTTGAGTTTAAGTGAAATGATTATGACATGACATTTTTCAGTATTTGTAGTTAATTTATTTGAATTACACCAATTACACAGTAGTGATACTTCTTGATTTAATTTTTCTTGAAGGGTTAAGGGGTTTGAGTGAGAGAGCAGAAGACAAGTATTATCAGCCAATAGTTGTGGAACACTCTGGACAGCATTAGGCAGGTCATTTACATACAATAAAGATAGCAATGGGCCGAGTGATGAACCTTACGGTACCCCATAACCGTTTAATCGAATCGTAGAATGAGTATTATTTGATGATACAAATTGATGTCTTAGCAAATAGGAATCTAGTAATTTATTAACTGAACCACGAAGTCCATAATGATCTAACTTCTTAAAAAGAGTTTTATGACAAACTGTATCAAAGGATTTTTTTAAATCTAGAAAAAAGATTGCTGTAAACTGATTTCTATTAGTATTATCAAATGTAGAGGTTACTGTATTAAAAATAGCATGAGCTGCGGAGATAACTTATTGAAGTCCATATTGTTGAGTGTTAAGCACATCATAATTATTTATGAAGCAGGTAATACGTTTAAAGACTATTTTTCAAATATTTTTGAAAAACATGTAAGGAGATGGGTCTAAAATTATTTGGATTATTGGTTTCTCCATTTTTGTGAATTAGTATTACTTCAGAAATTTTACAGTTATTGGGAAAAATTCCATTTGTAAAAGCATAGTTAACACCAGTAGAAAGGAAGCTATTGTGAAAGATACAATTTTAAGAAAGTAAGCAGGTATTTTATCATAACTTACAGCTTTGTTCACGTTAAAAGATATAATGATATTAAAAATTTTATTAATATTCGCAGGTTCAAGGTGCATAGATTCAAAAACTCGTTTCGCAAGGTACGTCTGAAAATAATTCGCTTGATAAGTAGGAATTTTGTTTGATAATTTTTCGCCAATAGTGCAGAAGAATTCGTTAAATTGCTCTACCTGTTCTGCTTAATTGTCGGATGCAAAATCATGTAAATAATGAGCATTCTTGCAGGATTTGCTCTTTGAAGGAAGCAGGGTCTTTATAATATTTCAAGTTTTTTGAGGATTTTTTTTGTTGTTGTAAAGCTCTTTTCAAAATATAATTTTTTTGAAATAGTTTTAATTTTTGTCAATTTATTAAGGTATTGTTTATAATAACTTTTTTAAGAATTATTACTATTTAAAAATGTGTTTTAAACATAACACGTTTTTTTTAATAGAAACAAGAATAGCTTTACTGATCCACGATTTTTTAAGCAGTTTCTTCTGCTTACAAGAAATTTTTTTACAGGAGCATGCTTGTCAATAATTTGCAAAACAATACGTGAAAATTCGCTAAATATTTTATCAACATTGTTATTAGTTATTTTGAGTAAATTCATAAAATAAGAATCCAAAGCACTGAATAAATCATAATTAAATGCATCAGAATCAAATTTAGATTTGTCTTTGTAGTAACCAATAAAATTATTATTTTTTCTAGGGAGCATTATATTGTGTACTTGACAAAATACGGGATAGTGACCACTAACTTCAGAAGTTTCAATAACTCCGAGGAGAATTTCATGATTCGTGACATTAGTTATTATATGATCTATAATCGTAGCTGTTGTATCAGTAACCCTAGTAGGTTTGGTAGTAATGGGGAAAGTTCCACAGCTTATCAGCGTGTTTATAAAATGCATAGCATCAGGTGACCTATTAATTGGGAAAGTATTAATATTAAGATCTCCCAGGATGAAGTAGTTTATGTTGTGTTTATTAAAATCTGTGAGGCAGTTAGATAAGTATTCAATAAAAGCATTAATTCGTATATTTGTAAGGGATGACGATAGATTACTCCCATAAGATAAGATGTATCAGTCTGATCGATAATGTTAACCCACAAGGCTTCTGAGTTGCTTAGTTGGTACTGATTTCGACATACTTATATTTAAGATTATCAGATATATAAATTGCTACTCCACCAGCATTGGTGGTTGAATTAACATGAACAAAGCTGTAGTTCGAGAGGTTATGATTTGATAGAGGTTGATTTATATTGCGAGTTTCCGTGATGCAAATGGCATGGGGAGAGATTTGTAAAGCTTCAATTAGTTCGTAAAATAAACCATAATTTTTATGTACAGATCGTACATTAACATGTGACAGCATCAAGGCATTAACGGTTTTTGTTTTGAATATTTTACGGCTTATGTTATAGTATTTACAGTTCCTAATATTATTAGTTAAGTCTCCTAGTAAGCCATCGCACAAGTCTATCTGATTGCATTTATTAAAATTGGCTACTCGACATGAGCCAAGAAAATCCAAAAGGGTTCCTTGTCTGCAGTGAAAAACGCCGTTTTTGAAAGTCGTGATGAGAGCAAAAAACGTAGATATACGAGTTGCAAAACAGGTTATTAGAATTTAAAGTAATAGTAGATTTACAGGCGTTACACTTCTAGGCAATGTAAAAACAAATAAAAAAGAAATATATATCTATGTACACGTATTCCTATTAATATATACACTAGGAAAGTATATATGGGTTTTCTGGACCATACAAACTAATTAGGTCACTGTAAAAAAATCAATTAAGCATTGAAATGATATAAAGTAAGCTATTTTATTAATTTTTGTAGAAAAGAAAATAGTTTGGTTCTAGTGTTTCGTATGATTGTTTGTAATCGCATGACTGTTTGTAATCTGTGTAAATACAACTAGTTTGCGTACTGTAAATGCAGCGCGAACAGTGCTTTAGGCACTCGCTCGGAGCGCTTAACGATTTGCAAAATTATCGAATTTACAAGATGACACAGAAATAAAAAATAAAATTAAATAAAATTACTGCATACCGATCGTGAAGCGCGGAAGGAAACAAAAAAAAAACAAAAAACAATGTATTATTCTAATGGCCTATTCACAAAGTAACTATAAAAATTTTGCTTAAAAAACAAAAAGGAATATAAAAATAAATTTTAAATATCACAACGGAACAAACTTTATAATGAATATTTAAAATTAACGGATAATCAATTTGATACACAAAATTAAAGACATTAATTAAGTTCTACACGAGAATCATCAATATTCAAATTTATATTACTTGGAGAAGTAACCCATTGAACAGTTTTATCGGAAGCTTCTGCTTTTTTGGCAATAGGGATTAGTCGTTTCTTTTTTAAATAAATGGGCTTCTGTAGGTAATTAGTAAGGAAGATTCCAAAATTATTATTTTTTTTGTAGTCTTTTAATACAACTATGGAAGAGAAAATTCTAGATTTTTCTTCAATTGCTGAGACCGTACAAATTATTGGTTTCACAGTAGATCTTTAGAATCAATTTTTGTTGAAGCTAATTCCATTCTATGGCAGTCTACTAACTTAATATCTTTAAGTGAAGCACTTCTGTGAGGAATTTACAAACAATTTTTTTAGTTTGTTCTTTATTTTCCATTAGCTATTCTTCTATACCATGTATTAACACATTCATTTTTTTATTGTAATGTTCTTGGGCCAAATTTCTAACATCAACTTCGTTCTTAAAATCATTGAATTGTTTGTTTAGTTGGGAATATTTTATCTTAAGAGAATCAATTTTTTTGCTTTAAACCTTCATCTCTTTTTCTAGGAAATCAATCGTCTGATTTACTGTAATTTCAAATACAGTTCTTTTTGACTGGAAATATGTTCACTTTACTTTTCTTCTAATTTGTTGAATTTATTTGAAAAGCAATTTTCTAATTCTTTCAGGGTTTTCATTGTACTTTGCAATGTGGTGTGATCATCTAAATTATTGCTTTTTTTTGGTGACATACATGAGTATTTATATAACAAAAGTCCTTATAAAATTTTTTATTTTTTATTTAATTTTTTATTTTTTTTTCTCAGATTAATTTTAAACTTCACTGCCTTCAACACATGACTTTCAGCAATAAGTTCATCGATTTGAACGCTTTAAAAAAAAAAACACGTCTGTTCACCAAACACGCAACTACCAACTATTGAACACATGTGCTGATAATTTACGTTGGTAAACAAATTCTTTTTGTTTAAATAATTTAGGTTTACGGAGAGTAATAAAAATCTATTCTAAGTTGGATAAATAGAAGTCGAATTATGCTTTAGCAGGAATAGAAAATTGGTTGTCGTTGTAGTGAAATGCATATTTTTGGTTGTATAACAAGTGATCTCTAATCGACGAGCACATTGTGGTATAGAATTGGCTGATTTACTTTGGACTTCTAATTGTTTTCGTTCTTGACCAGTTCTCTTCTGAAAAAACTTGGGCAAAAATGTGAAAAGTGAAGCGTGCACAATGGCTTAGCCTGTAGTTAAGATTATCGAGTGTTATCTCATTCTGATAACTTTTATGTATGGTCTTTCATCCCAATGGTAAATTTTGGTTTATTGTTTTCATTATACTTTACCTTCACCCCAATTTTTTTGGTGCGTCATTGACCCTTCAATCATTTCCAAAAAAATGAAACTGTCTATCGGTATGTGGTTTGACAATTAAATATATAAATTGTGTAAGCTCTACTTTTTCATTGAGCACTTTGAAGACACGTTGTTTTTTGCCTTATTTTTTTTTAAAGCTTACATTTATTTAATTAATTAATTAGATTATTAAACAAAAAGGAATAATTACAAAAGAGTATGCCTACATTGAGCTTAACAGTATCATTGCATTTTGTTTAAGAAAAATTAAGAAAAGACTAAAGATATTAGGAAAAATTATAAACTTTAAATTTTCAAGTCTTACATTGCGCAAGTTTTTTTATATGTTACTTTGTACAAAAATCCTCCTGAAATAAGAATGATGACAAAAGTGACGATGACTACGACAGCAATAATGATTTTAGTTTCACCATTTTTTAAAAATCAATAAAACATATTTTTAGAGGGTGCAGTTGACAGCCATGCAAAGTGGAAGAATTTTTAATGACAATAGCCACACAATTGGCTTGGTAGCGCACTCACTTGGGCCGTAAGCGAAAAGCTTTAGCCCACACAAAACGCTTTTTCGATGACTGAGAGAGGAGTCAAAGGACTTGATGAAAGTGGCTTAAATTGTTACTAGGTAGAAACAGCTTGAATCCAGCTCTTATGCTACAAGCGTTAATGCCTTTCTAAAGGCGTTCTATAGCACGGATAAAATTTCTATCTTTTTCTTTCTTTTCCAGTTATCTATCTTTTTATGTGATTTATTCTACGTTTAAAAATGCTTTTTTCATTTTCTTTTTATTTCTCTGCTTTCTTGCTCACTTATTAGTCTTCTTTTTAATATTCATCAAAACATTGTACAATTTTTACGTTGTGTTGTTAACTCAAGTCTCGACCGACCCGAAACGTTCAAAGCTGTTCTTTCTTACATTACTCCTTTTCATATATTTTATTTGGAATATTTTCAATTGCAATCAATTTTACCATAACCTCTAAATAGTTTTTGAAGCTGTCCTGAAAACCACGCGAATAAATAAAAATATTTATAAAATCAAATATATACCATGAGTGACAATTTTTGAATTATTGTCTATCTTGTATTACAAAAAATCTCAACAAATTTCTTACAATTCAAGAACTTTAAAAACTTTTAATCAAGTTTCAACCCACTCGATTTCTGCCCATCTGCTTTCCAAGACAAAAAAAACTTAGATTGCCTTTAGACTCAATTTTTTTCATTCCAAAAATAGAGTGACTCTTTCAGAAAGAAAAAGAAACTTTGTACATCACATAGCAACACTCTGACCACGAAGTAGAGCCTCAGAGTCATCAATCCATAACAAATCTTACCTGCACAGAAATTTTGTGTTTTTTGAATATGCTGACAATCTTTTTAACGCGTTTTTTTTTAACTCGATTGTTGATTAACTCGTCAGAAAGTGATTGGATTACAAAATTTTCGTAAAAGTTTTACTTAACACAAAGCAAAAGGCATAATGCAACGTTTCAGTACTAAACAAAAAGATGTTCGACTTGTTCATCAGGGAAGCAATGTTGTGTATAAGTATTGGTGTTGCAACGATATTTTTTAACTTATGGAAAAGCAATTTCGACAACAAATATGTCTCGAAATCAATCCAAAATTATGCTAAACTTCAAAAAGATTTTACTGGATACTGATGTAAATTCACTCAAAACTTTTTCGATTTGTTTAATTAACCAATATTTATTAAAAAACAAGAGTTCTGTAGAAAAGTTCAATATTAGTTTGCACCCAATTTTAGCTGTAAAAACATCATCTTTCTACGTAGAAACGCTTGAAGCCAGATTTATCAAATCCTTCAACTCCTCTCTCGGTCACCAGAAAAAAATTTTTGCGTGCGCTAAAGCTTTCTCGCTTGTGGTCCAAGTGAGTGCACTACCAAGCCAGTTGCCTGGTCTTTTTCTGTCAAACAATCAGAGATGCTGTAATTGTTTACTTAAAATCAGGTATTTCTTCTAAGTTGCAATTGTCGACGAGTTCTTTTGATAAAGGTTGAGCAGAAGAATTTTCAATAAAAATAGCTTTTTTTAAAGACGACGTACAATCAAATAAGTTAAAATTATTTTTAGTGCAATCCTTATTAAATACAAATAAATAAGAGTTCTCAATATTTTTCTAATTAACCCATTGAGTAACCTTAAATAATTTTTTTTTCAATTTGTCTTTTTTTGTTTCTATTCTACTATTGGTGCACATACGACAAAATTAAATTTTTTGTTTGATGTTGTTTTTAGAAGAAAGGATTTACCCTAGGTGGTTAGTGCTGCTGACTACTACCACTCTATGACCTGAAACGAGCTTGAAAAGCAAAATTTTGATTTTAAGAAGTGTTCAGTCTGGCTGACCACTATCACTCAAAGGAACTTGAAACGTGGTGTAGAAGATGAAGGTGCAACACTTGTTGTTTGCGTTCCTGACTCTGATCCTAACACCGTCGTTGAATCTGCTTTATGCAGTGTAAATTATAATATTTAACATATTCAGAAACAATTTAAACATATTCAGAGCATAATATAACAAGGGTCCACAATGAGTACCAGCGAAGATAAAAGATCTGCAATCCGGTTTAAAGTTTACTTGTTTGATGAATGTCTCGACTTACAACCCATTAGTGTCGCTGGCGTATGTAAATACGCATAAGTGAAGTACCGATAGAGTAGCTAAATTCACAATCGATTTATCAAGAACTATCGGACGAAATGGTTTAAAATTTTGTACAAAGCATACAGTCATCAACCTAAATTCTCATTGAAAGTTTCAACAAATTTGACTGACAGAAAAACTTTCGTCACTAATGGGTTAACTTTATAATCCCGATTTGTATATGTCACATTGATTATGTAATTTTGAAATTAGTAAATATATAATACATTTCGTTCTTCAAACAAAAAATAAATAAACTGCAATGCATATTTTCAACAATAACTTGCGTATAGATTTTCATAATTTAACGTTTTCAAAATTTATTAACTAAAAATTATATACGTATTTCAATACCAAAAGAAATATCCACAGAAAATGATAATAATTGTTTGTAAAATCAGTAAGTACCATAAATTATCGAGTCCGCCTTTTTCTTCAGGCGTAATTTAAACATTAATCTTTTTATGTCTTTATACCACGAAGACAGTTTTCTTTTTCAACCATTATTGGGGAGTGCTAATAAAATTTTTTTGAAACATTTTTTACTAGTTCGCAATGCTGAGTAGTATATTGTACAAAAATAAGCTTTACTTGTTTATTTAAGTGTACTTTACTGGCGTCAAAATCTACTAAAAGAGTACGGCTAAATCAGTTACATTCTGGCAATGATTTCTAATTGTTTGTTAGAGTCATCATAGAAGAAAAAATAAAATAAGTTGAGAACAATATGACCCATCCAAAAATATTTGTTTTCGTCGGAAATATTAACGCTATTTTCAACCATATTGGTCATTTTATTTTTCTACTAGTGTTGGAATATTGAATTTGACAGATTTTATATTTCAGTTGCTTTTCGGCATTGCAACAGAGACAATGCTGAATACGTTTCCAACAAATTATTAACCCATATTACGCCTGCGTCAGTTTAAACTGACGCTAGAAAAAATTGATTTTCAATAGGTTGACAATATCAAATTGAGTAATGTTTAATTTTTTAATGTCATGACATCCTAGACTTTTAATTTCAAACATTTTTTTGCTTAATTTTTGCGTAAAAAGAAAATTATAATAAACATAACAAGAAAATGCATAATTGTTGTTTTTTGCTGCACGTCATTTATTAATGACGTCACTGCAATTTACTGTGAGAGAGCAAAATTTTCTAACCTTGAAAAACAAGGAATAAATTTATACCTAAAGATGACAATAGCTGAAAATTTGCGAAATAACGTTTTTGACTTGCTTTATTTGGGAATTTTTCTGCGTCAGTTTGAACTGACGCTGGTGATAAATGAGTACGTGTGAAATTTTTTTCGCTAATTAGATTTTGAGATTAAGCAAGCTGTAATGGTTTGTTTTATTGCACCTAAATCGTTTTGATGAAAGATAATCCGCATTTTGTAACATTAAATTAGAACTTTTGTGATTATTTTATTGCACGGAAATCTTTTTATAAAAGGTAATCCTCAACTTGTAAAAGTAATTGGAACTTTGTGGTTGTTTTATTGCACCTTAATCCTTTTCTGGAACAATGACTTGTTAATCCGCAATTTTGTTTCAGCTTCAACTTTTCTCTACTTTTCACCACGGATAATTAATGAAGTGATCTAATTTCTAGTACAGAACAATCTTTGTCAAATAACAGTTGTGGGTCTTGCATTCTTCGAGAAAATTTTGTTACGAGTAAAATGAGTTTAGCCACTTACCGAGTGTGAGAAATTGCAATTGCAGTCGAAGTTGCTTTATGAATCAAAAATTCAGATAAAAATAAATTTAATTGGTTTCATTGTTGAAGTTGAGATATTTTGATTAAGTTTTGTGCAAGTTTCTCTTCAGGTAATTATACAGTTACTGTGGTAATATTTACTTGATTATGAATGTTTATGAAGCCTTAGAAGCATTGCAAGAGCTAGAAAATAACGGATCTACAGCTGAATTGGTAACTGATCCAAGTCTTATTTTATTTCCTCCGGAAGATGATGGAAATGAAACTGAGGAAGATGATGGAGATGACATTACCGGAGTGCCTAATAACCTCAGTCCCGATCAACTTCTATCAAGAGCTGAAGTAGAGTTGGGCGAAATTAGAAGTACTGATCAGGTACGTCTAGAGATTTTAGCTTGCAGCGTTTGGAACAATATTTTAAAAATTCATAGAAGAAAAGCTTCAACATATATATAATGTAGTGCTACAACTTCCTATCTGCAGTATTGTCATAACTTCAAATAAGCAAAATCGTATATGGTCTTTTTCGCTTTTAGTAAACTATAGTAACTAAGAATTATAGTTAGCTTTGATATGTTACTAATAATCTGCTATATTTTGCAGTTGGAATCAACAAACGAGACGAGCAGAGAATCTACCACTGATCCGCCAAAATCCAAAAAAGTTAGTTTTAATCGTTACGCAAAGCAAGCACGTGCTTTTCATTTGACTATACAATAATTATTACTCCGTGGCAGCATTATTTTTGTAAAAACAGCTGTTGCTAAAGTTGAGCTCCCGTCCTGTTATGTTTCATTTGTCAGGCTGTTTGGACCTACGTAAGTACTTTGCCCACGAGCACGCAGACCTCGAATCTTTTAGACGGCTGTTCCATACTAATAGAATAAGTATGTTCATTGCCTTTTAACGATAATAGTTATTGCTGAAGTAATCATGTCTGTTGTTTTAGAGAAAAAAGACATCCAAGTCTACAGAAAACAAAAATGCATCTAGCAAAGACAAACCAAAATGGCAACACAAAAATGTTAATTCGGACTCTCTGTTGAACAAATGGGATTTACCTCCTCCAACGTTTGATGAAAATTTGTTGCCACATCAATTATTTGTAAGATTTATTACTAATGAGGAGCTGGAACGGATATGTGATGAATCTACAAGATATGCACGACAAAAAGGCAATCACAATTTTATTATGACCAAAAGAAAATTAAAATCGTTCTTGGCGATTATTATTGTCAGTGGCTATGCCAGTCTACCCTGGCAAGATATGTAATGGCAAACGCGCGATGATACGAACAATCGTCTGGTGTCATCCATGATGTCGAGAGGAGAATTTGAAGAATGCAAAAGATATCTGCATTTATGTGATAACGATCATCTGGATAAAAATGATAAATTTGCCAAAGTCAGACCTTTGTTCGATTCTCTTAACAAACAATGTTTGGAAAACTACATACCAGAGCAACACGTCAGCATCGATGAATCCATGGTTCCATATTTTGGAAAACATGGAGCTAAGCAGTATATTCATGGCAAGCCCATCAAATTTGGCTATAAAATGTGAGTTATGGCCAAGCCCTTGGGGTACTGCATCCAATTTCGTCCATATGCTGGAAAAGATGCGGTTTTTACGGAGTATGGAGATATTGGTCTTGGGCTGGGTGCCGCAGTTGTGGCTCACTTGCTAAAGATGTTACCACCTCACCCTGGATCCAATTATCACGCCGTGATGGATAATTTTTTTACTAGCACAAAGCTAATTCGGTACCTTCAACTGAAATCGATTGCAGCTACAGGAACTGTACGGTTGTGTAGGATGGAAAATTCACCACTAAAAGACGTCAAAATGATGGAAAAAGAAGCTTGAGGTGCTAGCGATGTTGCAGTTGATGCAAATATCAACATGGCAGCTGTTCGTTGGAAGGACAATAAAATTGTTAACGTTCTGTCTACATTTGCAGGCAAGGAACCTGTGCAAAAGGTCAAGCGATACAGCCAGGAAGCAAAAAAAAGAATTGATATTCCCCAACCAAAAGTTGTGCATGTATATAACCGCTACATGGGTGGTGTAGATCGACTGGATCAAAATCTTGCGGCGTACATGAACAACTTGCGAAGCAAAAAATGGTGGTGGCCTTTATTTCGCTTTTGCATAGATGTGGCTATTAACAACGCTTATCAGCTTTACCACATAAGACAATTGAATGAAGGCGAAAGCAGCTTTGCAGTTTCGCCGGGTAATTGTGGAAACTTATTACAAAAACTATAAAACAAAAAATGATTCTGTTGCATTATACCCAAAATCGGCAACCAAGAATCATGTGCGAATGGCCGAAGAAAATCACCATTGGATTAGGAAAGGAACGCAAAGACGCTGCGCTAAAAATGGATGTAGAGGCACTTCCAAATTTTTCTGCATTAAATGTAATGTTGAATTGCATCCTGAGTGTTTTGAAAGTTTTCATTTTGAATAAACGACTGGATTTTCTTCAAATCCATGGTGTTGTATATTAATATCTACGTCAATATATTGCAGTAATAATTTGCATGAATGCATAATATCGGCGACAATTAATATAATTTAACATATTTTACTTACATTAGTCATTAAAAAGAGCGCAAAACAAATAATCAGAATCGTACGCGCAAATTAAACCGGACGCATCATGTGCACGTAGTTGAACGCTATAACATTCTACACGTACCCGCCTACCGCCAGCGTCAGTTTAAACTGACAAAAATTGTTTTCTTTATAAAATCTTTAAAAAAACTTTTTTTCAAAAAATTTTTTCTGTTATGATCTGTTTGTGACCTATAGAACATGCAACATCAAAATCATTTATTTTTTCAGGGTTGGGGTGATATGGGTTAAGTAATTGCAACATTGATTGCAGTGAGTTTTAAGCTTAAAGTGGCCAAAATTTTGCAATTAAATTTTTAATTGACTTTTCTATTTCTGCAAAAAAAGAAAAAATTTTTTGAGGCTATCAATATTGTTTAGCATATTTTATAAAAGATATCGATCTAAAGCCATCTAACTTTCATTTTCAAATCTATTTAGAAAATCTTTTGAATAATTGGTGAAAACTTTGTATCAACTCAAAATTTTTTTCTATAATTACTATTGTTGCGGTTCTTGCTTGAACAAATTGTTTAAATTTTAAATTGCTATTTTTAAACTTTTTGTTGGTTATCGTTAAAATCATTTATTGAATTTATTTTCTGCAATTTCTATCTTGCAATAAGATCAAAAGTTCTTGGACTCACACACGCATCTCTATTATTTAAAAAGACTGATTGTGAGCCTAAAAACATTATTTTTTAAACGTTAAATAAAATTGAGCCAAACAAGCGCGCTTTGAAATGTTATGAATACTGTATATCGGTTTTTCTAAAGTTAATCAGGTTTTCCCCAACTCATATTCTGCAAAAAAGTTTTCGAGCTATTTAATAATGTTATTTTTGCTATTAATTAATACCAAAAAAATTAATAATCAAATCGACTCCTTCAATTTTGAGATTCAATTTTATTTCTCCAAAAAACTCTATGATTGACATGTACAAAAAAAGTAAAAATTGGGTGGATCACCTGGCGACATAGGTAAAACTATAGCCGTAACTGCCATGAGGGCGGTGGGACAATTGCCCTCCCGAAGTCTAAAAATTTTGGGCAGCGACAAGGAATTATTTGGGCACAACAATTTTTTGTCCATCAAAAACAAACACTAAATGCAGGATTTAAGGTAGAGACCTTTTTTTAAAAGATCACTATGTTTTGGGACAAAAATCAAAAAATCAAAGATAGATTCAAAGTGAAAACCTTTTTTTTGGTCATCACCCTAAATTTTAGACCAAATTTTTTTCATACTCGTAAAGTACTAGAAAAACATGATTGGGGCAAACGTAACAAAGTTCGGGAAAAACTGTATTGCTCCCAAATTTTTTTGGCTGGTACGCCTAAGTTAAAGCCACAGATTCAAAATCGCTGTTGAATCTCTCTAATACAGATACGTATGTTGCGTTTGTATATATGCTAAGCTTGCCAAATAAAATCCTTACTAAACACAAATTAATGTGCAAACTACTATAATCTAACATTTGAAAAAAACAATATTTTATGAAACCTGGTAAAGAATTTGAAAGTTCAAGTTCTGTTAATTGTGTGTCTGATTCTGATGGAAAAATTGTAGTTGCGACTGTTGAGATAACAAAAACTATTTAATAATAATTTACAATAGCAAATATTAAGCATAGTTGGAGTCTGAAATAATGGAAGCAACACTTAATAAGCACGAGAACAAAAATGCGGAATCGAATTTTAGATTTGACTGTTTGTAAAAAATTACACATAGCCTAGATATTTGAGAAGGACAAAATTAGTAAAACAACATAATGCAGTAAATAATTGTACTCGTATATCTTTTATTACAAAAAATTAGAGCAAATTCAAAAATATCTTTAGAGAAATGCAAATTATTATTATTATTTGATTAAGTAAAACTATCCTAAAATATAAAATGATGTTATAAAATGTAAAAAAACATTAATTAATAGACTTTAATCCTAACCGAGGGAATCGTTTTTAAGTCAGAAAGTTTATTTGTGTTGAGTCTAACTCTTGTAAAAATTTTAATGCTTTATAGTGGGTAAAATCGTTCAAAATTATATAAATTCAGTTTAAAAACTTCTTGTAAATTTCTTTATGAAAAGAAGTTTATCTTGAATTCTTCAAATGCTTGAAGGCAAGCGCATCAAAAAATTCAATTATTTGTAGACTTGAAATTATTAGAAAATCTTACTAAATGTCTTAAGCTCTGCTAATTTTTAATAAAACAATCTAAAATTAATTTCAAACAAGTTTAACTTAAAAGAATCGTTTAAGAAAATTAAATTAAATAGATTTATTTTCTCTTTTAACACATATTTAACATAACATAACAGTTATAATGGCTTTTTAATACTTGTAGCAGCCTTGAGTGATAAAAGAATAAACCCTCAAACCCTGTCCTGTTTGCATCTGACTCGGAGGGGATGCCCTTGCAAATGACAATGACAACGGCGTTGTTATATCTAGATGGCCTTGATATCACGGATTGATCCTGTGCAGCCACGAAACCCAAAAAAACGCAATCCGTTTGGGGTTTGATTGCTTGTAAAAGAATGGCAAGAAGACAACTAATAAAAATAATAATTAAGAGGTCAAAAGTACAGATTGACTGCATCTGTCCAGTATATATCAAGTAAGAATCGGAAAAAAGTTTTTTTTTTAATTCTATGAAGAAAAATTAATTAAAATTACGTTTTCAACTCGATAAAAGACTAGTTGGAGTTAATAGAAACTATATTTTCCTATCTAGTTGATAGTTTTTTTTTATCCTCCTGATTCGCAGGAAAGCGACGGAGGTGCTATACATAGGGCAAGCAATTACCCCGACCTGCTTCCGGAGATGCCAAGATATTGCTGTCCGCTAGTAATTTAGTAGAGATGTGACTGTAATTTAAAACTGCTTGTCAAGACCACCAAGCAGGGGAAAGTGCCGTAAAGTGTCTTTTCCAAGGACACAACAGAATGGCGCAAGTGGGTTTTGAACGGAGACCATGTTAATCATTAGTCCAGTGCTTTAACCACTCGACCACGCTGCCGACAAAGTAAAGATAGCATAACGTAAAGTAAACATTAGCCAAACTTTAAACTAATTCATAATCTTCCAATAAGTTTTATGAATATATATGAAATGTACACCATTTGTTTTTGTTAGATTAAGTCAAACTATCCTAAACAATAAAAATTTTTTAAAAAATCTTAAAAAACCAAAACCAAATCATGTATATGCCGTTTTAATTATTAACGTTTTAAAGTTAGTAATACCAAAATGCATCTGGTTCTTCCGACAAAAAATTTTTTTTCTATGAATACTTGTTTTGAAAGATAGTCAGTCAAAAGTTTGAGCTTCGAAATATTTCAGTACTAAAAAAAACAGCATGAAACCTGGTAAAGAAGTTGAATTCTTAGGTTTTAATGTTGGTCGTGAGATTGCAGTTGAATCTGTTTTTACAAAAAAAAGTTGTTTTAAGATAAAAGTTAAATAATTGTTACAATGAAAATATTTAATAATTTTGAATTGGAATCTTTTTTTAATTTTTGCTAAAAATAGAAACCTTGTGATGTCGCTTTTGGCCCATGCTTTTATGCCTAAAAATGCAATTGCTGTCTTTAATCTTTAGGTAAATTATTTTGTGGTCGTGCTTTTTTACTATAATTTAGTAAAATTAGTTCATTCGTTCTTTCTTTAGCCCTACTTTATATTTTTTTGAAATTGTGGAATAATCATACTATTTATAGTTCAGCGTATTTAAAAAAAATTAAAACAGTTTTAAAATTGTTATAATGACTAATACAATTTTATAAAAATTTTGTTTCTCATGGAATCCGCGCCTAGTGGGTAAAGCCTCAGAGTCAGCAATCGATATCGAGTCTTGACTGAACAAAACTGCTGTACTTTTAAATAAGCTAATAACAATTCTGCAATGAACCAAAAATCTGTTGTTCTTAAATTCGTTGACAAATTTGCCCGATAATGCTTGAATTAAAATGTTCAAAACAATTTTGACTAAACAAAAATTAACGGGTGCACCAGAACATTTTATTATTGAAAAGAACTAAAAAGCATGAAATCTGGAGAAGTTGTAGGTTTATATTCTGTTGACTACGACTCTGATTCTTATCTTAAGATCGTCATTGAATCTGTTTAATACAAGTTATGTAAAAAAATATCGATGGAAAGAGGATAATAATTTTTTTGTAAAATCAGTAAGTAACATAATTCATCAATTCTGCTTTTTTGTCTAAGTGCAACCTAAACATTAATTTGTTCATGTTTTTGTGGCATAAAGACATTTTTTTGTTCAGCCGTCACTCGGAGTGCCATAAAAATGTTTGCAACATTTTTTGACTCGTCGGCAATGCTGAGTAGTATATAGTACAAAGAGGAGTTTCACTTGCTTATTTTTGTGTACTTTAGTGACAACATCGCTTATGAGAGAAATATGGTCAAATCAGTCACATTTTGGCAGTGATTTTTAACAGGACATTAGAATCTCTGAGAAAGAGAAAGCTTGTCGCATTGTGTGTCCGTCTTTGACACTCACTTTTTAATTCAATCCACATGCTTGTTAACAACTGCAAAACAATGCAGTTTAATTCACAAACGTACGGCTTCAAGTTTGTTAATCGCAAGTTTACAAGTTGTTCCAGTTATTTTCAAAAATGAAAACAATTATATCATAATATTGTGACTTATGATATATGAAAAATATAAAGTATATTCGTATGATAAAACAAACATCAAATATATAGCTTTAAAATGAGATTTTAGAAACCTTTTTTTTTATCTCTATATTTATCCTCCTGATTCGCAGGAAAGCGATGGAGGCGCTATACATGGGGTAAGCAAATACCCCGACCTGCTTCCGGAGATGCCAAGATATTGCTGCCCGCTAGTAATTTAGTAGAGATATGACTGCAATTTAGAACTGCTTGTCAAGACCACCAAGCAGGGGAAAGCGCTGTAAAGTGTCTTTTCCAAGGACACAAGAGAATGGCGCAAGTGGGTTTTGAACCGAGACCATGCTGATCATCAGTCCGGTGCTTTAACCACTCGACCACGCTGCCGAAAAACCTTAATTGTGCAAATTTTTAAAGTGGTTAGATCAAGATTTAAAAGGCATGATCAATTTCTACCGTTAAAAAACATTAACCAGTGTTTGGGTTTATTTCATTGACCTCCTCGCGGCGAGCCTCGGTAACTGAAGTGATAAAATCCTTAAGGCAAACAATAACGGTATTGGAGCGCTTCCGGGGTGGCAAAACAATAGACCTTCGGTTCCAGAAGCAAAAGAGAAGACTTGATGTCAATTACAGACCAAACAGCAAACGACCACTTTTGCCTCGAACACTACAGCTCGATATGAGGACTCGAGTCAAAATAAGATCTGCATTGTTAGCCATTTGGCCAAAAGGTTCAATATCCTCGTTATCCTCCTTCAAAAAACTCACTGAACCAATGCCGATTGACTGGTTATACCACATTACACCTTGGGTGGTTGGGTCTCTAGCAGGAAAATGGCCTTGCTATGTTTGTCCATGAGCGACTTAAATGCAGTCTCTCTTGAAGGATCGGCAATTGAATGGCTGTATGTGGATGTTGATTGCTGCAAAACTGTCAACATCTATAAATTATGTAACTTGCAATAAACAATAACAGCCATTCCGGTATTTCAATATCCCGGCCTCTATTATGGTGACTTTAACTGCTGGCATACAGGCTGAAAATACGATTCCATCAGTCGAGGTGGTGAATGTCTGGCTAACTGAGCAGCTCAGGACAACCTTGTATTTTTGCTTAACCTTAAGAATGCCCCTAGCTTCTTCCCTGGTCTTTGGAACACTGGTACTAAACCTGATCTGAGCCTGATTCTGAGTCATAAGAGTTAGTCTCTGGATAGTTTCTGGATAGATTCTTGAGAAATTCATTAAGTGACAACACCGATCTTTGATAATCACGGCAGCTAAACTTGTAACTTCTATTCCAAGTGCACCATACAAGCAAGGGAACTTCCGCAAGGTTAACTGAGAATTGTGTAGCCATATCACTAATGAACTGGCTAAAAACTTACCATCTCCAGAACCCAGCTGTGTGGACGAGGTATAATAGAATTTTTTTCTACTCTATCCTCAAAGCAGCAAAGAGATCTATCCCACGTGGCCGCGGAAACAACCACAGACTATGGTAGGATGTGGAGTGCGAGAGCTTCTTTTATTTAAAACTCTCCAGAGCAGGTCGGGTCTTTGTTGCTTTCCTGCAAGTCAGAAAGATGAATATAGAGATAAAATAAGATATAAAATACTAATAAAAAGTTTAATTTAAGTAAAAATTATATGCCAATGAAACCTATTTTTATTTAACAAATTTTTAAAATTTGCTCGTTTTTTCATGTATGTTTTATGTAATTTAATTTACAGTTACTGCTTACTGTGCTGGAAGAAAATTTATCATTTTCATAAGTTATAACTTTTATAAGATTACTTTGTCAGTATTTATAATAATTGTATCTCTGTTTTAATTAAACTGCAGTCATAAAAAACTATTCATTGTGAAAGCTGATGAGGGCTTAAGTTAGTATTAATACTGCATATGCCATACTTCAATAAATTCCTTTGTTACTGAATTTTTTATTTCTTGTGCTCGTTTTTCGTTGTTTGAGAGTTCAGTTGCAGGATAAAGTTTTAGCTTATTTGGTTGAAAAGCAATTTGGCTGAGGTCCAAGTGTGCCGGCCGCATTTGAAGTTTTTGTTGTCAAGTGTGCCTTGAGCAAAAAAATTGAAAACCTCTACTGTAGCTGCACTAAATTTTATGTTCAAATCCAATTCTTACATCTCATGTATATTCTAGAATTCCTATAAAATTCTTGCTCTTACAAAATTACTGCAAAAAAATACTGTATTAACATAATGATTATACATATGCAATGATTTAAATGTTAATTTAATTTTATGATAAAATAATGTTTTATCTGCTTATAAGTGTGGCAGTCTTAATAATGTTAGATGGATATATATCAATGACTGTTGTTATTATATTAAAATTATGTAAAATTGCACTCTCATGATAATTATAACATTCTGTAAAATTAAAAAAAAAGGTTCTTTTACAGTACAGATTAACTTTGAATGTTATACAGTACAGTTTATGTTAATTGAAAAAGATGAGGATGAATGCAATATTGCAATTGCAATTGAACCATTCATTGAAGAAGCGACTGCAGACACAGAATGCGATTTTGACGCTTCTGACAATAAAGCTGTTGTAATCCAGACCACTTGCCAAGAAAAATTTTGTTCCGTTATAAGGGAGACCGAAGCACGTAGTAACACTTTTTTTCTTTTTGCTATTTCTCTCATTATTTTTTTTAATTTTTATTTGTTATGAAAAATTTGACAGAAAGTTATCAGCAAAGGTTAAGGGTAAAATCTACAAGAGAATTGTTAGATAAACCATGCTTTATGGAATGGAAACCGTGGCAGTGACGGAAAGACAAATGCAAAAAATGGAAGTTGCAGAGTTGAAAATGGTAAGATAGGCATTGGGAGTGACAAGAAAGGACAAGATAAGAAACAAATACGTGGGAGGGACCGCGAAAATTGCAAAGCTGGGAGACAAACTTCGGAATGCAAGGCTACGCTGGTATGGACACGTAAAAAGGAGAGAAGAAGACTACGTGGGGAAAAGGATCATGGAGATGGCGGTGCCAGAAAGAAAAAAAAGAGGAAGGCCAAGGAGAAGGTGGATGGATTTGTTGACAGAAGACATGAAAAAGATTGAAGCTAGGGAAGGAGACGAAGTAGATCGAGTGAAATGGAGAATACTGTCGCGCTGTGGCGACCCCGAGTAGGGAGAAGCCGAAAGAAGAAGAAGTTTGTTATGAAAAATTTAGATCACTGCCTAAATAATATGAAAAAAATAAACGAATAATTTTCTAAGCTGTGGTGGTGTGATTAAAATTACAATTTAAATATGCAAAACAAGCGTTACATTGTGCCCCGTCAAAGGGGTAAGTTGTAACACTAGTTGGGATAAGTTGAAACCACAACAAAATTACCAATAAATGTTTAAATTTAAATGTAATTTGAAGAAAACAACAATATGAAAATTAAACACAATGAAATCACTCATGACCTAGTCATAGACATGAGTATTAAGCACAAAAAATGAGGTATTTGACTTTTGCCTAAAAATTTTTTTCACTACTGCGTTAGCCTAATCATAAATTTCTGAATCACATATGTAACAAAAATATGTATTCAAACCTTCCGCACAAGCTAAATGTGACCATACTTTAGTTAACTGTAGTATTGTATCACTCACTCCTTATCAGGATGACTGTTAAAATAGAGCTTAAGAAATGTAATGCAAAACTACTCTTTTGTTTTTAGTATTTTTTTCAAAAATTGTTTTTCTTTTTTTAAAGCTGTAACAGATTGTCCTTTTCTAGTGTGTCTGTTAGCAAGGCACACTTTTTAAACCTTTTCTTGTTTTGCACCAAGGACTTATACCTTTAAGTTTTTTTCAGCACTCTGTAGAGGTTTGCATGGAAAACACCATTGTTTTGCTACTCCTTTTATTAATCTCCTTTAAATTAGAACAAATGCTGCAGCAGCTCTTAAGTTGTTTGTAATGATCAGCTGAAATTCCTGTTAGTTTTATTTTATAATTTTTAGGATGATTCGCAGATGTAATTGCCAAAGTTACTTTTAGTGTAAGCTAGATAAATCTTTACGCAAAAATATGTGTTAGTACTTGCCCCATCAGCCCATGTTACAATTTACAACTCCTCATGCTTAGTCAAGCTTTTGTTAATATCTCAATTAGCTAAGTTTTAGTTGGTAAATCTTGTTAGGCATTTAATAGTTTATTGCTTTGTGGTTGGACTGACATAAAACATTTCATTAAAACCGCACCCGCTATCTCTCCAGAAAACAGAAATTAAATTTCAAAAAATTTACTTTGCCTACTCCAAAAGCTTGTTTTAATAGTAAATCTATTTTTGGTCATTAGAACTAAACAATGTTATTTGCTAGTAATCGGTCTTAACATGACTGTTACTTGGGGCTACTTAAAATTTTGTTGGTTTATGTTAGATTTTGAAATACAAATGTTACAACTTATCCCATGTTACAACTTGCCCCGGTCTCCCCTAATACAAAATTTTCTGCTACATTAATACAGAAATTTCTTAAACTTCAGCAACAAGAGCAGGTCCAGCTAAAAAAATTAAAAAAAAAGATAATATGAATTAAAGACAAAACAAAGTTTACTAATGTACTGGGTGATTATAAAGAAACTTTTTAAAAAAAATTGTGTTTTAGAGTGTATTTGATTGAGTAGATGATTTTTGACCTGATAAATGGCTTGATGTTATACGTGAACACAGCAAAATTTATAGTTATCAAAAATTTCTTAACACTTGCTGCATAAATAGAAATAATCTGCGAATATTTTTTGGAATATTAATTTTTTCTGTATATAATAAATTTCCTAATAGAAAGCTTTATTGGTCGGCGAGTAAAATGTTCATACTCGTTTTTCGTTGTTTGCATATTTAATGAGAAGAGAAACATTTGATCAGATAATGAAAGTAAATAGGCCTTTGACTCAATTTTCAAGTGTTAATAAAACAATGGTTCAAACAGTACACACGTTAAAAGTCAGTAAGATTTGGTTTTAACTTGTGGGAATCTTGTGTATCAAATGGTAGTTTACTTCATGCTGAAACATATTGTAGCTTGCATTCAAACATTTTTGATTATGGTTTTGAAAATGATTTAAATTTTGAATTGAAAATGGTGAATAACCTGAACTAAAGATAGGACGACATCTTGTTCGTGACAATTACTTTCGGGTCTATATGTCTGCTAAAAAAACTTTCAGAGAAAACTATGTGAATACATTAACAATAAAAGAAATTTGCTTAAGAGGTGCTCCACTAAAGCCAAAATAATTAATGATTAAAGATGTATGTGGTTCAATGGAAAAAGCTTTACAAACTGTGTATCTCTTGCAAAATGAAAGGATAACGAAGTAGTCTCCGTGCCAACAAATGTATTGAGAGCTGAATCAATGCCAAAGGGCCAGCGATGGCACAGAATTGATAAAACAACATCTATTTTGTTGCTCCGATTTTCATATTCATAACCTATAATCATAATCTATAACAAACACATGGGTGGCGTTGATCTCTTTGATCAACAAGTGTCAGTGTACAGCATTAGAATAAGATTTAAAAAATTTTGGTGTTCTTTGTTTGCATGGAGCCTAAATGCGCAAACAGTCAATAAGTGGAGACTAAAAGAAAGTAAGGAGATTCATGATAGTTTGTTGACTTTTTCGAAGAACCTTGTTGTTTCTGTTTTAAAGGCATATGGCACTAAAAAAACTCAATAACCTATAACATCAACAACAACACGAAATCGAACTTTCACTCTTACTACCGGTGACAACAAACAAAGCAGGTTACGCCGTTTTGAAAACGGTGTTCCTCAGGGATTGGTCTTGGCTCCCATCTTGTTAACATCTATAGGTACGATCTTCCTTTCATGATTTCCAGAAAGTTCGCTTATGCTGATGATTTAGCATTGTTGCACTCTTCTGGAAACTAGAAAAACTTGGAGCGGACTTTAACCAAGACATGTTTACACTTTCAGCGTATCTCCAGACTTGTAGGTTGAAACTCAGTCACACTAAAACGGTGACGATAGCCTTTCACTTAAACAACTAAGAGGCCAAGCGTGAGCTAAAAGTCTACAACAACGATAGACTTTTACAGTTCTGTCCAAACCTTACTTATCGTGAGGTAAAACTGGGCAGATCGCTTACGTTTCGTCACCATCTAGTGGCATTGCGCAAAAAACTATCCTGGTGCGTCACACTGTTGAAGTAACTTGCGGGCTCGGGATGGGGTGTTGGTGCTAAAACGCTACGCATAGCCGCCTTATCTCTAGTCTACTCAACAGCTGAGTATTGCGCATTAGTCTGGTGTCGCAGTGCTCATATTCTCCTTATAGACAGTGTCTTGAACGACGCCTTGCGCAAAATCACTGGATGCCTGCGTCCCACTCCAACGGACCACCTACCTGTATTCTCAGGCATCCAGCCAGCTGAGCTTCGCCGACTGGGAGCGGCACTCTCCTTGGCTCACCGTAAATCTCTGGACCCTAATCATATGCTTAATGATCTTTAAAGTGGGTCCTCAAATACTCGCCAAGTGAGACTAAAATCCAGACGCCCGTTTGTGCCAGCTGCGTGAAATCTTTTGGACAACCTTGCCGGACTTGGTATTTGCGCTTCTGAATCTACAATACACAAATGGAAAACGCAGTCAGTACTATGCGAATACTTCCAGGCTCCGTGTTTTTGTGCCCGGGACCGGTGCCAGACCAGTTGGGATGGGCTTACTCCGAGCAGCTTGGGTTAAGCTCAACCGCCTACGGACTGGTGTTGGGCAATTTCATTCTTTCGTGCACAAATGGGGTCTCGCTCCTTCATCGAATTGCGAGTGTGGCGCCTCTGAACAAACAGCAGACCATGTTCTAACAGCTTGCCCTACACATCGGGGACCACACGGATCACGAGGTCTGACGGTTTTGGATGACAAAACTTGATGCTAGCTTACTGCCAGCATCTGATTCAGGCAGTACAGCAGCCTGGGGTAGTAAAAGGATAAACCCTCGGCCCCAGTCCTGTTTGTGTTTGACCTGGAGTGGATGCCTTTTCAAACGACGACGACGATGACGACGAATACCAACACAAGATAGTGTGCGATTTAACGGAATGCAGTACTGGAATGCAAGAGGAGATCTGAAACGAAGCAGGTGCAAGCTGTGTGGTGGCCAAACATCTCAATTTGCAAGATCTGTAAGCTCACCCTTCATCTTAAATGTTTCCACAAAAAGAAAGAAATATTTTATTTCCAAATTGGTAAAACAGTGACAATAATTTACTTCTATCGTTAAAAAAAGCTCCAAAAAAACTTATTTTGGTTTATTGATATCTGTTTAAAAAGATTTCACGGCAGCGTAATCGAATGATCAAAAATACTAAGATAATAATCGACATGGTGTCGGTTCAAAATATAGGCCACTCACGCCATTCTATTGTGTCCTTAAAAAAAACACTTTTAACACGTCTTGGCAAGAAGTTCTAAATTTCAGTCATATTTCTATAAAAGTAAAAAACCAAAATAAAAAATGTCAACAAGACAGCAAAAAAAACACCAACATTTCAGGCTTGCTTGCTCTGTGTATAATGCCTCCGACGCTTTCCTGCAAGTCAGGGGAATAAATATAAAGATAAATAGAAAAATAAAATTATAATACCAAATAGACATCCTTTCTTTTTTTTCATTTTTATCTTTATCCTCCCGACTTACAAGAAATCGTTGAAAGCGCTATATACAAGGTGAGCAATTACCCAGAAAAATATGTTTCTAGTCTACATTTTTAATATTTTGGAATATAATTTATATTTTTGAATAAAATTAATTTTGAAAAACTTAAATCATTTAACACTTTAAATAATTGATATTATATTGAAATAAGCTCAATTTTGCTTTTAATTAATTCTTGGTATTTACGGGTTATAGTAGTACCAGAAGTAAAAAGCTTATTTGAAATAAAGTAATAATGATATGTTCAATCAAAAGAACATGTCGATTTAAAACTTAGAAAAATGCTTTTTTTAATTTTTCTTTGTCATTATTAAACTATCATACTTCCCAGCTATAAAGCCAAAAAAATCAATTAAGTTTTTCTTTATTTTCAATCTACTAATGATGGTGAAAAACATATGCCGCAATAATCTTATATTACATAGCTACTTTAGAAGATGTACACAAAATTGGCAAAATACTCTTCACATGCTCGAAAAAACAGTATTTTTAAGATAACCACTAGCGGCGTTTTTCGATCTGTTGTATATGGCAGCATTGAATCCATGCATTATTGTTACGAATATACCGGTAACACGGATAAAAAAGCATGATCTATATATCAAACTCTTTGAAAATCTTTTCCGCAGAGAAAAAAGGTTCTAGAAAATACTACCTTTAATGTTTTTGAAACGAAGACCAAAAAGAATGATGAAAAATTCCACCCTTCAAATGCCAATTAAACAAATACCAGGGAAAAAAATTAAATGTGCCAAGTCTTCCCTTCTTTGTTTGTAAAAAATGGAATTTATCAGTATGCTATACTAACTTATACTTGCAAAGCAATTTTGTCAAAGGGTAAATTGACGGTATGATTGTTTATAGCAAATTGGACCATAACTTTACAATGGGTAAAAAAATTTTTGAGGAAGAGGAACTTAGTTATTTTTGTTGTTTGAAAAAATAAGAGTCAAAACATCAATTTGCTATTTTCGAAACAAAAGTGACAATTAAAAATAAAGCTCTAAATGGATCATTTGATCCGTTCAGTTTTTCCAAGGTTAGGCAATGATTTGTGTTAATGCCTATTTGGAAAAATAGAACGGCAAAAATTTTGCACAAATTTAAAACATATCAAGTTCAAGTTTTAATTCAGCTTTACAAAGCTTTCATAATTGATCATGCAGACTCACTTCTATGACTACACTTAACGTCTCCGGAGCATTGTTCACTCGAGCAAAAATAAAAAATCTCATCCTCTGTTATTTTTTTTAAAACTCTATATCAGAGGTGGGAAACCTGCGGGCCGTGGGCCAAATACGGCCGAAACATATTTCAATGCGGCCAGCGTCTGTTTGGGAAGAATTTATCAATCTCTTTAATCAAAATGAAGTCTTTTCGTTTTATTAAGACCCCGAATATGATAATAGAAATGTAGGCTAAACAGAAAAAAGTGTTAATATTAAAGTAAACACCGAAAAAGCTATAAAACAGGGGTGGAAAAACTACGGCCCACGACAACCTTCTGTGCTGCCCGCGAAGACTTCAAATAATTAATCTAAAAAATTGTTAATTGTCTGTTTTGTCTTCAACCAAAATCTTGTGCATTACTTTCAGAAATCACTAATTTTTAGGTACGAAAATCAGTTAATCCGAAAGAGATTCAAAGTGAAGACCTTTTTATTTGAGATCACTCTTGTGCGGCCGGCAAACAATTTCAACTTCCGAATGCTGTCCGCCTGCTAAAAAGTTTGCTCAACCTGCTTCATATGGTGCAGTTTATTTTTAAATCAATTACGCAAATCTTTCCTCTCTTAAGCGAAAAGAGCAAAAAAATTTAATTTTTAAACATAAAAAGTTACAAAAAATTTTGAAGTTATTTCCAAAATTTATTGCAGTTAAGCAAATGGTATCACCAAGTAGATAATAAAAATTTCTAATTCTATATTGTTCCAAGCCTTTTTTCAAAAATTACTTGTTATACTCCAGGGGGTCCAAAATTTTCCGTCCTAAGGGCTAGAATATCTATCTACTAGATCTCCCGGGCCGCAAGATAGTTGCGTACATTTAAGATTTAAATCTAGGTTGTGCAGCAAATGCGATTAACCGCGACCCGCAAGCCAAGTACAAAATTACACCGGGGGCCGACGTTGATGTACACATAGCCGTACCAGTAAAAAAGTTGCACAAATTTAATATCAAGACCTTTTTTGTCTTGATCTGATTTTTTTTTACTGAGAGGGAAGTAAAAACAATTGGTTTTCTTTTTACGTAGACCAACCCCCAAAAAAGATCTATGGATTAAATCTGTGTGGCATTTGGCTGCAACCGATAGTTTCTGCTCCATTTTACATCAAAAACTGGTAAAGACTAAAGCTTTTTGCAGGCCACAGAATTTCATTTCGAAGCCGGCATTTGGCTCGCTGGCCGCACCAAATTTCTTTGAGGGCCGAGGATTGTACACTTCTGCTATAGAAAAATTAATGATTTAATCGAATTTTTGCTCTTATTGAATTATCAAAAGTCTTTTACAAGGCAAAGTAATAGCGTCGGGAGAAGCTGGTCAAGAGTATTTGACCATGCAAGCATCCAAATTTAACAAAATTTTTAATATTTTGTTTTATTCTAATTTCATTTCGTCAATTTAAACTGTGGCTGTGCTTTTTTAGTTGAACACTTATTTGTTTTTATTTGAAATTCCAAAAAGTTTACTATTTGAATTCATAAAAACTAATTTTCAACTTAAAAATAGCAATTAGTACAACCTAAAAGAGCTCATGATGGATTATTGTTTTGAGTTAAAGTGCTTTTTAGCTACTGCATGGCGCATTTGTAGCATTATGAGCATATTATCAATTATTTGCAATTTTTACGTCAAGATTGATTGACTTTTTGTTATTTTTTTATTTTTTCCCATATTTTTTCCAAAAATTTTTTGTCTTTAGCACGCTCAAATATTTTCTGCTTTTAGAAAAATTTGAAAAAAAGCAAACTGCAGGAACAGATTTACCCCTAAAAAAAACATTTGCAATATTTTTTTGACCTTAAAAACGAAAAGTTTTGTTAAAAATTTAATTAGAAAAATTTATTTTTAGGTTTATACAGACATTGCTATACAACGGATTGTTTCAAAAAATTGTGGGGATCTTTTTAAAAAGTATTTTTGAAAAAACAAAGCAAAAAAAATTTGTCTATTGACAATTATAAATTTTTAAAAAAACTAACTTTTCCCTATTAGATAATTTTTGTATAGAAAGAATGATTCTGTTCTTTTGGGCTAAAAAAACGATAAAAACTATAGTAATTATGAAGTAAAACTTAATTAGTTTGTAGACATTGCAAAAAAAATTTAAGGTATATATCACAGAGGTATATGCATAAAAATGAAGTTTAATTGCAGCATTCAATATTGAAAATAAAAAAATCAAACTTTTCCAATTTATACTTTTGCTTTTGGAACGCAAAGCAACTAATAAAAATGGTTTATCTCTCCAGATTTACCCCGTTCTAAAGTGGGTGAAATTCTGCGCGTATCACGAGGCTTACTTAGTTCTTTGATTGGGCAGAAAAATTTTTTTATAATTTGATTAAATTTCTTCTTTGGTTGTGAAATTTTGCTTTCAGCGTTGTCGCAGTGATGCGCTGACCATATCGATTTTACGCTTTGTTTATACAGTTTTAAACTTCAATATTTGTAAACGAACTGAAATCAAATTATAAAAATTTCGAATGTTTTGAAATCACTAATTTGACAATTTCATTTACCAATCAATACTCAAGTTTTAATTGTGAAAAATAATCAATCAATACTTTTTTTATGTAATAAATTAGCAGTAGTAAACATAGAAAAAGGAATTTGATGGAATTTTTTTAGTTTAACGATAAAAATAATTTAATACAATAGTTTTAGGCGGTCCCCAAGCACCTCTTGCCAATAAAAAAAAGGTACAAAGCACAATTTCAATATAAATTTTTGAAGTTATCTTCTGGAATACATTTTAGGGGTAGTTGGAGTAAAAAACCAAAAAAAGGTCATGCAACAGACATTATTTTCTTTAAAATATCTAAAAATTAGAGTAAAGACTTTTTTGGTCTTTAACTCGAATTGCTGACCAGTTCTCGAGAAAGCAGCACTAAAGTTTACATTAAACTCAAAGTGAAGACCTAAAAAAGTAAAGGCCTTAACTTTGATTTTTTGATAGTTTGAGGAGAAAAATGCCTGTTGCGTAAATGTACTGTACAGTGGGCGCAAAAAAAATGTTTACAACATTTGCGCAAAAAAATGTTAACACATAACTTCGCGTAGCCTTTTCTTTGCGTTCTCTCTCGTATTTCTGATTGATCTTTGGTCAGTAGGGAGACATTCTCCTTACCAGTTGTAACAGCCACCACAGGTGTCGCTGTAGTGAAATCACGAGGCTGGTAAGGCTGCCATTATTCAGCACTTCATAAGCAAAATTTTAGCAATTTTGGGCTGTTGTCATTTGCTTGTTAAAAAGAAAAATGGGAAGAAAGAAGTTATCAGAGATTGAAAAGGCTCAGGCTTTAACAAAAATCGAAGTGGGCGTGTCTGTAACAAAAGTTGCGGCTGATTTGAACTTATCAAGACAGACTGTTTACACCTTGTTAAAGGTTACAAAAGGCCTACCAGAGGGTACTGTTCCGAAACGAAAAATTGGTTCTGGTAGGAAGCGAAAGACAACAGCTAGGACAGATCGTCTTTTAAGGCGAGAAGTGCTCCTCAGACCATCAATCACACCTGCAAGTTTGAAAAAGAAGCACCCAAAACTGTTGGAGGGAGTATCCATCAGAACCATCCAGCATCGGTTGAAAAATGACTTGGGCCTCCCCTGTAGGCGTGCAGCAAAAAAGCCCCTTCTGACAGAGAAAATGAGAAAAAAGAGACTAACTTTTGCAAAGAATTATCAACACTGGACACCTCAACAATGGCGAAAAGTGATGTTTTCTGACGAGAGCACATTCCGGCTGGTGAGAAGAGGGCAGTCAAAAGTGATCAGAAGGCCCATAAACGTACCAAGGCATGACCCACGGTACACCGTTAAGACGGTTAAGCATTCAGATGGAGTGATGGTCTGGGGTGCGTTTAGTGGTACCCACGGGCGAGGTGGATTATATTTCTTACCCAAAAATGTCACAATGCGGGGATCTAACTATCTCCAAGTTTTGGAGAATCACTTGCTGCCTTTTTGGGGCATTCATCAGCCCACACATTTTATGCATGATGGTGCCCCCGCACACCGAACCAAACTTGTGAAAAAGTGGTTATCTGAAGAAAATATATAGTGGCCCGGTAACTCTCCCGACCTTAACCCGATAGAAAACGCATGGAATGTGATGAAAAATAAGGTACAAAAAGCCCAGCCAGTTAACATCTCCGAACTAACACATATACTGAAAACCTTGTGGGTTACAATGGAAACCGATTATTTTGAAAAGTTGGCTGATTCAATGCCTCGAAGATTGCAAGATGTAATCTGAGCCAAGGGGTTTATGACTAAATACTAAAAAACAAGACTACTATTGCTAAAATCATGCGTTGTTTTCACTGTCAATGCTGAAACGATAAGTTACTGTCAATAAAATACAACTCTTCGTTGAAATTTCATTTTGTCAACATTTCATTTGCGCCCACTGTGTATGTATTTTTTGGTCTTTAACTCGAAATACCCACCAATTTTTATTACCGCTAAAACTTACGTTGAATTGAAAACCAAAAACAAGTTTATCCCTGTAATAAATAGGTAAATTATTAGTTGGAAAGAGTTGATTTAGACCAAACAAATAAGTATTTGACAAAATTTTTCTAAGACTCTGTAATCAATACTCTAACTTAGTTTAAAAATGGCCTTCTGTTATCTGATAAAAATTTATTTGACTTTGAAATGTGAAAGCGCTAACTGTTCTGATTTTTATAAAGTCAATGATCAAAAATTATCTAACACTAAAAACTCTATAAAGCAAAGATGATTGCAATCGTTTTGATTAATAATCTAATTGTTTTGCATGGCTAGTATTTAAAAAAAGTTTATTTCTTTTAATTTTTTAAACTTGTTTCAGTAGATTGTGTTATTGTAAAGCCATCTTGTTAATTTAAATTATTCTGAATCTTTTTTCCCTTAAATTAAGCCGCTTCAGTCTGTACAGTAGCCTATGTAAGACAGTTTGTTTGTTACTTCAAACTTATCAACAACCGGAATCTATATGGAAATCAGTACCGCCAGAAGCCTTGCACTCGGTTCTATCCTTACTTTGCACGGCAACAAACGCTACTACGTTTTCTCGGTTTGAAGTAAAAGATTTTCATCTGACATTCTTCAGGGGAAATCGTCAGATAAAGCAGAAATGAAACCAAACTGGATTATAAAGTTTCATTTCTGCTTTATGCTGACGATTTCCCCTTAAGAGTGTCAGATGAAAAGCTCTGGGAAGAAAAATCTTTTACAGTACTTCATGCCATCTTCAAGTTCTCTTCCACCAAACGTCTATTTTCGCGGTTTTGATAGACGCAGCATGATTAATCGCACCTTTCCCAACTGGCTCGTACAATTAGGACCGGAGTTGCTTCGCCGCTTTGTCAAAAATATACAAGTCAAAAATAATTGATCCATTTGTTGATGAAGTCGAGCTGCTTGATTCTAACGTTCTGCTAACGTTCGACTGAAAAGCGGAAATGAAGTGACAGTTTTTGTTTCAGACCTGGCCCCTTGTCCGTCTACTCCAATTTAGACATCAGAAAACCGTGAAAACGTTAAGAACCTAACCGAATCATTTCCAAATGAAAAGACACCAGTTTTGGCGTCTCCAAAATTCTTTCGCTTCCTGCGCAAACCACACAAAACCCACCTGCCGAGCTATTCTTGCCGAATGCCACGCCTTCTATTCGGCCTGTTTCTGAAGATTTCTCGCTTAGACAATCTTTAAGAATCAGGAAGACACCAGACCGGTTTGGAAACAATATTTACGACACTTAATTAAATTTTGTTTATCGTGTTTATCGTATTATTGTCTTTATCGTGTTTTGCTTGCTTGATCCATTTTAATTTTTAGGTGGAAAGATTGTGATGAAATCTTATTTCATCATTGTTTGAACGTTGTGAAACCCGCGCGCCTTAAACGGCGCGCTAATTAATTGAAGTCTTCTGTTTGTCGTTTTATTTACAGTTCATTATCAATTGTGTTTGAAAGAAGCTCTCGCTGCGTTTTAGTTAACCTAATTTATTGTTTAATTATTTGTCATTTATGCAGTATTTGTTTTTTGTTTCAGATTTTAAGTGAATAAAAACTAACAGTTTGGTTATTTTTGTAAGCTTTACGACACCAATTAGCTTGAAGACAAATTGCAACAGTAAAATACATTTTCAATTGTAGCAGATAACTATTTACGTCATCTTTTCCGTCAACAAAATGAGAAGGTATGAAGATTTTGCTCTTTCGAAAATAACACGTGCATCCCCTGTCTGATTCGTTTTTCCTTTTTTTTCATCAGAGCAATCACTCTCCCGTTCAAGTCTTAACCTCTCCTGCTCAAGCTGCATTTTTTTCTTCCTCGAATTCCTGTTTCTTTTTGTTCCAATTCAAAATTTAATTTCTCAAATTTTATACTGTATTACGCCTTTTGCTCCAATTTCTCCCGCTTAGCTTGTAGCATCGCTGGCCAATTTTTTTTAAGTTCTGTCTGCCCATCTGCCATCTGCCCATCTTTTTCTTTCTCTGGTAGCATTACTTGCCGAGCTTTTTCTTTTTCCTTTTGCTCAGAAATGCAATTCCACTCACTCCGAAAAAAATTACTTTTCTCTTTTTCCGACGGAATTAAATTTTCTACGTTTTTCAAACTTAGCTTTTCAAGCTCTACGTCAATCAAACTTGTTGCCATATGCAATCTGAAAAATTTACTTCAGCAATATTAAATAAATCTAATCTCTTCTTCGAATAAAGCCTCCAGATGTCACAACTTTACTTGGGAATCCGAAAGTAACCAAAATAGATCTGCGCTGAAGTAAAGTTGTGTTTATTTTTACTTATGGCTGCTCTAAAATTAGTTTGCCGCGAGACTGAAGTTATTAGAATAGTAGGTTCCGGCTAAGCACGGATGGATTTCCTAGAAATTTCTCTCTCCAAATAAAAAGAAATCACAGTTATTTTCTATAAAGAATATATTTACAAAATCAAAAAAAATTTGCTCAGTTCTCGTAAAATTTGGCTCTCATGCTTCACTAAACTTTAAAGCAATTCACTGCGCCAACAACCGCGAATAATTATCACACAACAACTTTATACTGACTAACTAAATGAATAAATTAAAACTCCAATGTTTAATATCAAACTTATTAGTTTGTCTTCCATACAGACTAAAACTATCTCACTGTGGAACCAACTTTCAAGGTGTCAACAATGACATTTGAACTGCTTAACTTCAGCCACACAGGCAAAACAATGCAAAAAAATTTCAAATACTTAGTTCAACCAAATCAATGAAAAAATTTACGACGCTATTTAAATAAATTAGGCTACGTCGCAAGACAAAAATTAAATTTACAAGTTTCGGCAGACTTCCCAAATTTTATTTAACACAAAATATTTCCAATAATAAACTATCATATTTAGTTTTTATAACCTCTGATAATGGGATGGGTGTGCTTGGTGTAGGGATACTAGTTTCTCCACATCGGGTTGGAACTCACTAAAAAGAAGTCGCAGATACCGACGTTCGGTAATTTTAAGTCTGCTCGTTTGCTTGGACAGAAGCAAGGCAACTGCATTGAAGCTCTGTTTTACCAAATATGACGTTGGAAAGGCAATAAAACAAATTTCCCACCTTGTTCCACAGTACTGGATAAAAATCAGAGATTTTTTTGTAACCCAAAAATCTTAGTATGATTTTTTGAACATTGGCCGTAGTTTAATGTCGTTTTGTATTAAAATTATTTCTTCCTCTTTCATTCCTGTTTCCTCATTCCTGGCATCTAAGAATAAACTTTCTAAGCAATACAATATACTAAAATTTTTCAAATATGTCTCTTTCCAGCGCTTCCAGGTGAGCACAATACACTTGAAGATCATCATTTGATATGATCTTCTCTTTATCCAGTTCAGAGAGGCTTGGAAACTGGTAGAATTTATGTTGAGCTAAGTTTCTTTTGAATAATTTGCCCCTAAATAAGAAGGTGGAGATAGTAGATTTGACCTTGATCAGGTTGATATCATTTCCTTGCAACTGCAAATTATTTTCATTAAACTTCGTAAATATATCTAAAAATAAGCAATGTCATTCTTGATGTTTTATAGATCATCACAGAGCCTAGAGTTAGAATCTAGGAAAAATTCTGCAACTGTATTATACAGTAAATAGAAACGTTTTCGGCAGTTTCCTTTGACAGCCATCTGATTTCTGTGTGTAGCAATAAACGTTCAAACTCTTCATCATTAACAATGCAAAGCTGTCAAAACAGTCCGAAATTAAAGGAATATACCTTAATTTTATTTACAGCGGTAATAACAATATTCTTTGATTTGTGCAGTCGACCACTTAGGTTTTTTGCAACGGATGCACTGTGGATTACATAGTGCACTGTAAGCACACCAGGTACAACTTTTTTCAACAAACTGATGAAGGTATGATGACAAGCGCGGTGCTCCATCTGTAGTACAAGCAAGAATATTAAAAAGTGAATTGTTTTTCTCTTTGAAAAATTTCTCAACAACTTAAATACTGATTCTCCTTTACTGCCTATTTTTAGTTGTCCTGCAAATAACAGCTTTTAAACCAACTTTTCATCTTTGATAAAACGAATATAAGCAAGAAGCAAAGATTCATTTTCTAATAGAGTGGACTTATCTAACTGCAAGCTAAATTCTGTTGGGGCAAGAATTTGCAGACGAGTTTTTCTACCATAGTGAATGAGTCTAGAAAACATTTTTTGTCATTTACATTTTGTAAAAAAATCTAGCTATTTATTGCTTAAATGTTGTTAATGCTACACTGTCGCCTCCCATTCGCCCCTTTTTATGTCACCGCCCCAAGGGGGCGGTGTCCTTCACTTTAGGCAATACTGTCTTAAATCAACTGTAAAATTGTAGGAGATTTCAGTCAGAGTTTCTTCAACGTTCGAAATAACAAGAGAGAAAAAAATAAAAATGTCTAGAAATGTAGAAAAAGTTATGATGCTTTATAATTACAGTACAATCAAATTTGTGGATTAAAGGTAACACGATTCTTTACTTACACTAATAAGAACAACTTGCAGACAAATTAAATTAAGTGCGGGTGGTGTGCGCAACTGCACATTACGCAATGATTACGTGACAAAGAAAAAAATTTACGTCATAATCAAAAACTCAAAACCACTGTAAAAGACTGAAAAACAATTACAGATACATTAGGTTAAAATTAACATAATGATTGAAGTGTGACATTCATTAACATAATGATTCAAGGAGGTGGCTGATACAAAAGTTGTTGTCGGTGAAAGTGTAGCAAAACAGCACAGAATAGTGGTCAGTGCAATAACACTGGTCAACACAAAATTTCTTTCTGGGATGAAAGTAGCCGCCCTTTACTAATTTTGTGGCGCTGAATCCGAAAATGAGCCTTAAAATTGTCAATTAGCTCTAGTTTTCAAGATATGGGCACCAGCAACATATGCTAGAGGGGCAGGTGACTCCCTAGAAATCTAAGTCAAATACCTGTTTATCTAGTTCATTCACAAATGTACCTCATTTAGATAACAGGGCTTAAAGACCCTTTTAAAACAACCACCATGTTACCACCAAGTTACCTTTTTAATAACCTAAGGCCTTTGGTGACTGTTACATATAAACCCCTTTACAGATCATTTCATGCCCCTTTCAAACATACTGCAGGCGCGCATGTTTCAAAAGAGGTAGGTCACATGTTTTATTGTGATAATAGCTAGGCTTATAAAAGATGGAAATACATAGTGCATTCCTCCCATACTGATAAATTTTTCAGCAACAGAGATGAAATAACGTTATCAGTTAGGGAGGGCATATCCCAAGATAATACAAATGCTGTGAAAACATTTCGCTGGTTTATATCAGCTACAGAGATTAAATAGGAGTGTAGCTTAGTTAATGTGCGTGATAAACAGTGAAATACAACAGGTAACGCTAGCCAGAAAAATTTTATCTAACTTAGACTACGCATAAAAGGCTTCTAACAGGTGCAAATGTACTGCAAAGTACACTACCTGTGTAACATAGTTATATCCGAAAACTTCCACTGTGTTCTTTTTTGTTTAGAATTGAGCTTTTTTAACTACAAGTACGAAAACCTATTAAAGTAGCTTTCAGTCAGTATATTTTGAAATGCCTCGTGTCTGTGTAAATTATGCAGATAACTTCTGTTATATATGGGGCGTTCACCGTGTCTTCGCAGAAGCGTGTCCTCACCACTAGAACAAGAAAGGCTTATCATCAGTACTTTGGTTGCAAAGTCGGAGATCAGGAAAAGCCTTGGGCTCCTCACATATGCTGCAACTCCTGTGTGACCGCCCTTAATGAGTGGTTGAAAAAGAAAAGAAAGGCAATGCCATTTGCAGTGCCAATGATTTGGAGAGAACCTACGGATCACGTAAACGATTGTTACTTCTGTCTCACGCCTTTCATGAAAAAAGGATTCAACAGGAAGAAGAAGTCTGTAATAGAGTATCCTAACATACCATCTGAAATTCGTCCTGTTCGTCACAGTGACGAGCTACCTATTCCTGAACCACGTGAAATAGATCTGTTGAGTTCAGACGATGCAGAAAGCAGTGAAGAGTGTAGCGTTTCTGAACCGTGCACATCCACAAATGAAGAATTTGATATTACTACTGAACCACATTTAATCAATGAAAGTGAACTGAATGAACTTGTAAGGGATTTGGATTTGCCGAAAGTTAAAGCGGAACTATTGGCTTCCAGATTAAAACAATGGAATTTGCTTCAAAGTGGTGTCAAAGTTTGTAGCTTTCGTACACGTCAACAGTCTTTGGCCCAGTTTTTTAGCATGAAAGGGGGACTTGTATATTGCACAGATATTGGTGGTATTATGCAAGAATTTGGGTACTCCCACAGACCAGAAGAATAGAGACTGTTCATTGATTCGTCGAAACTAAGTTTGAAAGCTATGTTGCTGCACAATAAAAATATGTTGCCATCAATTCCCGTTAGATATGCAGCTCATATGAAAGAAACATAAGAAAATATGAAGAACCTTTTACAGTACATAAATTACGAACAGTACTGCTGGCAACTGTGTGGTGACTTTAAAGTAATTGTAATACTGCTGGGATTGCAGCCTGGTTATACAAAGTATTGCTGTTTTTTGTGTGAATGGGACAGTCGTGCAAGACATGAACATTACCTTAAAAAGGAGTGGCCAAAAAGGAGCACTTTGAAAGCAGGTACAAAAAATGTGAAGTACACTCCACTAGTTGAAGATTTTACTTTCCCTTTCGCATATTAAACTTGGATTAATGAAAAATTTTATAAAAGCGATGAATTAGGATGGAGCAGCTTTCAAGTACATTTGCAACAAGTTTCCTGCATTAAGCCAAGCAAAGCTCAAAGAAGGTATTTTTGTTGGACCTCAAATCAACAAGCTATTAAAGGATGAAGACTTTGATCAGACTTTATCTGGAATACAGAAAGTTGCCTGGAATGCATTCCGAGATGTGGCACACAACTTTCTTGGGAATACAAAAGCTCCAAATTATATTGAACTGGTGGAACACATGATAGACTCCTACAAAAATATGGGTTGCAACATGTCTTTGAAAATACACTTCTTACATTCGCACTTGGATTTTTTGCTTTAAACTGTGGTGACGTAAGTGACGAACATGGGGAGCGTTTCCACCAGGATATTGCAGTCATGGAAAAACGGTACCAAGGAAAATGAAGCCCATCAATGTTAACTGATTACTGTTGGACACTTGCCCGAGATCGACCAGAATTGTCTTACAACAGGAAAGCTAAAAGAATGCGATTGTGAACATGAGCGTTTCTGTTGTTGCACTAGCGTTAATGTATGCATTTGTAGAAAACTAAAATTGAAAATATTTCAAAAACGAGAGCTAATCGAAGGTTTTCATTGTCATCTTCGGATACAGCGCCCAAAAATCTAAAAGAAATAACTATTTTCATAAAAGAAAGAAAAAATTTTTGAAATTTTGTAGACCTGTGTAATCATTTGGACAAAGTGGAGGAAAGCACCAAAATTAGTGAAGAGAATAAAATGGTGGAAACTAAAGGACTCGAAAGTAAACAATAAATTCAAAAGGGATGTGATTGAAAACGGAATACTTAGTGGACAGGAATACTGGCAAAGAATAGCTGAAATGATGCGGAACATTGCAAGAAGGGATCTGGGTGGAACGTCGGAAAAAGTTAGCACAGCAGGTAGACGGAAACGTGGTGGTGGAACCAGGAAGTACAGGAGAAGCTGAAGGATAAGAAAAAAGCTAAAAAGGCATGGGATACCATCAGAGATGATGCAAGCAAGTTGGTCTATAAAACTGAAAGAAAGCAAGCTAAGAGAAAAGTGGCAAAGGCAAGAAACAAGGCATATGAGAAACTGTACAAAAAACTGGAAACAAAGGAGGGGGAAAATGAGGTGTTCAAAATAGCAAAGCAGAAAAAGAGACAAAGCAAGGATGCTCAACAAGTAAGAGTAATCAAGAGTAAAACAGGGGAGATTCTGATGGAAGAAGAGAAGGTGAAACAGAGATGGAAGGAGTATTTCGACAACTTACTCAACCATGAAAACCCCAGAGAAAGAAGAGAAACGAGAACAGAAGGTAGAGAAAGGGACGTGAAAGATATCTCTGGAGAAAAAGTCAGGACTGGGTTGAGGAAGATGAAGAAAGAAAAGCCTCAAGGACCTGATGACATACCAGTGGAAGCATGAATTGCTCTAGGCAATAAAGATGTGGAGTTTTTAGTGAACTTTTTCAACAGACTCTTGAGAGGAGAGAAGATGCCAGATGAATGGAGGAAGAGCGTGCTTGTACCTTTGTACATAAGTAAAAGAGATATCAAGGAATCTGGAAACTACTGGGGAATCAAGTTGGTGAGCCACACTATGAAATTGTGGGAGAGGATAATAGAAGCAAGGACAAGGAAGGAGGTGACAATCGCTGAGCAACAATTTGGGTTCATGCCAGGAAGGAGTACCACCGATGCAATCGTTTGTCTAAGCATGCTGTTGGAAAAGTGGACTGAAGGGCAGAAGGCAGTGTACTGTGCCTTTATTGACCTGGAGAAAGCATACGACAGGGTACCCAGAGAGGAACTGTGGAAATGCTTGCGGTTAGCTGAAACATCAGAGTGCTACATAAAGATTATTCAGGATATGGATGACAGAGCGACAACAACTGTGAGAAGTGCAGCAGGGTTGAATAAAGAATTCAAGGTAGGTGTTGGACTCCACCAAGATTCATCACTCAGCCCATTTCTTTTTGCCATCATTATAGACAGGCTGACGGAGGACATCAAGAAGGACGCACCATGGGATATGCTGTTTGCAGATGACATAGTTCTGTGTCGACAAAACCATAGGGAGATAGAGGAGGATCTGGAGATTTGGAGAAATGCACTGGAGAGAAGAGGCTGAGAGTGAGTCGGAGCAAGACCGAATATTTGAGGGTTGGGAGTGTGGATGATGAAGAGGAGTTGAAGCTGCAAGGAGAAAAGATAAAGAGTCCAAAAAACTTCAAATATTTGGGTTCAACAGTTAGTAATGATGGAAGATGTGAAGAAGCAGTAAGGAGAAGGATTCAATCAGGATGGATGACTTGGAGGAAGGTGTCTGGAGCTCTGTGTGACTGGAAGTTATGAGCAAAGGTTAAGGGTAAAATGTACAAGAGTGTTGTTAGACCAACCATACTTTATGGAATGGAAATAGTGGCAGTGACGGAAAGACAGATGGAAAAAATGGAAATTGCAGAGTTGAAAATGGTGAGATGGGCACTGGGAATGACAAGAAAGGACAAGATAAGAAACGAATACGTGAGAGGGACCGCGAAAATTGCAAAGCTGGGAGAAAAACTTCGGAATGCAAGGCTACGTTGGTATGGACACGTAAAAAGGAGAGAAGAAGACTACATGGTGAAAAGGATGATGGAGATGGCGGTGCCAGGAAGAAGGAAAAGAGGAAGCCCAAGGAGAAGGTGGATGGATTTGGTAAGAAAAGACATGGAAAGGGTTGGAGCTAGGGAAGGAGACGAAGTAGACCGAATGAAATGGAGATTACTGTCGCGCTGTGGCGACCCCGAGTAGGGAGAAGCCGAAAGAAGAAAAGATTGAAGTCTGACATTCATACAATACAATAATAATGCTTTGCTTTGTTTTGTCCGGTTTTAAAAATTTTTTTACAATAAAGTTATTCACTTCTAGCTTATTTTACAAATATACGAATTTGAAACCAACATAAAGTGATACAGATTGGGTAAACTCACAAATAATAACGGCTTTTGCCAAAGATAGACAAACGCAATTTAAAGCGCAACTTCCGCAATTTGCGAAATTTATTTAATTTTATTTAAAAAATGAGAGCCCTGTGCAGTTTGCCACGTGGACCCAGAAATCAAAAGACTATTTGCATGTTATTGTGTTGTCGCAACTTTCACATTTGCACAAGTTAAGCAAGTTTCACAAATTTCGGAAGTTGTGCTTTGAATAGCGCTTATCCCAAATGCTTTTTGCTGTGCTATCCATTTGCTACATTTGTTAACAGCAACAACGCAGTCAATTAAAAGAACTGTCATTACCTTTTTATCAATAAATTTGCGGAGGAGTCGATTTCGAAAACACAATTTTTAGTGCTGTAGAAATTAAATACAAACGTATTACTTTTTGTCTATTTTTGAATTTTGCTTTAGTTTCGCATGTCATGAAATTTAACTTTAAAGTTTACTTGACTATAAATTTTTTTTATATGAAAATTGGAGTATTATTATAACATATACCGTACCACTGCTTCTTTCATTTGATTACTTGTTTTTAACTGTTTTTGTGTTTTTAGTTGTGACCATTAAATGCAATTATTAAACATAAAATGAGTTTAAATTCGTAATTTGCTTTCACATCAGCCCGTTGTTAAAAACTGGGATATTTTAAAAAAGTGTTAGGTAAAATCTACATATGTATTTTTTAAAAAATGCATTGCGGCATGAACAAATATATTGCCGTCTTTTGACCGAATTATATATGTCAATTGTCAAAAAAACATTCATTTTTAGAATGTGCGCACATATCTTCGAAGTGATATTTTATCATGTAAAGTAAATGGCTTACAATCCAAAGTACAAACGCACATCTTAACAGATTTATTAAGTGCTTTCGACAGCTTTGATGTGCAAAAGCAAGAAGTTTTATTAGGGTTTCCGATTCTTGTACTATAGCTGACGCAAAACTGAATCGTATTTTTAGTTACTATTTTTGTGTGTTTTTTGGCAAATCAAAAAATCATGTAAATTAAAAAATTGACATTATTAATTAAATTTTTCGGATTTATATTAAAAATTTCCTTCGGTTAATATTAATAGATACTTTAAAGTGCAAAATATAAAAATTTAACAAAATTTTAACTTACTTGTAGGCTCAGTAGGTTTTAAAGTTGTAGTACTTTTTTGCGCAGCAAAACCTAATTAAAAGATAATAAAACTACGTTTTAGCATTAAATGTTTATGAAATATATTTCCACAAATTGTGCGAAACAATAGACCAGGCAGAATTTACTTCTACGTTTTACAAATCAACTAATAAGGCAACTGCATAATTATATAGCCAATAAATATTATTAATTCTTTTTCAATTTATAAAATACTACGTTGTATAATTTTTGATTGGTTATGTAATTTTGGAACCTACAGTACGTTAACAATCTGATTAAATTGGTTGTATTATCATATTTTTTTATTCCACCTATTTTATGATCCAATTGAAAGATTCTCTTATACTCGAGAAGAAAACTACGAATGACTCTTCTTGGTTACCAGAAAATTCATGTCTGAAATAATTTTTAAGGTCAAATCAGCTTCTAGTTCAAAATTATTGCTCCAGTTAAAACAATAATGTTCTATAAATTTTTTTTTTCTTTAGCACCGTTTTTGTAAATATTGAAAGTGGTAAAAATTTCAAAAAAGATTTCGATCCTTTTTATAAAATTGTGTTCTATTACTTAAATTTGTATATAACAATCTATAAAAATATTTTGAAAACACTTTAAATGTGTGGTGAATACGAACTAACTGTTCTAGATTTCAAATAAAATAATTAATAAACTATTTATGACAAAGCATATTTGATATTCAAAAGCATACATGAAATTTATTTTTTAAATATGTTCAAACCGGTAATTTTTAACCTTTTTTATAACACGACCCAATTTCCAACCCAAGGTAACTTAACGACTCCTTTTAGTGACCAAATTTTAATTAAGGAGTTTGCAAGCTATTTAATGCAAGCGTCAAATTATTTTTAAAGATAATAGTAAAAAAAGTCTTCACCTAGAATCTGTCTTTGATTTTTTTATTTTCCGCCAAAAAAACCTAGTAATCTCAAAAAAAAGTCTTCATTTTAAATCAAAAATTCTATTTATCGAACGTTCCTGCAACTCTACAAAAATAACCAAGACCCCGCGGGGTTAGCGATCCCCACCTTCAAAAACAATGGTTTAAAAAAATTGCTTTCATGCATAAAATTTTACTTGATGATCTTTGACAGGCGTAATGTTTAGAGCCGGCACAAGGTTCAGTTTTTTCATTTTTTTGCATCATCCACGATTACTATAAATTGTTTATCGCTTTGTATAGAAGGTTCGTAATCAATCCAGTTCATATATCCATTTTCAACCAATGTTCCGTCAGTCCATTCAAATCCGTATTTTGAAGTACGGTTTGGTATCAAACCAATCAGCACAACTTGAGCTAAGATTAAATTTAAAAATAGCATAAAAGAACTAATGCACAGAAAAACTTTTTTTAAAAAGAAACAGAAATTTCTTAAAGTTTTAAAATTCAAATAATTATTATCGGAAGGATGATTATCCATGACAAGAGTAAGCGTTTTAATTTATGCAATCTCGATGAAAATATGAGGAACACTAACTGGACAATAATGTCTTTGCAGAAGTATGGGTTATCCACTGAAGTTGCTCGAAACTTGACGTTTTTACTACTGTTTTGCAAGAAAAAAAAAAAAATAGTTGATAAGAAAATGATTCCTTGTCAAATCCAAAATATCAAAAGTAAAGCATGTTCAACAGAATAAAGCTATTCAAATTCAATTTACTTTTATCTTCAGCTACGAAAACAAAAAAGTTTGGGTTCAAAAAAAGAATTTTAAAAAATGTATAAAACTTTCCAAAAGTCTTGGGTTTTTAGCCTAAACGCGTCTGTCAAAATAAATGATTAGAAGCTCTACATGTTCTTATTTTTATCGAAACACAATTATAAACATTTTTTGTGCTTCTCTGTTAAACAAAATATTTTTTTGTGTTAAATACTGTTTAAATTATGCATTTTTTAAGAGGCTACTTATAGAATATCAGTAAGTAATTTAACATTAATTAAACATACTTGCCACTGAATTTACTACAAGATTTGCCACATTTTCATCTTTTAGTACTGCCACTTCTCCGTCATAAGCACCACAGAGTTCTTGAAAATACTAAAAATTTTTGCCGGTAATCCACTTTTCTCTAAAAATTTTGTATTCATACTCTCCAGAAATTATTCAATCCTCAGCAAATGATTCAACAAAAATAACACAAATGACAATTATATGCTTCATTTTGTTATTTTAAACTTTAGCTCGTTCGAGTTTATTAAAATGAAAAACTTTTACTTCTAAAACAATAATGGGCAACAAACTTATTTTATAAATCAAAAACAAAACAAAAGAGCTATTTTAAATCTAGGTAAAAACTTTACAAGTATAGGCCTACGTGTAACAACAAGTCAAAAAAACTCTTTGGAAGCAATATTTTGTGCTGCTGCTGCTAATTCAAAAAAAATAAAACGACAAAGATTTTGCGAAAATTCGGTCCATATCCAAAATCAACTTTCGGCTCAGCTTTACAAAGCTTTTTATAACAATCGATTAGGGAGACTCTATGACTATCTTTCAACGTGTCATAACTGCTATTTGCTTGAGCGAAAACAGAACATTATCATCCGCTGGTCTTTTGTATCGAAACCTTAAATTGCACGTTATATTTTTACGATCGATTAAGCAAACTTTTTTACACTTTACTGAAAAAAGCTACAGACTTGATTTTTGCACACTTGTTACTTTTTAAAGGTACTGTATTTTTAAAGTTTAATGCAATTAAGTTGATGGTATCATCATTTTAAAAATGTATCATTTTGTATTTTTCCAAATCGTTTCTCCAAAATTGCTTATTATACCCAATTTAACGCTTTAATGAAATTTTTGCTTTTTATTTGATTATCAAAAGTCTCTTTACTATGGAAAGTAATTGAGTCATGCGGTGCTGCATCATTGGAATTTAACAAAAGTTTTATTACTTTCTTTTTGTTCCAATTTCATTTTAGTGTTTTTCAGTGATAAAGTGTTTTGACATTCACTTTTATCCTAGTCTATAAACATTGTCATCAACGAACTTAAATGAAGATAAAAAGATACAGATTGTGTGAACAAACGAATATTGATTACTTTTTGCCGTGCTATCCATTTGCTATATTTTCGAAATAGCAACAACTTAATAATTAAAAGAACTGTGCTTATTCTTATTTTTAATCTTATTTCTAATAGATTTATTCAAGTTAACAATGGTTGTTGCTTCTACACAGTAACTTTGAACATCCCTTTCTTCAAAACCACAAAACATAATTTTGCAAGATATTGAAAGAATACAAAAAAAGCTTATTACGGAATTTATGCTTATTAAAATTTATAAAAATTGTTTTAAAACGTGATTATAATTGACAAATATCTAAATATACTAAAAGGGTAATTCTTAATTGATAAAGCCGCTATGTAAATCCAATGCTTCAATCATAGACGCGATCTGCTGTACTTTGTTCTGATTTATTGATTCGCGACGTAAATTCACGTTTAATCGGCGTCGTTGTATTTAGCAGACGAACTGCTTACATAAACAACATTTCTTGCTCGCTTCTTATAAAAAACAATTAGATCTACTTGAAATAATTAGTTTTCAAATCGCTTACTTTTTTTGTATGAAAGTCGATATTTAGCAACACAGTCAACACCACAGATGTATCAAGTTTTTTGTTAATGGTTCTGTTTTTTGTTAAATCTTATATACTTCTGCTTGCAAGTCAGAGTGTTATTTCACTGAAAATGCTGCCAACAACAATAAAGCTAACAGAAGATATTTTACTCTCACTTCTATAACAGGGAAGTACTTCTTAGTTTTTCCATTTACGACTTTCATGATAAATAATTATAAAGTCCTTTTGGTAAATGTGGCGTGACTTTTAGCGTTTAAAGCAGTAAAAAACCACTACGATTTTTTGTTTTTTGTAAATATTAACATCGATTCATGATCAGCTTTTATTGAAAAAGAATATACAGTAGTTCTCGTTTTGTTTATCTGTTGATTTTTAGTTTAATCAAAAGGGAAATTGCATTTTATTGGTTGTACATTATACTGTAACAAAGCAAGTTTATTTTTAATGCTAATACAAAAAAAAAGGGCCAACAAACATCATTTAAAATTATCAATTATAAAATCTATACGATTACTTTTTGCCTTGCCAACAAAATTGCGTTTAAACAGTAAAAAATCACAGCGTTTTTTTTTGTTTTTTGTAAATATTAGCACCGATTTATAGTCAGTTTTTATTAAAAATGATCATGGAGCTTGTCCGAAATCGAAGTTTCACCCTTACTACCGGTGACAGCAACCAAAGCAGGCTACGTCGTCTTAAAAACGGCGTTCCTCAGGGATCGGTCTTGGCTCCCCTCCTATTTAACATCTATACGTACGATCTTCCTTCCATGATTTCCAGAACGTTTGCTTATGCTGATGATTTAGCATTGTTGCACTCTTCTGGAAACTGGAAGGACTTGGAGGGGACATTAAGCCAAGATATGTCCACACTGTCAGCGTATCTCCAGACTTGGAGGTTGAAGCTCAGTCACACTAAGACAGTGACGGCAGCCTTTCACTTAAATAACCGAGAGGCCAAACGTGAGCTAAAGGTCTACAACAATAGTAGACTTTTACCGTTCTGTCCAACCCCTACATACCTTGGGGTAAAACTGGACAGATCGCTCACGTTTCGTCACCATTTAGTGGCATTGCGCAAAAAACTATCCTCGCGCGTCACACTGTTGAGGCGACTCGTGGGCTCGGGATGGGGTGCTGGTGCTAAAACACTACGCATAGCCACCTTGTCTCTGGTCTACTCAACAGCTGAGTACTGTGCGCCAGTCTGGTGTCGCAGTGCTCACACTCGCCTCATTGACAGTGTCTTGAATGACGCCTTGCGCATAGTTACTGAATGCCTGCGTCCCACTCCAACGGACCACCTACCTGTACTCTCAGGCATCCAGCCAGCTGAGCTTCGCCGACTGGGAGCGACACTCTCCTTGGCTTACCGTGGATCTCTGGACCCCGATCATATTTTGCATGGTCTGTTAAGTGGGTCCTCAGATACTGGCCAAGTGAGACTAAGATCCAGACGCCCGTTTGTGCCAGGTGCGCGGAATCTCTTGGACAATCTTGCCAGACTTGGCATCCGCGCCTCTGAATGGACAAATCACAAATGGAACGCGGAGTACTGTGAAAGTGCTTCCAGGCTCCGTGCTTTTGTGCCCCGGACCAGTGTCAGGCCTGTTGGGATGGGCTTACCCCGAGCAGCTTGGGTTAAGCTCAACGGCCTGCGGACTGGTGTTGGGCGATTCCATTCGTCCATGCACAAATGGGGTCTCGCTCCTTCACCGAATTGCGAGTGTGGCGCCTCAGAGCAAACCGCAGACCATGTACTAACAATGTGCCCCATACATCGGGCACCACATGGAGCACGCGGTCTGACGGTTTTGGATGACGAAACTCGATGCTGGCTTAATAACATCGCTGCCAGCATCTGATCCAGGCAGTGCAGCAGTCTGGGGTAGTAAAAGGATAAACCCTCGGCCCCAGTTCTGTTTGTGTCTGGCCTGGAGTGGATGCCCTTCAAACGATGACGACGACGACGATTAAAAAAGAATATACAGTAGTTCTCGTTTTGTTTAGCTGTTGATTTTTAGTTTAATCAAAAGGGCAATCGCATTTTATTGGTTGCACATTATACTGTAACAAAACAAGTCTACTATTAATGCTAATACCAAAAAATGGGAAACAAACATCATTTAATTATTATAAAAATCTATACGATTACTTTTTGCTTTGCTAACAAAAGCTTTATTTTTTTATATTTGTTAACAAAGATAGCCTAATTTTTTATTAAAAGGTGTCAATGTAACTGTAGAGTTATTTGTATTATAAGGAACAATTACTTAACTTTTGATAAAATTATTCCTTTAAATTGTCATCTTTCGTTCTTATGCATTGAGTAATAAAAATTAAAAAAGCCAAAAAAAGAGAAACTCGAAAACTTGCATTTTTTGAAAGTAAAGTTTTACAAATGTATAAATTGGTTAAGAACAATTCGTTTTTTACACCAATTTAACTATTTCTTATTTGCAATGAATTTATTTAAAATGGGGTAAGAATTCTCAAAAAAACACACTGTTTAAAGTTATGGCAAAAAAATGGCAATTATTAAGTGCTTAAAAGTTAAAAGTCGAATGGGTTGGTTTTAACAAACTCTAAAAAAAAGTAAAACTCGATGGAAGAGAGCTTTGTAGCTGGGATCAAAAATTAACAGGAAAACCTTAGTTAAACTCTTAATTATTTAATAAAAATTTATCGGGGAGTTGATACAATAGTTTGCTATCATTAAACATCTTTTTAGATTACAAACCGACAGCCACGGATTAAAGTTGTTTGTTCTTGCCTCCGGTAAACACAAGTGGTTGCGTACTTTTTCAGGCGGTGTAACTCTTTCAATTGTTTATAAACTCATTTAAGAAGCTTTCATTTTCAATCGGATTCTTACCGGTCCGATTCAAGATTCCTGTCCGCAAGGGATATTAGAATAAAGATACATTGAGATGCAGAAAGTTTTACCTTATGGCGTATGAAGATTCATATAAAGGAAAATAATAATACAAACAACATAAAAGCGAAAATCGTTGAATATGACTTTGTATGGTATATATGTATGATTCTGTTCATTAGTGTTAAAGATGACAGACCGAAACCCAACCTACCAAAATGGAAGGGTATCCACCCATTCCGATGTTGAGTGTGAGTTTGATAATCGACAAACATCCTTTTCAGGACGGGGCAATGCCAGGATAAAACTCCCTTTTTCAGGGCACGTTGCCAACAAGTTCCAAATATCCACTATTCTTCAGCTGAACATCGAAGGCCTCACTGCAAGCAAAGTTTTCATCACCTCGCTATGCAGTCTGAGGCACTCGTCATCCTACTGCAGGAGACTCACTGCATTGATACAGAGAAGTTGGTACTTCCAAACTACCAACTATCTGGGTCTTTAAGCAGGAAGCATTGCCTTGCCACGTTTGTCCACGAGCGAATAAAACACACGCTTTTGGACCAATCTCCACTGACATCGGAGATCGAGTGGTTGTGTGTGGACGTTGATGGTTATAAAATAGTCAACGTCTACAAGCCACCGCCAACGCAATTGCAAACCCTGGATCTCCCAGTGTTTTCTCACCCCTGTCTTTACGCTGGCGATTTTAACTGTCGTCATGCTGATTGGGGTTACGACGACAACAGTCCGGACGGTGAGTGCTTGGCTGGCTGGGCAAGTATCAATTGTCTTGCCCTCCTATATAATGCCAAGGACGCTGCCAGTTTTTATTCCAGCCTCTGGAACACTGGCACTAATCCGGATCTAGCTTTCGCTAGCTTAGGTCCAAACAGTCGCTTACCGGATAGACGTGTTCTTGAAAAGTTCCTCAGGTCACAACATCGATCTTCGCTTATTACACCACCAAGGTTTGCTATGGCAGTGCCAAGCATGCCTGTTAAGCGATGGAACTTTCGCAAGGCCAAATAGAGTCACTACATTGCTTTGACGAATAAATTCGCAAAGACTTTGTTGCCGCCTGATTCACTTGATGTGGATGCGGCTTACCAGGACTTCTGTAACACCATTAAGAAAGCAGCCAAAAAGACTATCCCACGCGGGTATCGAAATAATTATATTCCATGTTGGGATGCAGAGTGTGAATCCCTCTATAAAACCTTTCTGTAATCTCCTCAGGGAGACGAATCAAGTTTGGCTGCTACAGCTTTGCTCGCCAAGCTTGACAGGAAGCGGAGGGATTGATGGTGTCCGAGGCAGTTCGGAGCATTGACTTCTCACACTCTAGTCGAAAAGCGTGGAGTATTTTGAACAACCTTACTGGTAGGTTACGACACTCTCCTCGTCACTGTCTTGTTTCAGCCGATGCTATTGCATCTCAACTGGTTAGAAATGGGAAATACGAGGCTGTTGACCACAAGTCATCTCGATTTGTCTCTCAAGAAGTGTCTGGCCTTTGGAGGACCACAACACCAGACGCATTAAGTATATCTGACAATTTTTCACAGAGAGAATTTGCTGCTGCCCTACAACATTCAAAACCAAGTAAAGCTCCGGGTCCTGATTCCATCTGTTCAGAGCTTATACTCCATGCTGGAGCTGCTTTGAAGTGCTGGTTACGTGAGTTCCTTTCTTCCTGTTTGCCTCAAAATTCCCAAGATCTGAAGAAGAGCGCTTGTGGTCGCGATCCCAAAATTAACGAAGCCCGTGGGGGACCAAAAGAGTTATCGACCGATATCTCTGCTCTGTGTCCTCTACAAGATCCTCGAGAGGCTTATCCACGCCCGCGTTGATCCATTAATTGATCCAATGCTCCTTAAAGAGCAGGCTGGGTTCCGACGCGGGAAGTCAACCGTAGATCAAGTTGTTCTGCTGACCCAGAACATCGAAGATTTTTTTTGAGGCTAAAAAGAAGACCGGTGCCGTATTTGTTAATCTGACAGCTGTTTATGACACTGTCTGGCACCGTGGCCTTACCTGCAAGCTGCTGAGACTTCCTCCGGATGAACACATGGTCAAAATGATTATGGAGCTTGTCCGAAATCGAAGTTTTACCCTTACTAACGGTGACAGCAAGCAAAGCAGGCAACGCCGTCTTAAAAACGGCGTTCCTCAGGGATCGTTCTTGGCTCCCTTCCTATTTAACATCTATACGTACGATCTGCCTTCCATAATTTCCAGAACGTTTGCTTATGCTGATGATTTAGCATTGTTGCACTCTTCTGGAAACTGGAAGAACTTGGAGAAGACTTTAAGCCAAGACATGTCTACACTTTCAGCATATCTCCAGACTTGGAGGTTGAAGCTCAGTCACACTAACACGATGATGGCAGCCTTTCACTTAAATAACCGAGAGGCCAAACGTGAGCCAAAGGTTTACAAAAATGGTAGACTTTTACAGTTCTGTCCAACCCCTATTTATCTTGAGGTAAAATTGGACAGATCGTTCACGTTTCGTCACCATCTAGTGGCATTGCGCAAAAAACTATTTTCGCGCGTCACACTGCTGAGGCGATTTGTGTGCTCGGGATGGGGTGCTGGTGCTAAAACACTACGCATAGCCACCTTATTTCTACTCTACTCAACAGCCTAGTACTGTGCGTAAGTCTGGTGTCGCAGTGCTCACACTCGCCTCATCGACAGTGTCTTGAACGACGGCTTGCGCATAGTTACTGGATTCCTGCGTCCCACTCCAACGGACCACATACCTGTACTCTCAGTCATCCAGCCAGCTGAGCTTTGCCGAATGGGAGCGACACTCTCCTTGGCTTACCGTGGATCTCTGGACCCCGATCATATCTTGTATGGTCTTTCAAGTGGGTCCTCAGATACTTGCCAAGTGAGACTAAGATCCAGACTCCGGTTTATGCCAGCTGCGCGGAATCTTTTGAACAGCCTTGCCAGACTTGGCATCCACGCTTCTGAATGGACAAATCACAAATGGAAAACGGAGTATTCTGAAGGTGCTTCCAGGCTCCGTGCTTTTGTGCCCGGGACCGGTGCCAGGCCTGTTGGGATGGGCTTACCCCGAGTAGCTTGGGTTAAGCTCAACCGTCTGCGGACTGGTGGTTAGGCGATTCTATTCGTCCATGCACAAATGGGGTCTCGCTCCTTCACCGAATTGCGAGTGTGGCGCCTCAGAGCAAACCGCAGACCATGTTCTAACAGACCATGTGCCCTATGCATCGGGCACCACATGGAGCACAAGGTCTGACGATTTTGGATGACGAAACTCGATAACTCTGGCTTAATAACACCAATGCCAGCATCTGATTCAGGCAGTGCAGCAGCCCTGGGGTAGTAAAAGGATAAACCCTCGGCCCCAGTCCTGTTTGTGTCTAACCTGGAATGGATATCTTTCAAAAGACGACGACGATGTGTATGTAGACTTCTGTTGGTAACTTTGTACAATGCTGCGCCAATCTTAAATCAAAAACCCAAACTTGTCAAGCTATGGTTGGTTTCATTTTTACTTCTTTGTTTTCTTAACTTTTTTCTTTCGAAATAAGATATTACGCCCATGCTTTCAAATTGTTGTTTCACATATTTTGCTACTTTTTTTTGCAGGTTTTATTCTATGAATTTGTGTTGCCTCTTGCTTTTTTTCCTTGTTTAATTTTTTTGGTTGCTAATATGCTTTGTTAACATAATATTTATCGAGAATTAAAAAACACCAATAGATAAATAAATTACCATACCTTAATTGTTAATAGCAAATAAAAACAAAATTTCTGAATAAATCGCTGCATGTAAATTTTCAATAGGTGAAGGCATTGAAAGTGGTTCTAAGTCATTGCTATATCCGTCAGAGTGAATTTTTAAGTTAAAAAATTCTTTTGATTTTTGTTTATTTAAATAGGAAAAGCAAGGTAGGAATTTGTTTAGCATCAAATCGTCTTGGTGTATGTACAATATTTTATTTCATAAAAATGCTGTTAATTTGAGTTTTAAAATTATGTTTATTCTGTTTGCTACACAAATGAAAGGGCAGCAAATTTAGAATGCCTTTATGTTAAACTATCAAGCTGTATAAACTTTAAAGACAAATCCATAATTGAAATATTAAATTTTTTGGTTAAAAAAAACAATTTCACTCAGTTGCAATCAATATTTTCAGAAACAAGAGATGGCCAACAGTTATAATTCAATAACTACAACAAGTATATGTCAGTCAGAACAACGAAGAAGTGTTTTTATGAAGATTAATTATTTGTTGAGACAAAAAGTTTGTTTAAGATAAGAATAGATTCGTTGACGCATTGTCAATACATTAATCACTTCTCTCTCCAAACAAAGCAATTTTGCTTTGTTTATTGGCTTCAACTAAAAAAACTTATTTTTTAATTTGAAATCGATTCTGAAACATTAAGCCGATTATCATGAAACTTGCCTCCTACGCATGCAAATCTCGAAATATGATTAACCCTGTTTTAATTGGGAATTGAAATCAACGCAAGAAACTTTTAAAGCGAAAACTAACCACAGACGAAAAATTGACTTTTTCCAAAATTTATTAATCAGCGCTGAGTGTCTGAAGTGATGGTAAAACTTGTTTATTTTCTGTACAACAATGCGTTTGTGACAGGTATATCAAAAATTTTTGCCATTTTCAAAATTTTTTGGCATTTCCAACAATCAATTGCTTTTATCCTAAAAATTTATTAGAAGGCTAGTGTGGATGGTGCACAGAAATATATTTTCATTGTAAGTGAATAATTAACAGAAAAAACAAATCATTGCATTTACGATAGAAGATGATCGACAGAAAAAGCTAAAAATCTTTAAGAGCAAGTGCCCATAACTTGTCTTAAATTCTTTGAAAAATAAACGCTCTTAAAACAACAAAGTAGTTTTTTTATCTTTGAAAACAATACGGTAATCAACCTAAAAGAAATCTGCTCTAAAAATCCGCTCTAATATTTTTAATACCTTTTGAGCTACAAGCCTTTAAAGTTTTTGCATTTTGACACTCCTATAAGGTATAGATACACAATAGATCTACAGAGTTCTATCATAGGGTTGCCATATCTGAATAGGCGGAATCCCGGACAGACATAGGCGCACCAACCAAAAGAAGTTTTGAAGGGACGGAGAAAATAAATTTGTTTCCGAATTTAGGACGAAGACCAAAAGAAAGGTCTTCACTTCAAATCGATTTCCGATCTCTGTAATTTCTTCTCAAAATGATGGTGTTCTCTAAAAAAAAAGGTCTTAATTTCGAATCAATCTCGGATTTCCCTAATTTCTTCCCAAAATCATGGTGTTCTCTAAAAAAGGTTTCTACTTTGAATCGATACAGGTATTAGCTATTTTCGTCCCATAATCAACGTGCTTTCTTATAAACTTGCACGTTGTTTTTAGTTAATGCTAAAATCCCGGACATAAGGTCTAAAATTCCGGTCGTATGGCAACCCTACTCTATCAATACTTTAGTTGGAACAGAATTGAAAGTGCTATTGCTCATCATTTTCCATCTTACTTTAAAATAAAAAAAGTTAAGAAATTTTAGAATTTCGCTACTATTAAGAGTATTTGCTGTATGCATCATAATGTAAGATGAATCATAATAACATACAGTATTATTAAACAATAAACTTTTATTAACTTATTCAATCTCAGCCACGCCTCATTAATACCGCTGATCATTAAGTTGTATATCTAGTTAACTACATGCTTACCGTAATTAGCTAACCTAATTGCTATGTATCAGCACGCAGGCTGAGAACATTTTCACAACCCAGAGCTAATAATGAAATATTTACAACAAAGGCTAATCTTTTGTTTAGATTTCTTTACTATGAAAAAAATGATGTATTCGAGTTAATTAAAGCTTGTTTAAAATGTTCATCGATTAAAAGTTATTATTACTTGCATTGATTTATTCTTTCAGTTATAGTCATTTTTTTATTTCCGCCTGTTAACGATCTTAACCTGTTTAGGCGACGTAAAATATGAAATGATACAAAAAGAAAACAACGTTGAAGCATACCAACAGATATAATTAGAATTACTATTATGAAGTATTTTGTAGGGTGAACTACTTACCGAAAAGTATTACAGTATTCAAAAATAAATAAATACAAACACAAAATAATAAAACCACCAAAGACTAACGATGTCTATTTAATTTGACTTCATGTTAGTTAATGACTTACTATCTCAGCACAGGAGGCTATCAAATACTCTACTTTTCCCAAAAGTGACTTGGAGGAGGTTGTAATGCGGTGTCTTTATTCATTATATTAGTTGACAATCAGTCGCAATTAAACCTTAAAACTTTTTGTAGGAGACAATTCATTTTTTGGATCGCGCAGAGAAACTTATTGTAAGGCAAGACTGTGATTTATTTTGTAACCCAATTATTATGTACAGTTCTAATCTTTTTAAAACCATGATATCTGTTTACAAATTCTGACTTAAATACAGCCTATCATAAGTGTTACCAAGAATCAAAATTATAATTATTAATCTTATCTGTTCCAATATTAAAAAAAATTTATTTAGTTTCTAAACTAATTAAATATTATTTCAGATCAAATGATTGTTCCAATATTAGGAGATTACAATTGTTTTTAATTGCTATTGACGATGACCTAAAACAGGGTGGTCCAACTTCTTCACTCTTGCGGACCACTTTTCAAAATTGTTCGAGCTTGCGAGCCTCAGTCGGCTAGAAATTGTTCCAAATCATGGTATTCTCTAAAAGAAAAGGTCTTCACTTGGAATCGGTTTCCGATTTTTCCTATTTTCGTCCCAAAATTATAGTGTTCTCCAAAAAAAAAGTCTTGGAATCGGTCTTCGATTTTCCGCATTTCATCCCAGAATCATAGTGCTCTCTAAAAAAAAAGGCCTTCACCTGCAATCGCTCTCCGATTCTCCTATTTTCCTCCCAACATCATGGTGTTCTCTAAAAAAAGCCTTCATTCGAATCGGTCTCAACCCTGGACTCTGTCCCAGAAGCTCGCCATGCTTTGTTAGAGAAAGTTCACACTCGTCCTCACACTCGCCTCATCGACAGTGTCTTGAACGACGGCTTGCGCATAGTTACTGGATTCCTGCGTCCCACTCCAACGGACCACATACCTGTACTCTCAGTCATCCAGCCAGCTGAGCTTTGCCGAATGGGAGCGACACTCTCCTTGGCTCACCGTGTATCTCTGGACCCCGATCATATCTTGTATGGTCTTTCAAGTGGGTCCTCAGATACTTGCCAAGTGAGACTAAGATCCAGACTCCCGTTTATGCCAGCTGCGCGGAATCTTTTGAACAACCTTGCCAGACTTGGCATCCACGCTTCTGAATGGACAAATCACAAATGGAAAACGGAGTATTCTGAAGGTGCTTCCAGGCTCCGTGCTTTTGTGCCCGGGACCGGTGCCAGGCCTGTTGGGATGGGCTTACCCCGAGTAGCTTGGGTTAAGCTCAACCGTCTGCGGACTGGTGGTTAGGCGATTCTATTCGTCCATGCACAAATGGGGTCTCGCTCCTTCACCGAATTGCGAGTGTGGCGCCTCAGAGCAAACCGCAGACCATGTTCTAACAGACCATGTGCCCTATACATCGGGCACCACATGGAGCACAAGGTCTGACGATTTTGGATGACGAAACTCGATAACTCTGGCTTAATAACACCAATGCCAGCATCTGATTCAGGCAGTGCAGCAGTCTGGGGTAGTAAAAGGATAAACCCTCGGCCCCAGTCCTGTTTGTGTCTAACCTGGAATGGATATCCTTCAAACGACGACGACAACGATGATCATCCAATCATCAATATTTTACATTTTTATTTTTAATTTTGTAATGAATTGATTCTATAAGATGAGCAAAGTTAATAATCGGTAAACAACTAAGTAATACGAGTATAAGCAGTTTCTAAACCCGTTTAAATAAACTATAACAAAAGGCGACTCAGAATAGCTTATTGATATATGATTTAAAGATTGTTTTTGCTGAGCAAGAAAAGTACTTCTTAGACATACTTTTAAACTATTTAAAAGCTGTTTCTTTAATTCCATAATAATTTAGCTGCGTTAGATTTATTGAATACTTTGCTGTTTCTTCATTTGCATTTACACATTTTTTTCAATAGAAGGTTTGTATTTTTTAGAGACAATATTTAATATTGGTATTAGTTAGTATTTATAAAGATTTAGAGCCATTTAAATAAAATATAATTTTAATCTAAAACAATCTGCCAACAATTAAACAGTGGTTTTTAACCGTTTTCACACCGTAACTCACTTTGGCATTCCCAGGTAAATTAACAAAGCCCGTCTTCAAAAAGTTTTTTCTTTAGCCGTTTGCAGGCTATTTTTTACATTTTTGATGCTCATTAACTCATTTTTGATGCTTCAGGACTGGGTTGAGGAAGATAAAGAAGGGAAAGGCTCAAGGACCTGATGACATACCAGTGGAAGCATGGATTACTCTAGGCAATAAAGATGTGGAGTTTTTAGTGAACTTTTTCAACAGACTCTTGAGAGGAGAGAAGATACCAGATGAATGGAGGAAGAGCGTGCTTGTACCTTTGTACAAAGATAAAAAAGATATCAAGGAATGTGGAAACTACCGGGGAATCAAGTTGGTGAGCCACACTATGAAATTGTGGGAGAGGATAATAGAAGCAAGGACAAGGAAGGAGGTGACAATTGCTGAGCAACAATTTGGGTTCATGCCAGGAAGGAGTACCACCGATGCAATCGTTTGTCTAAGCATGCTGTTGGAAAAGTGGACTGAAGGGCAGAAGGCAGTGTACTGTGCCTTTATTGACCTGGAGAAAGCATACGACAAGGTACCCAGAGAGGAACTGTGGAAATGCTTGCGGTTAGCTGAAACATCAGAGTGCTACATAAAGATTATTCAGGATATGGATGACAGAGCGACAACAACTGTGAGAAGTGCAGCAGGGTTGAATAAAGAATTCAAGGTAGGTGTTGGACTCCACCAAGATTCATCACTCAGCCCATTTCTTTTTGCCATCATTATAGACAGGCTGACGGAGGACATCAAGAAGGACGCACCATGGGATATGCTGTTTGCAGATGACATAGTTCTGTGTCGACAAAACCATAGGGAGATAGAGGAGGATCTGGAGATTTGGAGAAATGCACTGGAGAGAAGAGGCTGAGAGTGAGTCGGAGCAAGACCGAATATTTGAGGGTTGGGAGTGTGGATGATGAAGAGGAGTTGAAGCTGCAAGGAGAAAAGATAAAGAGTGCAAAAAACTTCAAATATTTGGGTTCAACAGTTAGTAATGATGGAAGATGTGAAGAAGCAGTAAGGAGAAGGATTCAATCAGGATGGATGACTTGGAGGAAGGTGTCTGGAGCTCTGTGTGACTGGAAGTTATGAGCAAAGGTTAAGGGTAAAATGTACAAGAGTGTTGTTAGACCAACCATACTTTATGGAATGGAAATAGTGGCAGTGACGGAAAGACAGATGGAAAAAATGGAAGTTGCAGAGTTGAAAATGGTGAGATGGGCACTGGGAATGACAAGAAAGGACAAGATAAGAAACGAATACGTGAGAGGGACCGCGAAAATTGCAAAGCTGGGAGAAAAACTTCGTAATGCAAGGCTACGTTGGTATGGACACGTAAATAGGAGAGAAGAAGACTAAGTGGTGAAAAGGATGATGGAGATGGCGGTGCCAGGCAGAAAGAAAAGAGGAAGCCCAAGGAGAAGGTGGATGGATTTGGTGAGAAAAGACATGGAAAGGGTTTGAGCTAGGGAAGGAGACGAAGTAGACCGAGTGAAATGGAGATTACTGTCGCGCTGTGGCGACCCCGAGTAGGGAGAAGCCGAAAGGAGAAGAAGAATATTAACAAAATATTGATTATAAATAAACATTTTGTAAAATGAAAAAAGTTTAATCAAATTTAACTTTTATATAAACAACATCAGTGCGAGACTGGTGTTGAAGCTCGTAACCGTACAGTTGATTGAACGACAGTTGATTGAACCACAGTTGAGCGAAACGACAATTGAACCAATCATGACATAAAACTTTTAACAAAATATTGTAAAGCTATCACAATTTTGTCACGAGAAAATTGAAAAGAACTTTTTGACAATTTTTTTTTTTTACTTCTATTGTATTATATAATCTATGATATTTTCTGAACCGTAATTAAACCAAACTATCTTAATTTGTCCGGTTCCAATTTGGTGTTTGGCAACCAGGTTTAAAAAACAATTTTTGTTATAATTAGAAAACTTTTCGGTTCAATAGTCGTATGTTTTTAATAATCTATTACAGGGTGGTCCAACTTCTGCACTCTTGTGGGCCACTTTTCAATATTATTCGAGTTTGCGGGCCTCAGTCGGCTAAAAATTCCTATTTTTGTTCCAAAATCAGGGTGTTCTCTAAAAAAAAAAAAAAAAGGTCTTCACTTGGAATCGGTCTCCAAAATTCCTATTTTGGCGCAAAATCATAGCGTTCTCCAAAAAAAAATTACGGCTGCTGCTTCTGATCGACAAGACTTGTGCAAAATTGATATGCGGCATGCGGCCCGCGAGCCCGTAGTTGGACCACGCTGTTATAGAAGATTGCCGCTACTTATGATCGACAAGACTTGAATTGTGCAAAATTGTTCCGCGGGCCGCACAAAATTGTTTCGCGGGCCGCATGCGGCCCGCGGGCCTGTAGTTGGACCACGCTGATCTATTATATTAATAAATTAAACCATCTTTGTTTGGCAGTTCCTAAACCGTAAAGATTAATTAGCAACATAGAGAAACTTTTGCTCAATTTAGTTGCGATCAGAAAATTTAAATTTTTGTCTAACTAACAATTAGACCGATAGCGCGAGTGGAAAGTTACACCTTACGCAGGTAACAAGTTAATGCTATTAAAACTAGGGCGGGTGGAAAAAAATTGCGCTGTAAAAAAAATCTGTGATGCTCTCAAACCACAACCACAATTTGTCTTCACATTTCATGACTTTTATGATTTTTTATTCATGTGAAAGTTGGAGCAAATGTTGCAAAAAATGCTAACCGCTTTGAGTGATATTTAGGTATTGCTGTTCTTTTTTAATGCTTTTAAAATATTTTTCTTAAACTTATCAAAACCTACATTAATAAACTAAGCTAAAAAATTAATTTTGCAATAAAAACTGAATTAATAATTACTTTCTAAGCGCAATTTGAAACAAAAGGAGAGAACCTCAAAGACTATGCCATAGCAAAAAGAGTCATTAAAGTGTCAGAGAAGATTTTTAGTTTCCCATTAAAAACCAAACTCAAGTCTTTACAACTCTTGTTGTAATCAAATGATTTTTTATTTTTAAATTTTTACTAAAACAAAACAATTTAAACCAGTGTTTTTCAACCGTTCATGGTTCGTGGCTCACTTTCGGAAATATTCAACACCTATGGCTCGATCGCTGCTTTACTCAAAACACAACCAAGTCTAAAACAAATAGGTTTCTTACTGATGACCTATGTTTTTAATAAATCTAATTTACAATAACAAAGAGATTGCTCAAATATAGAAACCTATACAAGTGAATAAATAATTGCTTTTCGATCAATTGCGGTTCGATCTACTGTCGTTTTAATTAAGTGTCGTTTCAATCAACTGTCGTTTTGATCACGTGTCGTTCGTTCAGGTGTGGTTTGATCAACTGTCATAGTACCGTTAAATCTTGAAAAAAAGTTTCTATATTTGGTGTTGTTATCACCAGAACACACTGTAAATCTGGCAGTACTATTATTTTATTTTTAGCCTTTTTTTTGCCCCTAAAAATCAATGAAGCCATTGTGACAGAAAAGGATCAGAGATCCAATGAATACTTTAAAATATGGTGTAAACCATGGTTGACCAATATGCAGACAAAGTCTTGTCTTTGAAGACCCCTATCGTTGTTGAATTATTTTGCAGGGCTTAAGTACAATCATCTCGATTGAATATGTTCACCAAGCTGTGATAAATTTTTCAAAACGGCTTTCCTAATACTCAATCAGCCACGCAGCTCAAAATTCCATTCATATCATTGTATAAAAACTGAAAATATAAATAAAAATATTGTAAACAGACAACAATATCTCGGCATTTTCAAAAGCAGGTCAAAGTAATCGCTTAACAATTTTTTTAAGTTTAACGCCTCAGACCTTTCCAACGAGTCAGTATAAGAGACGAATTACTGTCCCTTATACGCATTATTACTTTTACGTAAAATCTCGTTTCATGAGATCAGTGGTGGATATTGGGTGAGGCGAATGAGGCAACTGCTTCGGGCCCCCCATTTTTTGGAGGGACCCCCATGAAAATAGCACATACAGTTTCAATGCACTGCAGATTTTTTTAGAGGTTATTATGAAGTCGGGACGAAAAGTGGGAAATATAGAGATCGATTCTAGGTGAAGACCTTTTTTTAAGAGAACACCTTGATTTTGGGAACAAAATAGGGAAATCAGAGATCAATTTGAACAAAGACCTTTTTTTTAGAGAACATTTTTTTTTATATAGAGACCACCATGATTTTTGGAGAAAAAAGTGAAAGACGAGATCAAAGCTCTTTTTCTTTTTTAGCGAACATCATTTTTTGAAAATCCTTGCCTCAGGCCCCTGAATTTGAATATTCACCACTGCATGTAGTACTTTACTGCATATGACAATTATGCTGTAACCCTTATTTGCAGTTTGCAGCTAACTGAGGTTACTACTTTAAGAAGAATTTTTTTAAAAGAAGAAAGAAACTTTTAAGCTAGTCAGTACCCAGCTCTTTCAATCTTTCTTACATTAATATGTTAATCTACGACACCACGCTAACACGCTCAACGTAACAAGATTTGTAAACCATCCAGTCATGTTCTCATAACGTGGTGAAAAAATTCTTAAAGGTATCTTATTTTTTTTACCTTTAATAGCTAACATACTGTGTTTTATTAGCTTTAGGTCTACTTACCAGCTGAGTACTACGCACCAGTCTGGTGTCGCAGCGTTCATACTCGCCTCGTAGACAGTGTTCTGCATGACGCTTTGCACATATTCATTGAGTGCCTGCGTCCCACTCCAACGGACCACCTACCCATACTTTCAGACATCCAGCCAGCTGACCTTCGCCGACTAGGAGTGACACTTTTCTTAGTTTACAATGCATCACCAGACCTTGATCATATTCTGCATGGTCTTTTAAGTGGGTCCGCAGATGCTCGCGAAGAAAAACTGAGATCTAGACGCCGTTTGCGCTGCACGGAATCTATTAAACAACCTCGCTGAACTAAGCGTTTGTGCTTTTCGGTGGAGAAACTATAGATGGATCGCAGTGTAGGCCTACTGTAAGATTACATCCAGACTCCGTGTTTTCATACCCAGGATCAGCGCCAGTTGGAAGGGGCCTGCCGCGAACAGCTTGGGCGAAGTTCAATTGCATTCAGACTTGTACTAAGCGATTCTATTCGTCCATGCATAAACGAAGTCTTGCTCCTTCACCAAATTGCAAGTGCGGTGCCACTGAACAAATTGTAGACTACGTCCTATTAGCGTGCTCCATATATCGGGCACCACGTGAAGCAAGAGGTCTGACGATTTTAAATGACAAACTCCAATGCTGACTCAACACCCTCAATGCCAGCAGCTGATCCGGGCAGTATATCAGCCTGGGGTAGTTAAAAAATAAACTCTCGGTCCTAGTTTTTTTGTGTCTGACCCGGATTAAATTTTCTTCCAAACGATGACAACGATCAGTTGTAGCAATATGCTGCCTCAGAAACTAACACGGATCCCTATTTATGGCTTGTAACCATTGGCACCTGTAAGCAATTTTACCTCACCTCCCTGAAACCAATCTGTGACTTTTTTTATCTTTGAATAACGCCATTAAAAGATATAAATGAAAAACTAATTTTTCGAAGAGTATTTATGCAGGACTCCAAATTAAAAACTTACAAAATAGCGTGCATATACTTATTTTTTTAAATCCAATTTTGCTTGTTCATAACCGCTGACTTTCAGCTACGTAGCTTTGGCTAGCCATCACCCTCTCGTTAATTTTATGTACGTAAGTCAACAACCCATAATCGCCAACGGGGCAGGCCGGTGCTGACCAACGTGCTTGTTCGTACTCGTACAGGTTTCTAGGCTGCGCAGAAAATGTTTCCTACTATGATCTTTTATTTTTTGATCTTTTTTGTGCATACTCAGCACTTGTACTGCCTGTTTCAACATTTGTTTTCCTTTACCACTCCATGATAATTGTAATCAGCTTATTTTTTTTGTACAGTAACTTAAATAAACTACGAAATATTTAACTAATTTGGTAACTGCTTTAAAAAAAAAAAAAAGTAGGAGTTTTGCCGAGTAGTTTTATCATTGTGACCATAAAGCAAATATTGATAAATACTTATAGTAAATACTAAAATAAGAACTATGAATGTTATTTTTGCTTGTGTTGTATACCGGGTATAATAGTGATTTTTAATTCTTTTACTTTTTATGCTGTTTATCAAAATCTCTCATGGCCCGTAGAAAAAAGTCAGACGTAAGGTAATGTTTCTGCGTAATGTAATGTAATAAGTGTAATCGGCCTTTCGGCGTAAGGTAATGTTTCGGCGTTCGCGATTGAATTGTTTTCAAATTTTGAAATGTAAAACAAAAAAGTAAATCAAGTTGTTTTTACGTACCGATATATAAAACTGCCTTTGAGCACGATTGACAAATTAAAATTGATCAAAATTGACGCTTTGAGATTAAGATTACTTTTAAAAACTGAATGAATTGGACAGCAATGTTTTCATCAGGGAAATTCGATGATAGACAAGTTTATGATTAACAACCATTGTGTGTGATCACAAACAAGCTGAAGTGGTGAAAATTGGTTTCTGCCGTTGAGAAAACTTTGTACTGTATATTTAGCGCTAACTAGATAAGAAAAGTCAAAAAATTTTTGAAACAAATTTTGATCATTGTAGTTTTTACAGTAGAGTTAGCAAGATTTTAAACTTATTATTACAGTTTAAAGAAATATCGTTTATTCAAAATTAAAACTTTATCCATAAATTTGCTTTGTAAACAATTCTGTTTTGAATGCGTTCGTTTTTTTTACAATGATTAGAAGAACAGCAGCGCAAAGATGTAAGATGAGGCAAAAGCGAAAATGCAAGCATATGCTCTTTTTGCTTTTTAAGATAGTTTTAAGCCAAAAACCAAGCAACATGAAATCTTTAAATGTTTTCAGCCTTAAAAGCTAAAAAAATTCTGTTTTCTTTCACTTATGTAAAATAACAGCTGATGTCTTCGCGACCAGGCGATTGATCAAACAATAGTTTATACTGAAACTGCATAATGGATAATGGAGATATGAGGAAATATGACATTAAAGCCTTTTACAATTGTACTATGATGTTAATAAATCTAATTAAAATGACTTATAATATAAGTCTAATTAAAAAATGGTGGTTTCATCATAAAAACTTGCACATTTAAATCAACTGTTGCTCGATCAACTGTAATTTCGATCGATTGTAGTTTGATCAACAGTAGTTTTGATAAAACTGTAATTCCATCAACTGTCGTAGTACCGATATCTTAAAGTAAAAAGCTAGTCAATTATTTTAGATTTTGACAACTTTTTAACTAATTTTACAAACTAACTTTTTCACAAACTTTTAAATAAATAATTAAAATACTTGTGACCTGTAGAAGTGTATTGTAACTTTTTAAGATAGTTTTTGTATGCGATGTGCATTTCAAATCTTCGATGTTAAGGCACTGGTGCGGTGACAATGCACTTTTTTTTGTACATGTTGTAACGTATATCGTTTTGTTGCCATCTCCGTATTTGCAACCTTGGTCTATTTTTTTTTTCAATTATTATCAATTGTTCTTTTGGATGCAAATAAAAAATAAACTACTACTAAAAAAAATATCAAGTATTTGGTAGAAATAAATACAACTTCCAATTAACTTTTCTGAATATTCCATTTGGGTAAATTAATAATTGAAGTCAATGTTTTGCGGTCAGGGTTTTCTCAGTTTTTAAAAAACAATTGTTCTGAAAACTGATCTTTACTTAACTATTTCATTTTAAAACTGAGTTTGATTGATTAGTTTAGAAGTCGTTACAATTTATTTTTGTTTTTTGTAACGTAATTTTTTCCCTTAATGTTTATCTTGCAGAAAATATTAAATTTCAATCTTGTGCATTAGAATTAGATCAAAATTTGAATGTCTTAGCCAAAGATAGAAAAACTAAAGTAAATTACCCGGAATGTGATAAAATCGGATAAGTTTTCTCAAAAATTCTAAATCGTTCCATATTGCACTTAAATTAGCCCGTTATCAGAGGAAACATTTTCTAAATATTAGAGCCTTTTCTATAATTTTTCATAGTTTTAGGCCTAATATAATTAGATATTATGGTTAACGGTATGTTTGCAACACAAGGTTTTGAAGCAAGAGTAAAATGCAATTTTTTTTACTTAAAACATTGAAGTTTGTTACTATGTTGTCAATTTGATACACAACTGTTTAATTTCCACAGCTGTCTATTCCAATTACTTTTTCAGTTTAACTTTGATTTCAGTTTATTTGGATTAGGCAATCAAAAAAATTTTGGACAAAAGGTCGATTTCAGTTTATGATGAAATATCAAAGCAGAAAATCCAGCTTGAAAATAGTAAACTTGAAAGTCCAGTCTTATACTTTAATTTCAATTTGAATCAATGAATATCTACCTTTCTAAATAAAAACAAGTCTTTATTTGTTAAAAAGGTCTGTGAATCAATTAAAAAGGTCTGTAAATCAATTAATGAAGACTTTATTTTGTCACAAATCAAGAATTTAAAAACAAATCTTTTTTAGATTTGACAACAGCATATTGCAAGGTTAACAAGTAAGGTAAATAGATTCCACTGGCATTAGACCTTCTGTTTTTTTAGTCATAAAAAAGAAGAAAGTTAACAATCCTTTTTTTTGCGAAGATTATTTAAAGAATTATAAATTTTTTATAAAAAACAAAAATAAAGTCTAAACAGTTGACTTGTTTAGGGTTCCGTAAACGCAGAAGAACCAAAACTTGCTATCTTATTGTTCTAATAAATCTATTTTTTTGTCAATTTTTCTGGTGCGTTTTAGTTTATACGATGTAAGTGTGAACATTAATAATTTGCAGAAAATAATAATTTATTCATTAAAAACGTTGCTTTTTGTTTGAGATAGCCATTCGACAGAGTTGAGCGTAGACCTGAGGCTGCAATTAATGTTAACATGATTATGGTTTTTATTCATTCAAAAAAAAATTGGTGTAAAAATTTTAAATTATCATCATCATCATTTTCAGGTAAAACATTAAATTAGTTTAGTGTATTTTCCTTTGCCGGCTTGTCTTTTTTAGGGTTGCGGGGCAGCATCTCAAGCTGAGATCTCCCGATTTCCTGAAATTAGCGGCAATTTTGATCGTGGAATTTCAAGACGTGACCAGGCCAGGCTTCAACATAGTTCCGCCAGCGAGTTATGGGTCGCCCTCTAGATTTTTTGCTTCTCGGAAGAGCATCCATTAGTTGTTTTGCTGTGCGTTCGTGAGACATTCGTGACACATGACCATACCAGCGCAGTTGCGATCGTTCTATGCGCAGTAGTAGCGGTTCAATGTTAAGAGATTGACAAACGTCAGTGCTTTTAACCTTGTCAAGCAGTGATAAACCTTTGACGTTTCGCAAAAAAACATTTCGACCTCCTGTACTCGGCATCTCATTCTTTCGATCATTAACCAGCACTCATAACCATAAGTGAGGATAGAAACAAAAACTAATCTGAAAACTTGAAGTTTTGCTTTTGTGCACAGCTCTCGTTTCAGTACAACTTATTGGTAAAGCTGGTGCATTACTGCACTTGTTTTTCCAATATGTGTGTCCAGTTCGTTATCCTGTTTACCATCACTCAAGAATGTGACTCCAAGATACTTAAACTTCTTTGTCCGCTAAAGAGCTAGTAAATTTGTTTGGAAAAAACAGTGGAAAGGGTGCCTTGACAAACACATAATATCAATTTTATGCTGATGATTTAGCATTGTTACACTTTTTTTGAAAACTGGAAGGATTTGGAGGGGAATTTAAGTCAAGACTTGACTACACTTTTAGCGTATCTCCAGACTTGGAGGAGGTTGACGCTTAGTCATACTAAAACGGTGACGGCAACCTTTCATTTAAATAACAGAGAACCCAAACGTGAGATAAAAGTCTACAACAGCAATAGGCTTTTACCTTCTTGTCCAACCCTTCTTATCTTGGGGTAAAATTGTACGGACCACTCACATCTAGTGGCATTGCAAAAAACTATCTTCGTGCTTCACACTTCTGAAGCTACTTGTAGGCTCAGGATGAGGTGCTGGTGCCAAAACACTGTCACAGCTGCCTTATCTCTGGTATACTCAACAGCTGAGTACTGCAAGCCAGTCTGGTGTCGCAATGCTTACATTCGCCTCATCGACAGTGTCTTGAAGATGTTTTGCAAATAGTCACTGAATGCCTCCGTTCCACTCTAACAGACCACCTACCCATGCTTTCAAATATCCAACTTGTTGAGCTTCGCCAACTAGAAGCGACACTTTCCTTGGCTTAACGTAGATCTCTGGACCCTGATCATATTATATATGGTCTCTTCAGTAGGTCTGCAGATGCTTGAATATTGTTTTGAATGAATGAATAAATATTGTTTATTTGCATCACATCTACACATACAATCAAACAAGCACTATACATTTAAAAGCAATCAAATATGAAAGTTAACGGAATGAATAAAATACAGCATAAATTTTATACAAAGTGTGCTAACAAAAGCCAAAAAAGTCATTTAATCACTACCCCCAGGTTATTTGAAAGTTCTAAAGCATCAAAACGTATACATAAAACTAATTATTAATTATTATATGGATGTATAAATATACAGCATTCAAAGAAACATCAAAAAAAATAATAATAATCAATAAGCTAATAATAATAATAATCAATAAGCTAATAATAATAAGAAGAATAATCAATATTAAGAATAATCAATAAACGAAAAAAACATAACATATAAAAGATGAAGGGATATTAAAAAATACGGCACATGAAGCAAAGTATAGTAAATTATATTATAATATTTTAAACAATTTTGCATATACAAACAAAGAATTGAATTAAAGTTTATCTTAAATTTCATAAGCATTTAACAGGTAATCATGCAAAAGTCTATTAAATAATTTAAATCTTTTCTCAGATCTTATGTTATTTGGTAATTTATTCCATATTTTTATGCTGTTTATAGTAAGGCTATTTGATGATTTACATGCCAAAGAATTTAAAATACAATGTTCAAGTCAATCTTGCCAAGTGAGACTAAGATCTAGACGCTCGTTTATACCAGCTGCGCGGAATCTTTTAAATAACCTTGCCGAACTTGGCATCCGCGCTTCTCAGTGGACAAACAACATCCAGGCTTCGTATTTTTATACCCAGGACTAGTGCCAGGTCTGTTGGAATGAGCTTGCCGCGAACAGCATAGGTTAAGCTCAATCGCCTTCGGACAGACATTGGGCAATTTTATTCTTCCATGTACAAATGGGGTCCCGCTCCTTCGTTAAATTGCGACTACGGTCTTTCTGAACAAACCGCAGACCACGTTCTAATAGCGTGCTCCATACATTGGGCACTACATGGAGCACGAGGTCTGACGGTTTTAAATGACCAATCCAGAGCCGTCTTAACACGATTACTGCCAGCATTTAATCCGGGAAGTACACAGTATGGGGTAGTAAAAGGATTAACTCTCATCCCAAGTCCTGTTTGTGTCTGGCCTGGAGTGGGTGCTTTTTCAAACGACGACGACGAAAACCATGGCCTAACCCGCAACCAACTGAGATTTGTGTCGGATAAGTACATGGTTAAAATGATCATGTCTTGAAAATTTCTCCAAAATCTTTCTACGGGTGACAGCAAGCAGAGAAGGTTTGCCGTTTGAGAAATGGTGTTCTTTCGGAATCGGTCTTGGCTTCCCTTTTTTTTAAATATCTATACATGCAACCTGTCTTCCCCATCCTCAGAATGTTTGCTTATGCAGTCGATCTAGCATTGTTGCACTCTTTTAATTTAAAGAGTTTGAATTACCGTATTTTTTTGATTAAAATGCACCCTTGATTAGTATGTGCCCTTGTTTAGAATGCGCACGAATTCGCGATAAAAAAAATAGATGCGCCCTTGAATACAGTGCGCATAAATAAAGTCACCTAGTAGCATAAATAACGTCACCTAACGGACAGTGCAAAACTAGTGCTGCTTGCTTGCTACATGAACACTTTTATAACTTATTTGGTATAAAAATACCCATTATTTTGGATTTAAGGTGTTCCAAGCTACTTTAAAATAGATTACGGTAGGGTTAAAGTTGGCCGAAAGTTGTTATCAAAAAATAGAGTGCGCCCTTGATTAGAATGCGCACAAACTCGTTATAAAAATAAAATAAAATGCGCGTATTCTATTCAAAGAAATACGGTAAGACAAGACTTCGTTTTCAGTGTACCTCCAGACTAGGAAGTAGAAGCTCAGTCACACAAAGATGAGTTGGGTACGTTTTGACACAGTCGTTTGGGGGTGGTCGTTTAGGCACGGCTGTTTGGGCAACAGCTGATTTGGAGCCAGTTTATTTTACGATGGCCGTTTTGGCACTAAAAGCTTTTATTTCTGAATCTTATTGTTAAGTTTTGGGAAAGATTTTTTTTTAAACAACAACAATTAGAGAAAGCAGCTATAGTGTATTTAACATTCCTCATTTTTGTATGAACCAAACATTTAAGAATTATTTTGCAAAGTAAACGAACCCTTTCACCTTACTTAAGCCTTCATCATGTCGAGTATTTGAGAAGCCTTGTTTATAATTATCAAATAAACAAAATAAAGCCTTTGAACTTTGAATGAATATGAATTTATAAACAATTTTTTTCAAATTTTAAAGGCCTGGCTGGCGCCAAATCGCATGGCGCTGAAATGGTCATGCCCAAAAGGGGCGCTCAAACGATAGCGCCCGATAGTTCAATTATGCACAAAAACGGTACAGCATCCTTTACTTTAAATAACTGAGAGACCAAACGTGATTTAAAGGTTTATAATAGCTATAAATTTTTACCATTCTGTCTAATCTCGTCTTATCTTAACTGAATAAATCGTTCATATTCAGTCGCCATCTTATGACATTCTTCTTCTTCTTTCGGCTTCTCCCTACTCGGGGTCGCCACAGCGAGACAGTATTATCCATTTCACTTGATCTACTTCGTCTCCTTCCCTAGCTCAAACCCTTTCCATGTCTTCTCTCACCAAATCCATCCACCTTCTCCTTGGGCTTCCTCTTTTCCTTCTGCCTGGCACCGCCATCTCTATGATCCTTTTCACCACGTAGTCTTCTTCTCTCCTTTTTACGTGTCTTTACCAACGTAGCCTTGCATTCCGAAGTTTTTCTCCCAGCTTTGCAATTTTCGCGGTCCCTCTCACGTATTTGTTTCTTATCTTGTCCTTTCTTGTCACTCCCAGTGCCCATCTCACCATTTTCAACTCTGCAATTTTCATTTTTCTCATCTGTCTTTCCGTCACTGCCATTATTTTCATTCCGTAAAGCATGGTTGGTCTAACAACAATGTGCAAAAAAATATTGGTCTAACAACAATATGCCATCTTATGGCATTGTGCAAAAAAAACTATCTTTACGCCTAACATTGCTGAGACGACTAGCGGGATCAGGATGAGATGCTGGAGCCACAACATTAGGTACAGCCGCCCTATCGTTGGTCTACTTGAGAACTGCGCACTGAGCGCCAGTTTAAAGTCGCACTGGTCAAACTTGGAGTTAGACAGTGTCATAAATGACGTTTTGCGCATTGTCATTGGATGCTTGCGTCCAACTCAACGAACCACCAACCCATACATTTAGGTTTCCAGCCAGCTGAGCTAACCGTGATACTCTGGACTCTGATCCTATACTGCATGGTCTTTTAAATAGGCCTTTAGATGCCCGTTAAGTGAAACTAACGTTTAGACGCCCGTTTGTTTCAGCTGCGTGGAAATTATAGAGCAACTTCGCCATACTAGACATCTGCGCTAACCAGTGGACAAACTGTAAATGGAACATAAAGTTCTTTCAGAGCACATTCAGGCTTTTTGCTTTCATTTCATGATTAGTAGCCCTACCAGGCTTGTTAGAATTGGCTCGCCATAAACAGTTGGGGTTAAAATCAATCGCTTATAAACTGGTGTTGGGCCATTCTATTTGTCCAGGCACAATTTGAACAAACCGCAAACCACATCTTAACAGCGTGCCCACAGTCTAGATAAGGCACTATTGGGAGCATGTGGTCTGACGTTTTGAAATGGCGAATTTCAATGCTGATTTAGCATCATTACTGACAGCACCTGATCCATGCAGTACAGCAACCTATCGTGTAAGATCATTTTAGGATCTTACTTTACCGTTTGAATTTAAAAACACTACGTTAGAATCTATCTTCTGTCTGGGGTTTATGCAAATCCAGATTAAACAAATTAAAACCAGAGTTCCAATTTGAAGCAGTTTACTAAAAAACACAAAAATTAAAAAATTCAAAACATTCATCAAACAAATACTTACGGTTTCGTGAGAACTCCTGGCAAAAGTCCAAAGTTAAATTTTGAATTAATTTTTTAATTACCACCTTTTATTATATTTATGACTATTTAATCTATCTTATCTTACACGCGCCAAGAGTATACAACAATCCGAGCCAACTTAATAATTTTTTTTCTGTTTCATTTGAGGCAGCGCTCTCACATAGAGTAGCAAAAAGATTTCGGCTCCATTTTTGTTTGTGTCTGACCCGGAGTAGATGCCCTTTGATACTGCGACAAAAACAAACTTCTTTTTGTCAGTGTTTTTTTTTTTTTGATGTGTTTTCTTACAAGCACAGTCGGACATAAAATAAATAGGGTTTCATCCATGTGAAGACTCAAAAAATTGTCTTCACTTTAGTGAAACAATTTTATAAGCTTTCAAGGTGCAATTATAATGGACATGCCAATTTTTGTTATCAGTGAAAAACTTTGAATCAACTTACATTTATAAATTCCTTCCTTAACAATTACTTCTCCCTACAAATTACAAATTCCTCCTTAGAGGGCCAAGTGGCTTATTTTCAGAAACACTGAGCTAGATATTGTTGATTTCAGTTGCAATACAGATTGCTCAATCAAGCAGTTACAGCTAAATATTTCTGAACCAAATGTCATGCAATTGAAATATGATTTATTAAAAACCCAACCATTTGTTTTACCCAAGTGCGCTCATCACGTTCTCATTCAAATAAAATTCAATATGCAGCTATATAAAGTCAGTTGTATCCATAATTTAATAAAAGTCTACGGTTTACTCACACTTTATCACGCGACATTTTATTATGCAACTGTTAATCACGGAAATTAAACAACTAGACATTTAATCACATAAACCTATTAACACGACGAGATTTCATCACTTAGACATTTTATCGCCATAGAGCATATTTATTTATTGACATATCACACAATATATTTACATTTATCGACGCACTGAGCGCCAGTTTAAAGTCGCATTTTATTGATGGATTGACGCACCCTAACCCTTCGATTGATTGATTGACGCACCCTAACCCTAATCCTAACCCCAATCTTAACCCTAAACCCTAACCTTTTTTTCTTTTTTGCGTGATTAAGTGTTTGTGTGATTAAATTTTTAAGTAATTAAACATATAGTGATTAAATGTTAGTGATTAACTGCTTGGTAAATAAATGTTAGGTGATGAAATGTTTGTACACCATAGTCTACTGCTTTTGTGATTGTAATCATTATTGAAATGGTTTTTAGATGAATTAATTCAATTATAACAGTGAGCTAAACAAATAGAAATTTTTATTGATATTTAATAGTTACCTTTATTTTCAAACAAAAATATTCATGCCACTTGCAAGGTGCTCTAAAAAGCATAATAGATCTATTTCATTTTTAAACGTAATTTCGGAAAAGTTTACCGCCCATGATCTGAACCACTTATAGTAGTCGTGCTTTCGGCTTCCTCTCTCATTGACGAATTTCTGCGTACGCCACGGCAAACTGATTTTTTTTCAAACTTTGAGGTACCATTTGTATCTTAATTTTAATTATGTTAAAGTCTTTTATCAGAAATCTATTACCCTTTTTCCAGTAAAGTCACATTGACGATTTTATTTTACTGATCAAATTGCGATGCATAAATTTATTAATAAAATCTGTCAAACTTCAATTTAATATAGAAAATAAAAGTTAAAAATTTAAAACCCACTGTATCATTACGAAAAACCGATTTCGATCTATAAAGGTCATTGAATAAGAAACTGATCGTCGTTGTCGTTTGAAGGGTATCCACTCCAGGTTAGACACAAACAGGACTAGGGCCGAGGGTTTATCTTTTTACTACCCCAGACTGCTGAACTGCCTAAATTAGATGCTGGCAGTGATGTTATTAAGTCAGCATCAAGTTTCGTCATCCAAAACCGTCAGACCTCGTGCTCCATGTGGTACCCGATGTATAGGACACGCTGTTAAAACATGGTCTGCGGTTTGCTCAAAGGCGCCACACTCGCAATTCGGTGAAGAAGCGAGACTCCATTTGTGCATGGACGAATAAAATCGCCCAACACCAGTTTGCAAGCGGTTGAGCTTAAACCAAGCTACTCGGGGTAAGCCCATCCCAACAGGCCTGGCACCGGTCCCGGGCACAAAAGCACGGAGCCTGGAAGCATTTTCATAGTACTCCGTTTTCCATTTGTGATTTGTCCATTCAGAAGCGCGGATGCCAAGTCTGGCAAGGTTGTCCAAAAGATTCTGCGCAGCTGGCACAAACGGGAGTCTGGATCTTAGTGTCACTTGGCGAGTATCTGAGGACCCACTTAAAAGACCATACAAAATATGATGCTGATGATACTGATGATGACCATTTATAGGTCGAAATCAATTTTTTGTAATAATACAGTTGGTTTTAAATTTTTAATTTTTATATTCTATATTAAATTGAAATTGGACCGATTTTGTTAATTTTAATTATGTATAACCAATTACACAAACTTATTGTTGACACCGTCATCTTTATTTTTTAACTTAATATTGTTATACGTTTTTGAATTCAAGCTAACAACGAAAACAAAGCAACGTTCACTATTGACAGACGCAAGAATACTCTAAAAATTTTAAGAGATGCGAGACATTAAAAAGGTTCAGTAAATCTAAAAAAAGTTGATTTTAAAAACGCAGTAGTTTTACAAATTTTGGTCGTGTAGTAGAACACTTTTTTGTAGTTCCGTAAATAAGTATGCTTTGATCTTGATGAAAGTTCATGTATTAGAAACATTTAAAAATTTTGTTGTTATCTTATAAAATACTCTGCAGTTACAAAATACCTCGGCTTCCTTATGATTGCATATTGAATCACAATAAAGCGAAATAGCAATATTACAAAAATTTTATTAAGTTAATAAGAAGTTTAGAACAAATTTTAATTAAAATAGCTCTGAAATCTTTTTTTTTTAATAACAAAATTTATCTGGACTTTTTACTTTGAGATAAGCCCTTAAAAAAACAACAGATATAGCAATCCATTAAATATTGTGCCACAAGAAAAAAATGAATCTGAATAGATCAAAAAACGAAAAGTATGATTGGTATTGGCCTCAATTTTTACTATAATTCTAGCGCACCTTAAGATAAAGCTTTTTTTAGTCCCGACTCCCGACATAATTGTGGATTGCAAAGCGTTAATAGCAAAACTTATAAAGCATATCAGTCTTTTCAAAAGCTGTGAGTCTGAAAACTCTGTTAAAGCAAAAAATATTTACAGCGTCATTTAGAACCTACTATATGTAATTTATTAAAATATAGATCATGTATTATCCGCAGCAGGACAGATAATACGAATCAATTTACAAAACACAAGTTTTGCGTTGTAACAGCGCTGGGCATCATTGCACATTTAGATAAAGATTTTTCATTTCTTATTACTAGCGTATAATTTAACTTAAACGTAACACTCAGTAGCCTACATCAAAATAATAAAAACTTGTCCAAGAGCTAAACTTACATTTAGTGCTTCTTTGTTGGCAATTTGTTACGATAGGAAGTGATTGATCTTTTGTATCAAAAATTTCACTTGTAATGGTAACAGTTTTTTTAATACGTATATTTAGTAAACAACTTTGAAATATGTTTATCCCTGTTGTTTTTACTAAATTAGACAAAAACTGGTCCCAATAATTTAAAATCCAAGTAAAATAAAGTTAATAACAAAAATTGTTGTTTAAATCTTTTAAAACCATTTGTTCAACTTCAGCTTTCTATTTTTTGAACTCATAAAAATGAATTTTAGATCTTTTCAAATTCTTTAATTTGAATTATTTCTTTAAAATCGTAATAAACTTTTACTTACTTTAATAAAACCCAAAATTTTTCGGTTTTTATTTAAAGTAGAAAATTTACATTTAAAATCAAAAAATGAAATATCTGTCTGTAATTTTTTTTGTTTTTGTCGGATCATATGCTAATGATTGGGTAATTTCTGGAGAGTATGAATACAAAATTTTTGGAGAAGAGTGGATTTACGGCAATACATTTGAAGATTTTCAAGAACTTTGCGGTGTTCATGGAGGAAAAGTGGCAATTTTAAAAGATGAAAGTGTGGCAAATCTTGTCGCATATTCAGCACTAAGTAAGTTCGGTCAATACAAAACTTAAAAATTTATTTCTGATATTCTATGAGTAGCCTCTGACGTAATGCAAAATTAAACAGTATTCACCAAAAAAAAAAGAAAGCATTTTGCTTTTTAGAGAAACCCAAAAAGACGTTAAAAGTTGTGTGTCTCGACAAAAATAAGAAGATATAGAGCTTTCAATTATTTGTTTTTGATTAACCACTTTAGTTTTAAAAACCCAAAATTTTTGCAAAGTATTACACTTGCAAAAATTCTTTTTCGGTAAACTCTTTGCTTTCGTAGATGCAGTTGAAAGTGAATTGAATATGAGTAGCTTTATTCTGTTAAACATGCTTCTACTTTTTATATTTTGCTGTTATTAAGAAATCATTCTTTTATCACCCATTTATTTTTTCTACTTGCAAAGCAGCAGTGGAAACGTTGAACTTCGAGCAACCTTTAAGCAATAACTACGACTCCTTTCAGAGATAAGAAGATATTGCTGTGCAGTTGGTATTCGTTCATATTTTTATCGAGGTTCCATAATATAAAATGCTGACGCTGAATATTAATAATTATCCTTTCAATAATCATTTAAGTATGAAAATTTTAAGAAATTGTTATCTTTTTATATAAAGGTTTTCTGTGCATAAGTTATTTCATGCTATTTACAAATTTAATCTTAGCTCAATCAGTGCTGATTGGTTTGGTACCAAACCGTGCTTCAAACTACAGCTTTCAATGGACCGACGGATCATTGGTTGAAGATGGATACATGAACTGGATGGATAATGAACCTTCCATGCAAAGCAGTGAACAATGTGTAATAATCGACGGCGATGAGAAAAAATGGAAAGATTATGTCTGTGCCGGCCCAAAACATTACGCCTGCCAAAGATCATCAGGTGAAAGTTTATGCATGAAAGCGGTTTGCTTAGACGCATTTATAGTTAAAATGTGTCTGAGCAAACCGCTTTCATGCATAAACTTTTATGTCAAGTATCTTCTTAAATATCATATACGGTTTGCCGTAAATAGCTTGTTAGATCATTTATGCGAAATTCAGAACAGTTAGTTTAAGTTCACAACACATTTAAAGTGTCTTCAAAAATCGTTTTATGCATTATTTTATACAAATTTAATTAATAGCACATAATTTTATAAAACGCATAACAATTTTTCGGAATCTTTTAACCACTTTTAATTATTTCAAAAACGTTATCATATGAAAAGAATTTTTTTTCTGAAACAAAATTATTTAAATTGCAGCAATAAATTGGGAATAGAAGTTGCTTTGACCTTAAAAATTTAATCAGATTTGAATTTTTGAAAACAAAAAAGATTTGGAACCAGTTTTCTTATTGTTTTGTAGTTGAGTATAACAAACTCCAATAAATTTTCTTCTCAGTTTTTTTGTTCAGTTTTATTATTAATTATAATTTTTGGTACAACAGTAAAATTAATTTGTATAGCAGAATCCTTCGTTATGACCCGTTTCCACTACAAGAGTGGAAAAGTGCATTCTTTGTTTCTTTTATTGATCTTTTCGCGCTAAAAATTGAAGCGAGCGCTAAGCTAAGCAAAAAATCAATAAAACAAAGAAAGAATACTCTTTTCCACGCTCGTAGTGGAAACGGGCCTTTAGGTCATAAAATGGGCCGAACAAAAAAGTGTAATAATACGGCAAAGTTAACCAGATTTCTAACTTTGTTATCCAAAATACACAACCATTCAAAAATTGTACAACGTAGTATTTTGTAAAATAGAAAAAATTAATAATATTTATTGTGCCATTTAATTATGCGGCTATCTTATTTAGTTAATTTGTAAAACTTAGAACCAAATTCTGCGCGCCTAAGCTATTGTTTTGTACAGTATTTTTGGAAATATATTGTATAAGCATTTAATGCTAAAAGGTAGTTTTGTTTTTTTAAATAGGTTTTACTGCGCAAAAAACTACTACAACTTTAAAACCTATTGAACATACAAGTAAGTTAAAATGTTATTTATCTTTTTATGTTTTTGCACTTTTAAGCATCTATGAATCGAAGGAATTTTTTAATATATATTCAGAAAAATTTAAAGTATCAATATCAGTTTTTTAATTTATATGATCTTTTCGTATGCTAAAAACATTCAATTGAAAACACAATTTGGTTTTGTGTTAGCTAATTGGAAAACACAATAAAACATTTTGCTTTTACAAACCTAAGCCGTCGAAAACATATAATAAATCTATTAACATGTGCATTTGTATTATACTTAGGATTTAAGCCATACACTTTACATGATCAAACGTTCCTATGAAAATATGTGGGCACATTTTTGAAAATAAATGTTTTTTTTAACACGTGAAGTATGCAATTGGGTCAAAAAACGGCAATATGTTTGTGCATTTTATAAAAATTTTATAGATAGATTTTAGCAAATGCTTTTTTAAAATAACCAATTTCTCAATATATCAATCTCACAGAAGTGAGATAACCAATTGAACGAGTAAGAAGGTTAAAGCTCAAAAAACTAATTTGTAATGTAAAGAATATTTAGTACAAAATCAGTCATTTAAACTAAGTTTAAAAAATGTATCATTAGTTATACAGTACCACGGTGAAAGGAAATTATGGTAAAAATTTTTCCAGCCCTGGTCAAGATTCAGCCACCTCAAGCAACTATTAATAGGTTTGTTTGTAAACTGGCTAAATTACTTTAACACGTTCGCCGCCATCGTATTTTTTTAGCTTTTTTGTGACCACCTCTCAGGTGCCATTGGTTGTAGTGCAATTTTTGTGGAAAAAATTGCAAGAGGTGTTTCTGTTGGGTTATCTCTAGGTTGAAGGAACTTTATTTATTCTTCTAGCAGGTGTGACCACGGGTGGGTCACGCGGCACCCGATGAATGAACAATTGCTCAGGTGCCGCGTGACCCACCGGTGGGTCACGCTACTCTTAAACTATATTTTGCTTTTCAGGTATATATGAATAATTATTTCCTTAGTTGTAGCATTAGAAGTTGTGATGATAAACCCTCACCGATTTTATGGAGCAAATGCTCAGCAAAATATACCAAATGACAGTGATTCTGAGGATGGTATATCAGTTGATGAATCTAGTTTGTACTCTCCAAGCCATTCTTCATCTAGCGAGTCTTCTTTCGAATCTGATTTTGAGGAATCATTACCTGATAGTACAAACTCAAACCAGAATGATGAGCAGAATGACAGTTCAGATGATCCTCTTCTTCTTGGTACGTGGCACACTGTGGATGGAACTCACCGCAAGCAGTTTGTCTTTGCCGATGATGGTGGTATTTTTGGGTTTAGTGGGATCGCACCAGATGAACTAAAACCTATTGACGTCTATTCCAAAATGGTAACCGACGACATCTATGATCTGATTGTGCGGCAAACTAATTTCAATGCCCAACAAGTCATTTCAAGTCAACGCATTAGTCGAAAATCTCGATTGAATCTGTGGAAGGATACAGATAAAACTGAAGTGAAAAAGTTTTTGGCAATTGTTTTGTACATGGGGGTGATAAAATATCCAAGTATTGAGACATATTGGAGTGAAGATCCATTTTATAAAAACAATTTTGTACCGCAACTGATGAGTCGTAACAGGTTTCAGCTGTTGCTAAGATTTATTCACTTCGCCGATAATCAAAGCCCAGAAAACGACAAAGATCGACTCTATAAAGTGAGAAATTTGCTCACTCTTCTGGAGAAAAATTTCACTGAATGCAGAAAGCCCGGAAAATATATCGCTGTTGATGAAACGATGGTCCCTTGGAGGGGACGTTTGCTCTTTCGGCAATATAATCCTGGCAAGGCCCATAAATATGGGGTAAAAATATACAAATTATGTGATTTAAAAGGATACACATACACTAGCAGCGTTTACGCTGGAAAAAATGCTTTTGAGCCGAGAGGCAGGCCCACTGCAACTATCTCTCACAGCACTCAAATCGTGTTAGATCTGGCAGAAAAATATTTGAAGAGCGGAAGAACAATAACAACCGACAATTATTACACATCTGTGGCTTTGGCCAACGTCTTGTTGCAAAATCAAACGCATCTTGTCGGAACTTTGAGGAAAAATAGAGTTGGAAATCCAAAAGATGTTGTTGAAGCTCGTTTGAGAAAAGATGAGATAATTGGTCGAGAAAATCAAGATGGCGTTGTCATTGCGAAATGGAAAAGCAGGCGTGATGTTATTATGCTTTCCACTCAACATGATCTGAGTATGATTGGCACTGGTAAAAAAAACAGACAAAATGAAGAAATGAAGAAGCCAGAAATTATTATGAGCTACAATAAAGCAAAACAAGGCATCGACGTCTCCGATCAAATGGCTAGTTATTTCACACCACTGAGGAAAACTATCAGATGGTACCACAAAATTGGGTTTGAATTTTTGCTCAATACAGCTGTTGTAAATGCTGTAATTATTTTCCAAGAATTGCGTGGCAAAATACATATTGCAAATTTTCGGCATGATCTCATTTATGCACTGGCAGATATGGTTCCGCCGACACGAGGACGACCTTCTCAACGGATTGACCGGGCACGTGCAAGCCGTCGTTCTGCCTCCCACCACCTGGAAAAATTCACTGAAAGAGACAGCACAAACCGTTTGAAAAGAAAAAGATGCTCCTCATGCTACTCAGAAATGAAGAAGAGTGTTTCTCGAGAGAATGCAAGTAAAAAAGCTAAAAAAGTGTCTACTTATTGCAGAGATTGTGAAGGACAACCGGCATATTGCCTGGGCTGTTTTACCAAACATCATCACTGACATGCATTGACGTTGTAACTGCAGCAATACTTTTGATTTTTTGCATATGCTGAGAGAAACATTTGATTTTTTAGTTGTTACACAACATCACTTTTCAACAATACCTTTCTTTCAGTAGAAAAAATAAATTTTCGAACAAAATGTGTCTGCAGTGTTTTTTTTACATAACTGAGGTGCCAATGCAGCAAAACCAAGTCCTGTCTCAAAGTGCCAGAGAAAAAAGAGCAATTGAAAAAGAATTAATGCGTGACCCACCGGTGGGTCACGCGGCGCTTAAATAAAATGCCACGTGACCCACCGGTGGGTCACGTGGCAGCGAACGTGTTAATGGATTAGCTTAAAAACTAACATCATGTTGTGGCACCCTGATTAGTTCAAAGTAGGACAAAAATACGTCTTTCCAAAGTGAAAGTTAGCTGCATAGCTGACAAAATGTCACAACTTTATATTGGTGGCTAAATACTTGTACATGAAGAAAAAATGCGGACCAAAATCTATACTCTTAGCAACACCATTTCTAGCAAACAATTCTGTCTATAACTTACCTTTTGTGGTCTTAAAACCACAAGTGAGAGTGGAAAAGTGAGAGTTTTGCAATCTGCTTAAGAATTTCACTAAAAGTTCTTTATAGTCTTGTTAATCTTTTTAAAATATTTGGATTTCAAAAAAAAAGCTTTTATTGGATGATTTCTGCATAGTTACTGGTTTTGCATAATCATTTTTTATTTAATTCACTTTAATTATATTTCGAGAAAAATATAATATTTTTACATGTAAGTTGTGCTAAACTCTCAAACATCTTTTTTTTCTTGATAAGCCCGTTGTCACCACTACCATAGGTAAATTAGTTTATCGACAGATAAAAAAGATTGGTTTATATAGAATTGTTTTATCTGCATATCTTAAAAAACTTAAGTTCATAAAACGTATAAAGTGAATTAATTATAAAAATATTGTAATCGTAATAGGGATAACAAATTTTTTTATCGATTTAAATGCATCTCTTCTATAAATGTAAATGCTTGGTACTCTTTAGTATATTGCTCAATGCCTGGAGTATTTCAGTGATTGTAAGTTCAGAACATTCAATAAAACACCAGTTTCAGAACAGAAGCAGAGCTGTGAACTGGAACTTCCACTCGAACGACTTGGTATTTTTTGTTAATTGGAACACGAAAAAATTGATCGAGTTTGAGTTTATGATTTACGTAATTTATTCGATAATACGGAGGATAAAACGTTAGTTATTGTTTTTCTATTTCAGATATCGCTTGAATGTCTTCTAAAGGCAGCTATATTTTACCTTAGTTTAATGGTCTAGCTATGTCTGCTAAAATCAATTTTCGAATTTAAACTTCAACTCGAAAACTTGAAAATAAAAAACTGGCATTCTAACTTCAACTCGGACTCGCCAATTTTTTTTTTAACTCGAGTCAAAATGCAACGAGCTCGATACCTTGAACACAACCATAAAAAATACTTTATTAAACTGATCTACATACTTTTATTAATATAAATATCAAAAGAAAAAAAAAAATTCCAAAAAGGTATCGGAAGTAAAATTAAGAGCCAATTGAATTCAAATTCAACTATTCAGATAAAAATGTACTTTATTGAACAGAAACAACGCCGACAGACAAAAAAAATTGAGTGTCATGTAGACAAAACAATATAGAGAAAAAACAAAAATTTTATATTTAGTAAAATAACAAAACAACCATTACAATCAAAAATTCATCAGGCGTTTTTATTCAAATAGCAGTAGGAAAAAGTTTTGCTTAAATAAATTTAAAATTTGTAAGTGCTTTGGGTTTCCGGTGATCAGACTTCAAAATATGTCAATCTATTTTTCCAACTTCAATTAAACAGTAAAAATGATATAGTTATAAGTATCAAATTCATGAACCTTATTTTAATAAAGTATCAAACGCAAGAGTTTAGAACAGGGACGCACAATCTTTTATTCATTGCGGATCGAATTTTTGTCAGCAACTTTATTGCCGCAACATTCAATTCGGTTATTAAAATGACGATCTTTTTTTAGCCTTCACTCTAATTTTAACGTGCATTAAGCTTATTAAAACTGAAATGCATACCATAAATTTAATTAAACAACAAAAAAGTTTTCATTTTAATCTTAGGATTTTTTCCTGAACAAAACCAAAAACTCTTACTGAGCGTAAATTAATTTTTTTGTTTTTTTTTTACGCCTTGAATTGATTCATTGGCACTGTAGTAGTTGAAGCTGATTGAGCATTTAATTAAAAATTCCTTCCTTTGCCGTGGGTTGGGCAGCCTTGATTTAGAATCTCGTGATATTTTTTACAGTTTGACATTAAATTATTTAGATAAAGCAAAAAAGACGATTGTAAAAATTTTTCGACCAGCCTAAAACAAAATATTTAAAATAAATCAAGGCTATTATAAAATTATTGCTTCTGACCCAATGAGATACTATAAAATTTGCTGAAAAACAACTTTTATGTGTTGTAATTACTGATATCTTTTAATAATCGTTACTGTTTGTTACTGTCTATTACATATTTTGTTGCTTTTATTGTTTTTTATTTATTTTTATTATTCTTTTATAAATAATCTAAAAAATTTCAATAACCACACGTTGTAATTTTTTTAATAAAATTTTTTTTTTAAAAACTTATTCACATACGTATTTTCTTTAACGTGTTCAAAGCAGTATGAATAGCTAGCTTGATTTAAGTGGAACCTTTTTCACTAAAACACTTCAACTTTTTTTCGTCGTAATAAAAAGTTTTTTTTTTCTTAAATATAGCTTCGAAAGAAAGGTTACTTTTTTGTACCATAAAATTGCTATAGAAAGCAGCTATATCGGATTTCTCATCATTGAATTTATTTATTTGCATTATTAAAGCAAGAAAAAATAAAACAGAATAAAACTTATATTTTCGACTAACTTAAGCCCTCATCATGTTTCACAATGATTAGTTTTTCATGACTTTAGTTTAATTTAAACAGAGATACAATTATTATAAATATTCATCATATAATTTTATAAGGGTTAAACTTATAACGATGATAGATTTTTTCCCAACACAGAAAACACATTAGCTGTAAAATAAATTACATAAAACCAAAATGAAAAAACGAGCAAATTTTAAAAATTTGTTAAATAAAAATTATATTCCATTGGCATAAAATGAACGATTTAAATAAAAATTTCTATTTTTTTAAAAACTTTATTTATCTCTATATTGATCCTCCTGACTCGCAGGAAAGCGACAAAATTGCTAATACATAGGAAATTTTGTCTAAATCTAATGAGTCTTGTCTAATGAGTCTAATGAGTCTAATGAGTCTAATGAGTCTAATGAGTTTTGTTCTAGTCTAATAAAATCTAATGAGTGTTGTCATCGATTATGCCGATTGTTGATTCATCATCTTCATCATCATAATTTTAGGGGAAAACATTAAACTAGTTTAGTGTATTTCCCTCTGCCCGCTTGTCCTTTGGGGGTTGCGGGGACAGCATCTCGATTTGCGATCTCCAAACATCCCGATTTCCTGCAACTAGCGGCAATTTTGATTGTGGAATTTTAAGATGTGACCAGGCCAGGTGTTCAACATAATTCCTCCAGCAAGTTATGGGTCGCCCTCTAGGCCTTTTGCCACTCTAAGAGCATCCATTAGTTGCTTTGCTATTCGCTCGTGGAACATTCGCGTCACATGGCCATACCAGCGCAGTTGCGATCGTTCGATGTTGAGAGATTGACAAATGTCAGTGCTTTTAACCTTGTCAAGTAGTGATAAACCTTTGACTTTTTGCAAAAAAAAATTTCGGTTGCCTGTAGTCGGGATCTCACTATTTTGGCCTTTACATAATATTCATGATTATAAGTGAGGATAGAAACAAAAACTGATCTGAAAACATGAAGCTTGTTTTGTGCACAACTCTCGTTTCAATACAACTGATCGGTAAAGCTGGTGCATTACTGCACTTACTTTTCCAATATGTGTGTCCAGTTCATTATCCTGTCTACCATCACTTGAGAAGGTGACTCCAAGATACTTAAAATTCTCCGTCTGCTGGAGAGTTACTCCATCTGTTTGGAAGGAACACTGGACTGGGTGTCTCGACAAACACATAATCTCAGTTTTAGCCGTATTAATTTTTATCCTAGCATCCAAACATGTTGGAGATCACTTTTGTTCGAGCTTAACAATGCAAGGTCATCTGCAAACAGCAGGCGCCAAACATTACACTCTCCAAATATGACGTCACTACTGGAGGAAATGTCTTTGTGTATCTTGTCCATGTGTATAATAAACAGAAGAGGAGAAAGAACACAGCTCTGTCGTAGTCCAACACGGACACTAAAAGATTTTGTTTTCATGCCATTGACACGAACACAGACTTCTGACTGTTTGTACAGCAATTTGATAGCCGCGAATAGTTGATCTCTGATGTCACACTCCTTCCGTACTGCCCAAAACTTGTCTCTTGGGATATCGTCATATGCTTTTTCAAGGTCTACAAAGCATGTATACACCTCTTTGGCATATTTTCGCAATTTCTCAAAAACTTACTGATTGGTAAAAATCTGTTTCAAGGGATCTGCCAGGACGAAATTCGCATTGTGCATCCTGAAGTTGAGATTCAACTGTTTCGCGGCATCTCTTTTTGAGGCACTTTGCATAGCTCTTTCCAGAAAGACTTATTGAAGAAATGGCCCTGTAGTTAGTGCATTTCTTCTTGTCTCCTTTTTTTTCAATAGGTATTAACACAATGGTCTGCCATTGCTTTGGTACCTTATCAGTTTTCCCAGCTACTTGGCATACACGAATCCGCCAAAAACCCACAAAGTTGTTCATGGTCTTTAACATTTTGAATCGAATATCATCTTTACTAGCAGCCTTGCCAGCTTTCAAAGATTTAATTGCTGTGCTTGCCTCTGCTTCTCTTAGATGAATTTCTTCACCAATTTGTTCCTCAGATGTTTCCAACATGTTAGACTGTTACTGGATTAAAGAGCTCACCAAAGTATTCTCTCCAATGGTTTAGGATGCCCTTTTCATGTTTCAGAAGCACACCATTAGTATCCTCGATGAAGGTGGCAATTGGTGTTTGTTTGCCGCGCGAAGGACGTATGGTTTGCCAAAATATTTTGTTTGCCGATCTGTAGTCTGTATCCAACTTTTGTGCAAATTCTTCCAATGACTTTTCTATAGACTGTTTGAGAATAGTAGCGGCAGTCTTACATGCTGCGAAGTACCGCAATCGAAACTGCTCAGACGACTTGTTTGTTAAATAAACTCTAAACGCAGTTTTCTTTGCACGGATAGCTTCTTTAACTTCTTGGTTCCACCAAGCAGTTTTTTTCTCACCACTTATTTAACCTTCTACACGTTTGCAACCACAAATAGCAGCTGCAGATATAGTGGCTGCTGATTTAAATCTCACTCAGTTTCAACGTCTTCAGTATAGTCAGGGAGATCTCCAAACAGGGAAATAACTTTGCTTGCAAAAATGTGTCTCACCGTTTTGTCGGCTAGTAACTCTCACTTTATTTTGTATGCTCTTTGTGCTCTGAATTGTTTCCTTGTTCTTGGATGATTCAGGCCTCTTAGAATGCAGACGACTAGGTGATGGTCGGTAAACGGTTTAGCTCTTCATTTAACACAAACATCGACCACAGAAAAAAATAAGTTTGCTGAGACAAAACAGAAATCAATGACAAAATACTGTTCCAGCGAATTTCTGTACCAGGTGTACTTGTAAATCTCTTTGTGCTGAACAAAAGTATTTATTATGCACCGTCCGTTGGTGGCAAAGAACAATAGCAAACACTTTCCGTTTTTGTTAATCTCAGAGGTTCCTTGTCTCCCGATAACACCCTTCCATGTCTTGTCATCAGTACCCACATTTGCATTGAAATCACTCAGTAAGACAATTGATTCTGCAGGTGTTACTTTCTGTAAAGCAATAACTACCTCATCTAAGAAAGGCTGGTACTGTGCTTCAGCGTTCGGTACGTACACCTGAAAAGTGAACAGTGACCGCTTCTGTAGCCTAAACTTAAACAGATAAACCCTTCCTCCGAGTGGAATCCAATCAATAACCCAGTGAGCTAAGCAAGGGCTTACAAAAATGCCCACCATTGCTTGAGCAGACATGGTTACATTTACACCAGATTAGATAAGCTTCCAGCCTTCATTCAACTCAACAGTATCACACTCACGACACTTGGTAGAGGAATCTCCAACAATATCAAGATGATACTGCCTAGTCTCCCGAACCAGCTCCTGTTCTTTTTCCATTGAGTAAAGTGACGTTCCAGTTGCCCATGCAAAGAGATGTTTGGCCCCAACTAGACATATAGATACTGTGCGCTGCCCCCATGTGCCTCCTCAAACGTGTAGCAAATGTATTGATGAGTTTCTAGTTACGGTCAACTTCTGGGAAGAACGCAGCTTACTTTTTAAACGGGCCCCTCTGATTAAAGCCCGAACGCGGACTTTTTTATCCTGCGCGACGGCCGATGCTGTATAAATATTGTCATTCGGACTATTAATTTTGCTACATTTGTTAGATTGCTTTTGGTCTGTTTCTCATCTTCAACCTTACTGCCAAGGGTAGCCCTGAGAAGAGTTGAGAGCTCCAGACGGCATTGCTTTCAGGATCATAGAAAACGCAAACTCCTCCACCATGCTAAGGTAGCAAATCGTTGACTCAAAACTAAAAATTGTTTCAAAGCTTTATCAAAAATCAATTCAGATTGTCTTTGTTTAAAATAACAATTTTTAACAATTTGACTTAATTGTCAAGCCAAAACTTAAACAAGTAAATACGTTTAGCACGACCAAGTAAACAAAAAATTAAATCAGACTTCCACTTGGTGGGACGCATCGCATTAAAATATAAGAATACAAGTAATGTTAGTTGGCTTTATATAAACCCATATTTTAATACCAATATCATTATTTTTTACTTCAATTTCTAGTGAATGTTCCATTTTAAATTTGATATTTTTATGTTGGGTATTCGATACATCAAAAAATTTGAAACATTTTTGTCTTTATTAAAAACCGCAAAAATATTGTCAACATAGCGTAAATAAAGCTTTGGATAAAATTTGGATTGCATTTTTAATAATTTTTTTTTAAAAAAGACAAAAAGAAATTCGTCATAGTCGTCGCTAAGGGAGAACCTCATCATGACGTTATACGCAGCCGTCGTACTCTTTAAATAACTTATCTTTGTGTAAAATATTACTTGATTACCCAACAGTAGAAATTTCAAAAAAAATTTTCTTTTAATTGGTAGGGATTTGCATTTTTAGTCATTGTAATCAGAGTAAATGAAGTCCACTATAATTCAAATAATTTATTTAAAAGAACATTCATGAAAAGAAAGTGCACGTTAAAACTAACATTGTTAATTCTTTGGCTTAGATTATAAACGCAATTAGGCAATTTGCTTTGCTGTTTAATCCAAAGCCGTAAAAGCTTCTTTTTATAATTGACTAAAACACTTTTTGAGACTCTTTCAAATCTTTTTTTAACATGGAAAATAAGCACGATTTTTTTAATAGACTTAATTTTAGTAAAATAGATTTTTTACTATAGTCAATTTATTGACTATAGTAAAAAATCTATTTTTGTGATTTGCTCGTTTGTGATCATTCTTTATTTCTTTTAAGTTTTTGAAAACAAACGTACAATGAATATCTTTGCTGTTTTTATGAATTTTGAGTTTCGGAAGTTTTAAGTGAAGAAATTGTGAAGATTATACTTAGCTCGGCGCAGGTTTTAAAAAACTTATTGTCCAATTGCAGTTTTACAACTTTCAACTCATGAGTTTTAATCTGTCTCAAATCTTTAATTGATATTCCTCTCTTGCTGCATATTCTAAAATCTTGCTTCAAAAGAGATTTTAAAAGTTTGCTCGTTTTTTCATTTATGTTTTATGTAATTTAATTTACGACTTCTTCGTTTGAGGGAGATGGACGGGAGCTGGATGGTCCACTATATAACCGAACATATTTTCTTCAGCCTTCAGCCAGGTCAATTTACCACTAATGTATTTACTGTGCTTGAAGAAAATCTATTATCATCATAACCCTTATAAAAATTTTTAATCAGCATTTACAATAATTGCATCTTTGTTTAAATTAAATTAAAATTATAAAAGGCTATTCATTGTGAAACCTGACGAGGACTCAAGTTAGCCAAAAACGTTTATTTGTTCTTGTTTTTTTTGCTTTAATATTCTAAATAAATCCAACATTATTGATTTACATAACAATTTTATTTTCTTCTACGCTAGTTTTGTAAGATTTTATATGCTTTAGGTACTTTAATTCTTTTTAGATGAAAAACCTGACGTTTCTGCGACTACCGAAAAACCTGACTCATTTGCGACTACCACGATACCAGTAAAAGGTAAGAAATTAACAATAAGTAAAAAACTTGAATCATAAAGTCGATTTATTGTGTAAAATATTCGCAGCAAGAAAAGCTTACTTAAAAAGAATAATCTTACCAAGTAACAATTTGACCAAAGATGTTTTACTTTTGTATTTCTTAAATTACTGTAATGTAATTTCCTTCAGTTCAATCGCGAGATTAAAATTGTTAGTTTTATATATAGAACATTGAAATGCTAAAAAAACAAGCAGCACCAAAATGATTCGCGGCTGGTCGTATTTTAAAAGGGTTACCTCAGTAAATTAAATCAAACTTGCTCTTCTTAAGTCATCAGGTTTATATTTTTGTTAGCCTTATGCAAGCAATTTTACTAAATACACTGCTCAAGATTTATAGCGTAGGTTACTCGTTTAAAAACCTAGAATTTAAAGCAAACATCCTGCTAATCAAGTTTTATTTCGATTACGCAGTTCCAAAGGCAATTACTTCTGTTAAACATTTTTCTATTATACCAGTGGTTTTCAACTTTTTTCATACAGCGACCCACTTTGGCATCCAAAGGTAACTCAACGAACTCTTCCTCAATAAGCTTTTATTTAGGCTTTCGCGGGCTATCAAATGCATTTGTGAAGCTGCCAGAACACACCGTAAATATGGCTGTACTACTATTTTATTTTTGGCCTTGTTTTTTACTCCCAATCGTCCAGAAAAGCCAGTCTGACAGAAAAGGCAGCAGAAGTCGAATGAACGCTTGCAACTCTGGGTATAGAGGAAGTCATTGCTGACCAATATACAGACTTTGAAGATCATTTTGTAGTTGAATTATTTTGTAGAGCTTAGGTAGCATCATCTTGATCAAATATGTTAACAAAGTTGCCATGAGTTCTTCATCAATACGGCCCTTCTAATACTCAATCATCCACACAACTTGAAATTTTACGCATATCAATGTATAAAAACAGAAAATACAAATAAAACTTATGTGCGCAGGGCTGGGTAATCGATTAACAATTTCTCTAAATTAAAAAACCTCCCCCAACAAATCAGTATAAGAGGCCAATCACTTTCCCATACGAAGCATTATAACGTTTACGTAAACTCTCCCCTTATATAAAAATTAAGCTTTAGTCTTTTATTCACAATTTGCAGTTAATTAAGGTGATTATTTATTTTAAGACTGATTTTTTAAAAAATACAGGATCTAAACTAATCAGTACCCAACTCTTTCCATCTCTCTTACATTTATCTGTTAATGTACATAACCACAGTGACACACTTAACCTAACAAACAGTTCTACATCATCCAGTCATGTCTTCATAGCCTGATAGAAAAACTATATTCATCTGAACTAAAGGTATCTTAGCTAACTCGTTGTGTTTTATGGGCTGTAGCAATTCCTGCCTTGGAGACGAAAACTGGTTGCTATTTGTGGCTCGTAACGACCCATATCTGTAAACCATTTTAATTATAACCTGCCCGTAATTAATTTTTTAGAGGAAGTAATTATTTACGCAGCACTCAAAATTAAAAACTTGCAAAATATCGTACATTTATGTATTTTTTCCAAACCGTCGATTGCTTCTGTTAACAATTATTTTTCCGCTCGTCGTCGTTGTTTAGAAAGGCATCCACTCCCGGTCAGACGCAAACACGACGGGGGCCAAGGCTTCCTCCTTTACTACTTCAGGCTGTTGCACTGTCCAGATCCGATGCTGTCAGTAATAGTGTTGATCCAACATCAGGTGTTGTCATCCAAAACCGTAAGACCTTATGCTCTATGTAGTGTCCAATGTATGGAGCACGATATTAGGACGTGGTCTGCGGTTTGTTCAGTGGCGCGGCACTCGGAATCGGATAAAAAAATGAGATTTTATTTTTGCATGGACGAATGGAATTGCCTTACACAAGTCCGCAGGCGATTAAACTTAACCCAAGCTTTAAAAAATAAGTCTGTTCCAACAGACCTGGTACTGGTATCGGGTATGAAATCACGGAGCCTGGACGTATTCTCGTAGTTCTCATGTCACATCTATAATTCTTCCGCTGAGAAACGCTGATGCCTAGTCTGGATCTCTTGTCCAAAAAGTCAGTACTTTAATTCTCTTTCCACTGACTTTCAGCTGCATAGCTTTGTGGGCAATGTAGTTGAGTGGTTAAAGCATCGGGCTGATGATCAACATCATCTCAGCTCAAAACCCACTTACGCCATTCTGTTGTGTTTTTGGGAAAGACATTTTACGGCACTTCACCCTGCGTGGTAGTCTTGGCAAGCAGTTCTAAATTACAGTAATATCTCTACTAAATTACTAGCGGACAGCAACATCTTGGCATGTCCGGAAGCAGGTCGTGGTAATTGCTTATTCTATGTATAGCACCTCCGTCGCTTTTCTGCGAGTCAGGAGGATAAATATAGAGATAAAAATAAAAAAATAAAATAAAAAACTTTAGCCGGCCCCCACCTTTCGGTCAATTTTGTTTACGTAAGTCAATCTATACCCATTTATTATTAAGGCGGGTATGGACAGATGTACTTATCCGGACTCGTACAGGTCTTTGGGCTGCATAGAAAACGCTTCCTGCCTTGATTTTTTCATTGTTTGTTTTTGCCTGTTCATGCTCAGCAATTTTACTCCCTGTTTCAAAATCTGTATACCACTTTGTGAAAATTGTAGGCTGTTTAGCTTTTTCTTTTCTGTGTAATGATCTAAATAAACTACTAATACTTTATTGTAATGTTCATAGCTACTTTTAAAATGGGTTCAAAGTTGGATTTTTACCAGATGTTTCTATTGTATTCTCGTGACCATAAATCAAATACTGATAAATGACTTAAAGTAAAAACAAAAATAATAACTATGAATGTTATTTTGCTTTTGATTTTTACGATAGCTTTTTTAATTATTTTACTTTTTATGCTGTTTACCTAAAAAACCTCTAGCGACCCTTACAAAAAAGTCAAGCGTCCGCCAGGTTGAAAACCACTTCGTTAGATCAATATATCAAGTATATATTAGTTAAACAAACAGAAAAGTAATTTTGTAGCCTGCACATTTTATTTGTTTTGAGATAAATGATAGCCGAAAGGTTGCTTTTCTTAAAAATTAATTTTTTGACTTTAGATTTTAAAAAATCTATATGATAATCTATAGAATCGCAATGCAAAACAATCAAAAAAACGAAAACATAATGTTTACCGTTTTCCGACCTTCATAATCTTTTGGATTTGAACAAAAATACATATCCTTGCTTTACTTCTGTTATCTTCTTCGCTAAGTTAAATGTTACCAATTTAGGTACACAGCATGATTCCAGTTAGAAATTGCCCATAAAAGGTTTATTGTAAAGAAATAACAAATAACTCAGATAGAGTAAGAAACAAAAATTTAACAAGTTAGTAAAATAGATATAATGGATATTTTTTTTTACAATTTTAACATTACAAAACCTCTCATGTAAATGTCAGTGTCATTTGAACGCATTTTTCCGGTCAAATATGGTTATTATAAGCACAAATAGTAAAGATTTAAGTCAGGTGAAGCTCCGTCGTATTACTACAGTAAATGAAATTTATTTTATATCAGCTGTAATATTATCCATTAATACTGTAAAATCTTTTTCAATATCCACTGCTTTTCATATTTCTCTTAGCTACTATAAAAATACGTTTTGAAGGTGACAAAAAACAAATTAAATTTCTTCAGTTTTTTTAATCTTCAGTTGTACGGCGAGAGATTTGTTTATTTTACGGTATATCCAACCATTTGTCTATTTTTCTTTTGTTTGAGAAATTTTGCTTTTATCCAAACTCACATAATAATTTTTATCCTATTTTGTTTCTGCTTTTCTAATAAATATTACAGAATTTTAAAATATATTTTTTGCGAATTGCCGGTAATTGAATGACATGCAAAACAAAACAATAGTCTTTTGTTTTTAACCGTAGATTTAGAAGAAATCCTCATAATCGTATCCTCCGTCTCTGGCGGATTGATCATTATTCTGGTTATTGTGATCATTGTCCTGAGAATTTTTCACAGCAAAAGTAAATCTCGATCACGGTAAATTTAAACTTTTTTTTTTTTTTTAATTGGCGATGCAAAAATTTGAGGTAAGGTTCGGCTACAAAATTGTGCTTTTATATGGTTGTGGCAGAATTTGCTAAGTTTGCTAACTTCTTGCTAACTTCAACTATAAAATTTGCTAAGTACAAATAACTTAGGCAGCCTTCATTAATTATTTATGAAAATAAAAACTAAATGTTTTTTTATTGTCGGGGATTGTATCAATATTATTGCATTTTATATTTCAAGTTAAATAAAACCTATCAACCTCTGCATTGAAGAAATGCTAACTATACTTTTAAAAGACTTTGATTTAAGATAATTTTAAATAAACTTTTGTTACTGTCATGGGTCAGTAGCACGACCGAATTACGAACAATTTTTTAAAAATGAATGATTTTGAGAAATAATGCTAAAAATACTAAATACTTTTTTTACATTATTTACAAGATTCGAACGTTTAGTTTCTCGAGCAGCAAAACATATGTTTTCTCTTTGCTTGAAAAAATACTAAGATATATTCAGAATTGTATATTGTAAGTGGAGATCGTACACATTTTCATACTTTATTAAATCATATAATTTAATCTCTTTTATTCTAATTAGAAAAGTTAAAAAACAAGTGGTGTACAATAGAGATACCCTTTTTTTAATTCAGCTAAGTAGGTTTCCTTTCAGAAATTTTACGGCAAAACTGCAATTTTTGTTAAAAATTGTAACACAGCAAGTCATCTTACCATTTGTATTGCTAAAAAGATATAAAAGCTAAAGTTATCGTTGTTTCAACATAGATATCAAATCAGTATTGAATAATTTATCAGTTATAGGTACTAAGCATAGTAGTATCTGCCACTTACACAATAAATCATCTTATTTTGTTTCCCTTAGTTTCGTATAATTTATTTGGTTTGCGTTTGTACATTTATGAGCTTATTGTCACATAAAATTTTTATTTTTTTAGACAATTTTGAAACTTTTTTATATTGCTTCCTGCTACAAAAATTTCACTATTCTTGGATATCTTAAGTTTTAGTATGCAGGGTGTCCGTAAATTATCGTTACAATTTTCAAAGTTTGTCAAAATTTTGTTTTTTGAGATATTTTCATTTGATTTGTTTTATAGTGAAGAAAAATGCTTCAAATTTTTTCTTTCTTAGCAGGTACTGGTGAAAATAACTAGGTTTAAAATTACAATTTATTTAGTGATTAAGCAGAATATTTTTTTGAATTTAGTGGTGAAAGTAGAGTTTATGAAAATGAGCACTCCGCAAGCCCAGTGTGTTTCCTGGTTTATAGAGACAAAGTCAAACATCCTAGCACAACGAAACTTTAGACGCAGGTATGGAAGAAAGCTACCTATACAACTTAACATTCGAGCATGGCATAAAAATTTTATGGAGACTGGTAGTGTGCTTCTGAGAAAGGCCGGATGGTAAATGCTTTCTCGCAGCCTGTGCCGTGAGTAAGTCTGTTCATTGCTGTTTAAATGATACCGAAACCGAACCTACCAAAACGAAAGAGTATCCACCCATTCCAATGTCGGTCTGCTAGTGGGCAAACGTCCTTTTTAGGGCGGGGCAATGTCAGGATAAAACTGCCCTTTTCAGGGCACATTGCCAACAAGTGCCAAAGACCCACTATTCTTCAGCTGAACATCAAACGCCTCACTGCAAGCAAGATGAACGTTCTTCATCACCTCGCTATGCAGTCTTAGGCAGTCGTCATCCTACTGCAGGAGACCCACTGCACTGATGCAGAGAAATTGGTACTTCCAAACTACCAATTAGCTGGGTCTTCTTTAAGCATGGCCTTGCCACGTTTGTCCACGAGCGAATAAAACACACGCTTTTGAACCAATCTCCACCGACATCGGAGATCTGCTGTGCGTGGACGTTGATGGTTATAAAATAGTCAAGGTCTACAAGCCACTGCCAACGCAATTGCAAACCCTGTCTGTCTTTGTCTCTACAAGCCCCTGTCTTTACGCTGGCGATTTTAACTGTCGTCATGCTGACTGGGGTTACGATGACAACAGTCCGGACGATGAGTGCTTGGCTAGCTGGACAAGTATTAATTGTCTTGCCCTCCTATATAATGCCAAGGACGCTGCCAGTTTTTATTCCAGCCTCTGGAACACTGGCACTAATCCGGATCTAGCTTTCGCTAGCGTAGGTCCAAACAGTCGCTTACCGGATAGACGTATCCTTGACAAGTTCCCCAGGTTACAACATCGACCTTCGCTTATTACATCACCAAGGTTTGCTATGGCAGTGCCAAGCATGCCTGTTAAGCGATGGAACTTCCGCAAGGCCAAATGTAGTCACTACATTGCTTTGACGAATAAATTCGGACAGACTTTGTTGCCGCCTGATTCACTTGATGTGGATGCAGCTTACCAGGACTTCTGTAACACCATTAAGAAAGCAGCCAAAAAGACTATTCCTCGTAGGTATCGAAATAATTATATTCCATGTTGGGATACAGAGTGTGAATCCCTCTATAAAACCTTTTTGCAGTCTCCTCAGGAGACGACTCAAGTTTGGCTGCTACAGCTCTGCTTTCCAAGCTTGACAGGAAGCGGAGGGATTGATGGTGTCCGAGGCAGTTCGGAGCATTGACTTCTCACACTCTAGTCGAAAAGCGTGGAGTATTTTGAACAACCTTACTGGTAGGATACAACATTCTCCTCGTCACTGTCCCGTTTCAGCCGATGCTATTGCATCTCAGCTGGTTAGAAATGGGAAATACGAGGCTGCTGACCGCAAGTCATCTCGACTTGTCTTTCAAGAAGTGTCTGACCTTTGGAGGGCCACAACACAACACCTTTGGAGGGCAGTAAATATCTCTGACAACTTTTCACAGAGAGAATTTACTGCTGCCCTTCAACATTTAAACCAAGTAAAGCTCTGGGACCTGATTCCATCTGCTCAGAGCTTGTACTCCATGCCGGAGCTGGTTTGAAGTCCTGGTTACGTGACTTCCTTTCTTCCTGTTTGCGCCGACTCAAAATTCCCACGATCTGGAGAAAAGCGCTTGTGGTCGCGATCCCCAAACCAGGAAAGCCCGTGGAGGACCCAAAGAGTTATCGACCGATATCTATGCTCTGTGTCCCCTACAAGATTCTCGAGAGGCTTATCTACGCCCGCGTTGATCCATTAGTCGATCCAATGCTCCCTAAAGAGCAGGCTGGGTTTCGACGCGGGAAGTCAACCCTAGATCAAGTTGTTCTACTAACCCAGAACATCGAGGATTCTTTTGAGGCTAAAAAGAAGGCCGGTGCCGTATTTGTCAATCTGACAGCTGCTTATAACATTGTCTGGCACCGTGGCCTTACCTGCAAGCTGCTGAGACTACTTCCGGATAAGCACATGATCAAAATGATTATGAAGCTTGTCCGAAATCGAAGTTTCACCCTTACTACCGGTGACAGCAACCAAAGCAGGCTACGCCGTCTTAAAAAAGGCGTTCCTCAGGGATCGGTTTTGGCTCCCCTCCTATGTAATATCTGTTTAACGTACAATCTTTCTTCCATGATTTCCAGAAAGTTTGCTTATGCTGATGATTTAGCATTGTTGCACTCTTGTGGAAACTGGAAGGACTTGGAGTGGGCTTTAAGCCAAGACATGTCTACACTTTTAGCGTATCTCCAGACTTGGAGGTTGAAGCTCAGTCACACTAAGACTGTGACGGCAGCCTTTCACTTAAATAACGGAGAGGCCAAACGTGAGCTAAAGGTTTACAACAATGGTAGACTTTTACCGTTCTGTCCAACCCCTACATACCTTGGGGTAAAACTGGACAGATCGTTCACGTTTCGTCACCATTTAGTGGCATTGCGCAAAAAACTATTCTCGCGCGTCACACTGTTGAGGCGACTCGTGGGCTCGGGATGGGGTGCTGGTGCTAAAACACTACGCATAGCCATGTTATCTCTAGTCTACTCAACAGCGGAGTACGGTGCGCCAGTCTGGTGTCGCAGTGCTCACACTCGCCTCATCGACAGTGTCTTGAACGATGCCTTGCGCATAGTTATTGGATTCCTGCATCCCACTCCAACAGACCACCTACCTGTACTCTCAGGCATCCAGCCAGCTGAGCTTTGCCGAATGGGAGCGACACTCTGCTTGGCTTACCGTGGATCTCTGGACCCCAATCATATCTTGTATGGTCTCTTAAGTGGGTCCTCAGATACTCGCCAAGTGAGACTAAGATCCAGACGCCCGTTTGTGCCAGGTGCGCGGAATCTTTTGGACAACCTTGCCAGTCTTGGTACCACAGAGCATGAGGTCTGACGGTTTTAGATGACGAAACTCGATGCTGGCTTAATAGCACCACTGCCAGCATCTGATCCAGGCAGTGCAGCAGTCTGGGGTAATAAAAGGATAAACCCTTGGCCCCAGTCTTGCTTGTTTCTGACCTGGAATGGATGCCCTTCAAACGATGACGACGACGACGAGAGAAAGGGAGCTGGCCGACCTCAAATATCAGAAGAATAAATTTAATCTGTGCGAATGGCATATACCAGAAGCCCTAGAAGCCTAGAAAGTCCATTTGTGGGGCTTCTCTGCAGTTACAGATCCCACGATCCACTATTCACAAAGTTTTGCATAGAAACTTGCGACGAACATGCATATAAAGTGCAGTTATTGTAAGTCCTTAACCAGAAGATAAGCTGCGACAAAAAAAATTTGCAGTGATGATGCTGGACAGGTTAGATTCCGACCCAGGGTTTTTAAAACGTGTTTGCTTTAGTGACAAATCAACGTTCCATTTTTCTGGATTACTAAACATACACAATTTGAGAATATGCGGCTCGAAAAATCTGCATGATACCTGTGAGCTTGAACGGGACTCCCCTAAACTAAACATGTGGTGTAGAGTCATGCATGATAAAATTATCGGTCCGTTTTTCTTCGCTGAGAAATCAATCACAGCTCAAATTTACCTCAACATTTTGACAGAATTCGTATCACACAGCTTGAACAGTATCAACCACAAGTTATTTTCCAGCAGGACGGTGCACCAACCCATTGGGGCTTTGAAGTTTGTCAATTTTTAAATGAAACATTTCCAGATTAGTGGATTGGACATGATGGTCCCATTTCATGGCCGCCACGTTTTCCTGATATTACACCGTTGGATTTTTTCCTGTGGGCTATGTAAAAAATATCGTTTACCGAACCAAAGTCAGAGACATTATTGATTTCCAACATCGAATAATAATTGAAGCAATTGACACAGTTACTGTAGATATGTTAGCAAGAACATGGCAAGAAATTAAATATCGATTGGATATCACACTGATGGTGCACACGTAGAGGTGTACTAAAGCATCTATCGTAAACTTAAAGCATTTCCCTTTACTATAAAATAAACCGATTGAATATATTTTAAAAAATAAGACTATGGTGAATTTTTGAAATTGTAACAATAATTTATGGACACTCTGTATAGCTATTGGTTTCATTATAGTGACAAAATTTTATATCTAAATATTTTTTAAATTATTTTTAATGTTTGAAATCTATTTGTATAATACTAAAAATGCCAACGATTACTAAAAAGAACGAAATACGTATAAATGGCACATTTAATATAGAACAGGACTTCGGACAAATTAGACTCAAACGTACTATTCGAAAAACTAACCTTCTCTCTGAAACCACTCTATAAAATGTTTAAAAGTTTATTTCTTTCTTAATGGATTTTTATCGGCAATGCAAAATTCTGACTGCAAAAGTTACAAAAAATATTGGAATCCTTTAAAAATTTAGCAGAGATTTAGACAATGCTTTAGTTTTTTTTGTCAGTAAAAACCAAAACAAAACTTTTCTTTTATTTATTTCATACGCAGAAGCGAATAACGAGTTCCAGTTTTTAGCATATTTAGGCTGGGGCAACAGAACCACCCACGTGGAATTGTTGGAAACAAAGCTATCAATAACTATGATAAAATTTGAATTACCTACTAAATGTTTTGCTACTTTGTTGCTTTTTTTCTGCAAAAAACTAACCCTTGTAAATTGAAAATTTATGTAAAATACATATAAGTAGAATAGAACCGTTTAAAATCAGAAATTAGAATGTAAATATTTCCGAAAGAATTTTTACTATGTACATTACAATTGATTTTAATGATCAAATTAAAGTAAGTTTATTTTTATAAATAATAAAACAAAAATTAAAAAAACCTTCTTCTATAAAAAAAAAACAGTTTAGGATAAGTGTAAAAGAAAATTTTAAAGTATTATAGTCGCTTTTTTTTAATTTTTAAGTTTTAAATTCAGTAAAAGACACATACTATTTTTTTTTTAGTCAACCTAACTAGTAACTAAATAACATCGTATTTACTACTTTTATCCAGAAGCGACAGTTACTCCGACGAATCGGGAATGTCCCGACAATCAACCACGTTTGGGAGCGAACGCACGAACATGTCGTACATGTGGAACTCCCTTTCCTACTCTGACGACACAAAAAGAAAACGGGACATTCCCCGACCGTCCGTGGTTGGGTCAACCTCCACTCACAGCTACTTGAACAGAGCTTTTCCCAGCCGGCCCTACAACCAGGTTGAACTGGGATATTTACCAGGTAAGCTACTTTTAACACAAGTCAGCACTCTGAGTTTTTTATTTTAATAATCAAACAATAATTTTTCATGCACATCTCTATGTGCTGGACCAAAAATAATTTATTTTTTTGATCAATGCTTCTTATAATAATATTGCAGATTAGCTATTTGAAGTTAATTGTTTCACCAGAATTTCTTTAACTGTTAAATTTTGTCAAGGTTTAATAAGACTTACTCAAATCAGTTTCACAATTGTTTAATACATTTTTGATTGAATTAATAGTGGTAAGAACAGTTTAGATGAATTTTTTATTAACTAGTTGGGTAATATTTATTATAACTTTAAATAAAACTTTTTCTTTAGCGTTACAAAAAGTTAAACACTTCATGTTTAATAAATTTTTTTCTTAGTGCAGCTTTGTATCATAAAATTATTCGCTAATTATTACGAAAGTAGAATTAGAGCAAAACTTTTTTAACTTTTTCAGATATTTATTGAAAATACGCTGTATCTAAATTATAAAAGCAAATTGAAGATTGAAATGCATGGATAAAATGCATAGTAGTTTTTCTATAAAATATAAATGAGTGATGCTTCCAATTATTTTTCTTGGTTAGCTGTTATATTGCAGAAGAGAATACAGTGATAACTAAAAAGAGAAATTTGTTGCAGTAAGACCTGGTTTACGTCTGACCTACGATATATGAGCGTGTAGGGTGGCGTACATTTGTTTGTTGATTAAAATTCTTATGTTTAGTGTATACACTGGACGTTCATAAGTGTAGATTTTCCTTTAACGTTGCAAAAAACAGCTAATAAACAAAAGTTCGTATTGTAGGTTATGCAGCAAATCAAGTTATTTCTTGCTTTGCGTTAGTTTTGCTATCTTAAGTTACTCACCAAACTTTCTTAACTAAAACTTGCATTAAAGTCTTTGTTAAGTACACATGTAACGTTGAAATAACAAATTTTGTTTTAAAGGTGCTAAACTATTGTGGCAGTAAGAGCAACTACAAGTAAAAACTCTTTTTCAATAGTTTTAATCAAACAGAAAGTTTTAATGCTTGTAAATTTCAGCGTTTTGGCTCCATTGGCAAATTAGTTAATAGTAAATAAACTGAGTTATTTCTGTAAAAAACAAACAATCCTCAAGTATACTTTGGCCAAAGTTCAAGAGCATTATTAACATTTGTTTATTCTTCGAGTGCAATTATTAGTCTACATATTTTGTGGGGAGAAAATAAAAATGTTTCGTCGTCTAATGAATTAATTTTTAAAACTTAGTAACTATGGGAAACTTTTTTATAAAAATGATCAAAATTAGGTAGAAATCATTTGCAATCAAGTTTGCAATGATGCAAAACGTATTTGATTAAAAATTTTATTCAAAAAACAAAACATATTTTGTCATTAACTGTTTCTTAAAAACAGTTCAAAAAAATTTTTATTTGAAAAGTTGTATTCTTCAAGTAAATGAAATTGTTCCATCGAATATCAAGACAGCGTACTTTCAAAATGCCTATCTGAGACAAAGTTATATACAAGCGTTTAGTAAATATGATTTCTTGTTTTAAATGCATTATAAATCACTTTTATTGTAGAATAAAAATTTTTTAACGAATGAGTTAAATTTTTAATTAATCTATTCAAGATTTGGGGTTCATTTTGGGTCATATGTATCAAACATATTTTACTTCATATTTATCAAGTCATAAAAAATAGCATGCGGTTTGGGAACAATGTCGTTATTTAAATACGTCCTGTCTGCTTCATCAATTAAATTCTGTCTTATCAAAGTATTTCAGCTGAAGCACATTTTATGCAGTTAATTTAATAAAAGCGACCGGTTTCCTGATAAACGTGACCCTCCCCCTCTTATATACAAACCACTTTTAGAATCTCTTGCAAAAGAACTGTTGAAAGGACAGTACATAAGAATAAAATATAATTATTAATACAGTATAATAGAGGAAACAAAATACGTAATTCAATAAAAATTGTAATCTAGTTAATTCATTTCTTGTTAAAACTGAAACATTTAGAAGCAGTCCAAATAAATTTAAAAGTAGTGTAAATATCAATAAATTAGGTTAAGGGTAACATGCAAAAATAAAAAAAATTTAAAAACCAAACAAAAAACTAAAGTAAATGTCACAACCTTACTTGAGAAACTAAAAGACTAGTTTAGCTAGAAAACCCAAATATCTGCGCTGAAGTAAAGCTGTATTCATTTTTCTTTATGCCAGCTCTAGAAATAAATAGCGAGAAACCGTTTCTGACTAATTCACTAAATCAAACGAACTTGATCAACTCTTGTAAAGCTATATAAAAAACTACATAATTATACAACACTTTTATAAAAACAAACTCACCAACTTTTTGCGGCAAAATTACAGAACAATATTTCAATATTTCAGCAGACCATTTTTTTATTTCTACTCTCGATTATTCAGAATCAACATTAAAAAGGCGTAGATAACTAAGCGTTCAAGTCATGTAATTTTTCAAAGAAGCGTAAATGACGAAGCGGTAAAAGTTTTACGATTTGTTGTTCAATAAATTCGATTGTTAAAAATAGTGACATTTTATTCCATTGCAGTCGGTAAGGATAATTAAAGCATATTATTAATGAAACTTATTAATTTATACGCCTATTACATTATTTCATCTGTTTGCCATAACTCAATAGCGGTCATTACCTAAAACTAACTCTGTAATGCGGCCGGCAACAACAAAAAATTGTGCATGTTGTAGTAAAATATTTAACAAACTTTAAAAATGATTATTATAGCTTTAAGATCTGATTTTTGTTTATGATTTTGTTTTGTTATTTTTGGAACGTCTCCATTTTAATAAATATTTCAGTTTAGTGCTTCAGCACACTATCTATTAGAAACTGCGCTTTCTTTATTTAAGCCATGTGAACAAACTTTTGCTTTAATTTATTCCTATAAAAAGTGGTTTGTGACGCTTTTGTTTTACCATACAGCAACTCAGTGACCAAATAAATTGTGGCAACTTGAAACACAAAATTATGATTCATCCAAGCCTGTATGATATTAAGATGAAAACGTCGAACCGATTCCGTTTTAAATAAAGTATTTTCTTACATTGATTAGGTTATATACAGTTTGATGCAAAATTATAAGACCACTTTGTATTTCAACAATGCTACTATCAATTTTGCTAATTTTTCAGTATGTTGTGTATTTATAGGTACTTTAACTTATCGGAAAACTTCAAATCATAACTACTTTTATAAAGTGATATTTGTAAAAAACTTCAATTTTTAAAAAATGATTAGTACAAAATTATAAGACCAGTCAAAATTTATTATTAAAATGGATACATAATAGCATGTCAGTATTTGGTCATTTTTCCTTTGCATTTAATCACTTCGAATACTCTATTTCTCATCGATCTAATCAAATTTTGGCAATCAGAGAGATTAATAGATTCCCATGAATCCACTATGGCTTCTTTCAGATCTTTAATGTTCTCAAATTGCTTCCCATCTCTTTACACTTTTCGCACAAACATCAACCACATATTTTCAATGAAGTTGAAGTCGGGCGACCTTGCTGGCTAAACCCAACACCTCAACATTATGGCTTTTGAACCAGTCCATCGTTGACTTGGCACAATGAATGGCCGCATTGTCTTGCTGAAATATTGTCAGCAATGCCATTCAAATGAAGTAGAAGAAATGAGGAAAGCCTGTCTTGATACCCCTTAGCATTCAATCTGTTGCTAAGGAACAAAACTGGGGTTTTGCCTCCATGACTAAATGTAGGTCAAATTATGACAGACCCACCATCATAAGCTCGCTGAAAAAATTCCAAATGGCCCTTCCGCAAGTCATGCCATCAGCATTTTAAGCCACCGGTCAAAGTTGTTTAAAAAATTTCGCGCAACTGGACAAACGTATGTCTACACCTTAGTCTCATATTCAGCACCTGATGACCACCCAAAAGACCATATAGGATATGATCAGAGTTTAGGGATCCAAGATAAACTAAGAAGAGTGTCGCTCCTAGTCGGCGAAGCTAAGCTGACTGGATGCCTTAACCTCGGCACGTATGTAAGTCTGTTCTTGTTGTTAAACATGACAGATTGAACCAAACCTGCCAAAATGGAAGGATATCTACGTATCCCAATTTTTAGCGAGGTTTTTTAACCGGCAAACGTCCTTTTCAGTACGGAGTAACGTCTGACAACGTCTGCAAACTCTTTTTGGAATAAATTATAGGCAGCTTTACTTCAACGCAGGTATATGGTGATCTGGTTTAACTGGTTCTTTTGCATTTCCGAGTAAAGTTATGACACCATAATTCAAACACAGAAACAAAATTTGCTTTGTTCAAGCACTGTTGTAGTGAATGGATATTGATCTTGTATTTAAAAACAATCATATATAAAGAGACTCATCACAGCTTTTATTTTTGTTTCAGAGGAGGATAAACCATATTCCACGAATGGGGACGTAGAACATGGGGAATACAACCACATGTACGCCAAGCTTAACGCCATAAGATAAACGTTGTGGTAATTTAAAGGACTTTTAAACCACAATTAAAATTTTAATCAACACAGTGAAATTGACCATATATACAATATATCTATATATATATGTATTGTCTCCATGCGTAAATATAAACATCATGATTGTATATAAAAACATTAAATATTTGTGATAAAAGTTACATTTTAAAATGTTTCTTTCTAATATCCATTTGTTTATATTTTTAAGTGCGAAAGTAGATTTGCTTTTTTACCCTGAATATTTTGAAACAAAATTGTAACTTTCCGTTTTAAATGGCAACAAAAGATTATTTTTTTTATTACTGTTTAGTTGAATAATTTCATTTCGATAAATGCAAGTATTATTTGTTTATGTGCATGAAGTCCAAACAGTAAAATTGACAGTTTTTATGTAAAATTTGTGCAGTAAGAATGTAAATAAATAATATTTTTTTCTTTAAAATTATCTTGGTGTTTAATTGGAAAAATCAAGCATTAAATATAAACTTAGAAGTAATTTTGGTTAGGTAATCGATTGTGCCAGATATAAGACTGATTTTTATTTATTTAATTAGGTTTATATTCGATTTCTGCTTCAACTCTAAGCAAGGTTGCAAACTCGATAGATTTTTTTCGAGTTTGAGTTTGAGTTCGAGTTCATAAAAAATTCACAAGTCCGAGTTCAAGTTTCAGTTCTTTAATTTTTAATTTTTCGAGTTCAAGTTCAAGTTGGAGTTCTATTTAATGCTGCAAATATCGAAAGCTCGATTAATCTATCTACACAATAAATTTAAAAAATTGGAAGGCTACCACGAAGAGATAAACAAAATAAAAGAAATAACAAAGCAAGCTGTTATGTAGGCCTAACAGCCGAAAAATGGGGAAGGCAATACAGTTTTGCTCAAATTTTATGACTTTGCCCGAATCAGTAGTACTTTACAGAAATAAGAAGAACTTTTGTTTCAAATTAGAGAGAAGATCAAAAAAAGGTCTTCACTTGGAATCGGTCTCAAATTTTTTGACTTTTATTCAAAAAAAGGTAGTGATATCTAAACTCACCTAAAATGGTAATCTTTTTTTCTAAATTTGAAAACTTTGTCCTGCAAAAGTAGTTGGTTTTCTGTGATCAAAAAAACTTTTGTTGCCCAAATATTTTCCTGTGGCTTCCCGAAAAATTCAAGTTTGGAAATTTTTTTATTTCTCGAGTTCAAGTTCAAGTTCGGAAATTTTTTTATTTCTCGAGTTAAGTTCGAGTTCGGATTTGGCAGAAAAGATCAGTTGCTCGAGTTCAAGTTTGAGTTCGAGTTCGCAACCCTTTCTGTAAGTATAAACGCCGAGACAATTACATCAACTAAGTTGTCCTTGACATACCGGCCCGGTGTACACCAAGCCTTTAATCTTTGTTGTTGTTTTAACTTGCAGCTGCCGGCTCAACTGTCAATGAAATTCAATAACTGAGGTTTTAATCAGATTTGTTGTATTTAAGTTGCGAGTTTGATAACAATATAAAAAACTTTTTACAAATTGTATTTTAAACTTAACAAAATAATCTTGAAATAACCACTCAGTAACGAAAATTTTGTTGAGTGTTAATGATTTTCTTAACAAAAGAAGATAACCTGTCAGTTTATTATGCCAATGACAGTTTCATAACTCTTTTCTTTTTTGTCCAAAGCAATATAGATATATTAATAATTGAAATCAAAATCTTCAAAAAACTGTTCTAACTATTTTCAATTTAAGTAAAAAAGCCACCAAAAAATTTTTATTGTACAATTAAAAAACAAAGTTTGTATCTTAATAAAATACTTTTCTAATTTGTCAGAGCCGTTTAGCAATATTTTAAAACAGTGTCATACTTCACCGAATCCTGTATTTGATGCAGTCGTATTTATAAAACAATGCCACGTAAAAAAATGATCACACAGGTAAAAAAAGCGGATTAACTGAAAAAATAATTTATTGCTTTCAATAAATTAAGTTGCTTTCAAGCGGATTAACTGAAAAAATAATTTATTCGCTACACTTACACTTTACCGCAGTGTAGCGAATAAATTATTTTTTCAGTTAATCCGCTTGAAAGCAACAATGTTTCAATTTTGGAATAAAAAGTATAGCCAATATACTTTGAAATATAGTTTTATTTAGGATGTTTCGGAATTATAACTCATTCCATTATCAACTGCATAAAACTATCAGCTAAACGTAAAACTATCAGTTTTACGTTTTACGTATCAGTTTTACACAGTTGATAATGGAATGAGTTATAATTCCGAAACGTCCTATATAAAACTATGTTTCAAAGTATATTGGTTATACTTTTTATTTTGAAATTAGTTAAACTTTCCAAATTTTATGCTCCGAGTTTCAATTTTGCTTCTTTTAATAAAATTTTAAAAATATTGTTGCTTAGAATGATGAACGACCAACTCTTAATCAAAAGATCGCAAGTTTACGCATAAGCAAAGCATATGTTTTTGTATATACTTATTGTTTTAAACTTTTTGTTTCAATATAAATAACTGTTTCGATGAGCACTTTTCAGCATTTAAAACCGATAATTTTCAAACTGTACGTCGCCACATTTTGGTGTTTTATTTCAATTTTTTGAGATCGCTGCGTTATAATTTCATTTTATAACTTAAAAAACTTGGGTATTAAAAAAGTTTTTTCTGCTGTATGATTAAACTTGGGTATTAAAGTTTTTTCTGCTGTATGATTTTAACTAAATTTTTCTAGTCTTAAAAGATTAATCAATAGAATTTTTGCGTTGATTTATATTGAAAGTTATTCGGCTATTAACAGTATATTCTGGTTTAAATAATCTTTTAAAATAATGTTAAATTTTAAAGTTTCTTATTCTTATTATTATTAAAAATAAAACTAATATTTTTATTTGTTTTGGAATTAATTTTTATTTTCTACATATTTTCACAGTTTCGAAATCTTTACAGCTGTAAACCAAAAACCTTCAACAATTTTTAAAAAATTGAAGATAAAAATCAATTAAAAAGACAAATATATTTTTAAAAAACCAAGTATTGTTCTGAGAAATGGCTTTAATATTAAATCAAGTGGTTTCTTTCTTCTTTGTATGCTTAGCGATCATTTCCCGCGTCTTTTTCAAATTCCTCGTTTTGTTCATAGACATCTACAGCAAAAGCAAACGCTTCTAATCTCTGTTAAAATGAAGACGAAAAAATCTTTTAAATCAAAGCATGCCATCACTTAGTCTAATTCAAAATGTATATTTTGGCAATGATTTTTATTGATTACGTCATAATTATCTTAATTTTATAGCTTAAAAATTTTCTTAACAAAAACTCTCAGCTAAATATCATATGTTTGAGCTTGCGTTTATTACTACTTCTTCAAATTTGATATAATTGAATAAGTAACAAAACTTTATAAAAGCTAAGGTTTTTTGTTTAAAAATTTTTTTATTTAGTTTTCTTTGTCTCTGTATCGTACAAAAGATCTACCATTCTTTGCAAGTTTGGACCACGTTCAGTTTTCAACAATTCTAGATTATTTTAGTTTTTTCAAATTTATGGTTGACTAATTAGTTTAATGTTCATTTTATGATAGATTAAGTTAAAATTTTCGAACGTCCTAGTAAACCATATTTTGCAGCATGATGGTTTTTCCTTTTATTCTCAGTTTTTAAATATACTATTATTTTGAGTAAAAATATTCCTTAAAATTCTAATTGATATGGTAAATGTAATAAAATGCAGCAATTTAAGTTTATTGTTTTTTCGCAACTTAGTTTTTGTCTTGAGCCGATTATTGTCCAAGTACTTTATTTATTAAACAAGAAATTAACTAAACGGCAGAGTGACGGCGCATTTAAGCAATAAGTTTGTGTAAGTCCCTGACAGCATTGCGGCTTTACATATTATCATGTTCATTGTTTAATTATTTAGCAGAATCCAAATGGAATCCTAATATACATTTGTGGTATTAGGGTTTAAACCCTAGGTTCTAAAACTGGGGGGGCGTGAAAGGTTTCTTAGGACGGTGCGAGCAACTGGATACAAGCTGATTCAATAACTGAATTGATATAAAATGAATAGAAAAAAGAGAAAATATGATAGTGGTTTATTAAAGTATGGTTTTATAGATTTCATGGTAAATAGTCCAGTGGTACCACAATGCATGATATAAATGATTTTTTTTTTTTTGGCAAGATCGTCTTCGACTACTCTTGATTACTGACGACCCAGGCCACATGAACGCTCTTGACTTACGGGCCCACCCAGGTTCGCGCGTAACACTTCTAAGACGACTAGCAGTTCGAGATGGAGGTCCATAGCCGTTATATCTCTAGTCTACTCTACAGCGAAATATGTGCATCAGTTTAGTGTCGCAGTGTACACACCCGTCGTATTGACAGTGTTCTTCATGACAGTGTTCTTCATAACTGGATGCCTGCATCCCACTCCAATGGTCAACCTTCCTATCCTTTCGGTATCCAACCAGCTAAACTTCGTCGTCTGGGAGCCACTCTTCTCTTGGCCAATCGTAACATTTTAGACCCCAAGAAACTCTTGCGTAATCCTTTGGTCAGGCCATTGGATGAGCAGCAAGAGAGATTAAAATCCAGACGCCTATTTGTATCTGCCGCACAGAAACTATTAAATAATGCATCTAAGCTAGATATCCGTATTGGTCAGTGGACAGACTTTATAAACTTTATGATTTCATCCCAAGAGTTGATTCCAGGCTCCTTGGTCTGGGCCTGCATAGGTAAGACTCAACCGTTTGCAAACTGACGTTGGGCGTTTTCGGTCATTCTTGTATAAATAGGGTTTTGGTTCCTCCTGTAATTGCGAGTGTGGTGCACATAAACAAACTGCAGACCACATCATTTCTGCATTCCCTACACACCGGGCAACAAAAGGACGTCGTGATCTATCAAACTTAGATACCAGACGCTGGCCAAGAACATCACTGTCATCATCTGATAAAAGAAGAACAAGCGGGTGATCCCAAACGATGACGACGACGACAAATGCGTGATATGCTATGAAAACCACAGCAATCATGCAATGAGACCAAGCCATTTCAGCGTCATCTTAGACAAAAACACACTGGCCATAGAGATAAGCCTTTAGCTTTTTTTTAAAACAACAAAGACGGTCTGAAAAAATTTGAAAGTGAGTGTTTTTGCTAATCTTTGTCTGCAGAAATAGTATAAGCGTCATTCGAAATCGCCCACATGATTACTGTGAAGAAGAAATCTCACAACATTAGTGAAACATTGATTAAACCGTGCATGTTAAAAGCAGCTGGTCTTGTGTTGTAAAAAACATACAGCAAGAAGATAGCAAAGATTTCGATGTCGGATTTTACAATCAAACACCCATTGATACGCTTGCAAAGGAAATCGAGTGTCAAGTTTTCAAAAAGTTACCAGCTTTTTTTCAATTCAATGTATTGAACAAGTAATATTTCGCAATTGTTGCTGTTGTAAGTCAACATTCGTTTCAATTGAAAAGGATATGCTGTTTTGCAGACCCCTAGAGAATACAGGCATAAGATGCATTTAAAGAGGTCTTGACTTTTGTTGCAACAATAATATACCTTGGAAAAAAAATTGTGGGTGTCTGCACTGATGGTCATTTGACAATGTTTTGATCTCGATGTGAATTCATTGCGAAGATACAGGAGGAACTCCAATGCGGTTAGGATCTCATTGCATGATTCACCCAAATGCTCAGGGCTCTAGAACTTTACCTATTGCCAACAAAGGTAGGTTTGCAACAATCATATGAGCCGCCAACTACGCTAAAGCAAGTGCTGCCATTACCAAACTGTTTACCAAGTTATTTTATTTTTTTAATTAACAAGTTAACAAGCATGTATGAAATAAAAGATGAACTTATTCTGTTTTTGTTGGTATTATCAAGGGAGGCGCGAGTTTTATTTTCATGGCAAAAGGGGGCACGTCTCAAAAAGTTTAAGAACCCCTGGTTTAAACATTTAATCTTAGAAACATTTTAGCAAGCAGTTATACTCGATGATCAATCAAGAATTAATACAGACAAGAAACTATTACTAAATGATAATTGAATACGTTTATTTTTTTAAATTATTTAATCAATAAACATTACCCACCATCAACTTGCATAGCATAAGTTGGAGAAAATTTAGTCAGAACCGAAGGCCTTGGAATTACACCCGTTTTTGCAAATTGCTTAAATGGAGAAAGAAAACTGGAAGAAAAATAAGAGAAGATTTTGAGGAAACAAGGCTTTCATTGTCCTTTAAGTCTTGTTGTTTTTCTTTTTTTCTACAACAGAAAATCCTTTTTATTCTGTGTAGTTCTTAATTCAAGTCAATGAAATATTTATACCGCGAGATTAATCTTGTTAACATTTACAGCATTTCAAGCTTTTCTTTTTAACATAAAAATTAATTTATTATATTGTGAGTTACTTTCTTGGCTAATATTTGTATATTTCTTTGGTTTTCTTTGGTGCTATTCCTAGAATTAAGAATCAAAATATAATTGTTATAATTGGGAATCAGAAAATCACAATCCGTTCATTATGTTGCAAGATTTTACGCTATAACTTACTTTTTCTTTTTATCCATAAAACTAAGAACAATCATGAGTATGATTAGCATTATCAAAATTCACCAACAGAAGCGATCGTTATTACATGCCACGCTTTCCAAACTGCTCTTGCTACAACAACAAAAAAGAATAAAATCTTAAAAGAACTCTATTGTCTAACATTTAAATTGCCGAATTTTTTAACATGTTTCTAATCTACCTTTTAAAATCATTTTAATTTATCCAAATATATTTACACGTAATTAAAAATTTTCTTGACAAGTAAAAGAAAATAAACTTTTTTAAAAAACGAATTAAAACCTTTATAGAATTTTAGTCTCGAAATAAAGGTTTTGATCTTACTTTTTATTTGCAAGAAGCAATTATGATATTACAAAAATATTCTCAAAAAAATAAATTTGCGCAAGTCTTAACTTTTTAACCCGGCAAACATACCTCGTCAAAAGTTTGAACTTACAGTTCGGCTATTATGTTTTAAAGTATCAACACATAAAACTTTTTGCGAAACTTAAACCACTTACACAAATTATCTTGAGTTGTTTTCAGCACGGATGGAGTGACAACAGAACCTTTCGAAAATAAAAATCTTTGAATCAAAAAAAGCAATATTTTTTTAGCGAGTTTTGATTTTACCATAACTATAAAAAAGAGATTGTCGAAGTTATTTTTCTGAAATTGTTTACATTAATCTGCGAGCAAGAGAAGGATTTAACACTAGAATTACCGCGTTTTTGACCTACCCAGAATTAACGCGATCGGTCAAAATGACCGTTTTTCCAACAAAGAACAAAATGAGCAATAACTTAGCTTTATTTTATTTTATAAGTTTTTTTTTAACTTCTATAGTACAGTATACCTAGTAATGACTTGAATCTTTATAGGTGTACGTTTGGTGCGTTTAAAGCTCCTTTTAATATCATGTTTTGGTATATAGTGCATTGGTCCTGATCTCCGATTTATTGTACATTTGAAGGCCTTCAACCTGTATTTTAGCTGCGTGGTTGAAATTTTCTCAATTGTATGAACAACTAATATGACTCTGAAACTAAATGGAAAAATAATTTATTTTATGAGCTCAAAATAAAAAATGATTATTTTTTATCATGCTGCTGTTTACATAAACTTTGCAGTTTTGTTTCGTTCGCAGTTCACATTAAATTGGCATTGTTTTTACTTTCTGCTTCCGTCAAGGCTCAAATTTTGATAAGAATTATTGAGAAGTGGAAACAAAACTGCGGCTAGTGGAGCTGTCTTTTCTTGAACAGGAGATTTTCTCAGTTCAGTTGCGAATTGAAACATAAAATTTCTTTTCGAGATAGCATCTCCAGTTTTCTTCGTGTACACACATAGGCGTTGATACAAGCAAGGTCCAAAATATTGTAAAAGACAGCCACCGGCTACCGTGGAGTACCTGCCTTCACCGTATATTGTCGTATCATCTGGTCAGCAATATCAACACCATATTTAGTTTTATTGTAGAATGTAATTGTTTCCAGTTTCTTTGTTGTTGTTGTATCGACCGCAACAGATATGTAGAGTGTGCTACGAATACAAACGTTCTTGTTTTGTTTGCAAACTGTCAAGGTTGTGGCTTGGTTGTTGTCGCTTTTTGTTTGCAAGAGTTTGCTGGAATATCTGCTCTGCCAAAGCCTTTACCAGCGGCGGAACTTCCTTTCAGATTTTTTGAAGGGTCCCGACAAGTGACCATCACGCTGCGCTTGTATCATTGCTGTCACTGCTAGAGCTGACAAGTTCACAAATTGCAGAATCAGTTTGCTCCAGGTCATCAGTATCAGTCTCTGAATCCGATCCATCTGAAGAAATCACTTTCCATGTAGGTCGAACTTGGTATGAATTTTTCGACCTAAGTCTTTACAAACATTTTCACCTTCGCTTTAATACCCCGAATCATCTTCTGCAATCGCGTTCAGCCGAGCTAGATTTTAGATAATACTAACCTGTTCTGGTCTCTGTATTCTGCAAATGACTCAACATTATGAACTAGCTAGTAACTAGCTGTTCCCATATACTGCTGTAATTGTTGCATGATTAAATTTTAATTGTAGAGAAATTACAAGTTGCTTTCCGGTCAAAATGACCGTTGGCGGTAATTTAAGGTAAATCGCTCCCCGATCCCCGCTGTGCTTATTGTAATGCAAAAAAATAACATGCTAAAAGTTGACAAAGACTTAGGACTTGTTTATGCGGAGATTTGGGCTATTAAAAATCAAAAACGGTCAAAATGACCGCACCAGTAATTCTGGTGTTAAGAGGTGTTCTTTAAACCAATGCTATTCAAACATTTTAATAAGTGTATCGGCAGCACTCTTTTCATCATTCGGCGTACCAGTAACACATTTCAAGTAGAAAAACAGACAGCAGCCGGATCTAAATCGATTTTAACAACAAAAACAAAAGTGGCCCTGAAGTAGATGCACATTGACTCAGTTTGATAAAATTGTCTGCTGCAGTTAGCATATGATTATATCCGCAAAAATGTTTGTTACAATTACATTCGTTCACCGCTGTTACATGTTAAAAAGTAAACAACTGTATAATTGCATTTGGTCCACCCTGTACAATAAACAAAGTCACAAACACTTTTCATCTAGGTATCCAATGCAAAGTGTGGACCTGCTTATTTTCTACCAACTTATTTGATTGAGGCTTATTAGTTGACAATGCTGCAAACCAACTTGCTCGACTCGGTGATTAAATCTGTAGCCATCGCCTTTGTTCTATAAAAAACACACTCTGTTCAAAGTGAAACTACACCAGTATATCTAATTTCAAACTGAGCGCGTTCCAGCAATCAAGTGCTTGCCTACCGACACCGGCACGCGTACAGCAATTAAAGTAGAACAACCTCAAGCCGATCTTTTGGAACTTTCAGATTTTTTTATGTTCATACTGAATTTTACCTAAATTTTTTTTGCTTTCAAAAACATTGAAAAGATCTATTGTTTCAAAGTTCTACCAGGTTTATTTTAGTCGCACAATTGAAGTCGTTTAAGATATAATTTTTTAATATAAATCAATACAAAAAGATTTCACAAAACAATCAAAAATATTTTGCGCAATTTATTTATAAGAGCTTTTAAATTGCTTGTATAATATTCTTTAAAAGAGTCAATTTCAAGTTTAAAAATATTTGAATTTCATTTGTGTAGTTGGTGTAGCAAAAACCGTTAAAACTTGTTTTTATTGATATCTATTTATTTTTTAGCTCCTTTTCATGAAGGCAGATTCCGTCAGCGTTCATGAAAAGAAGCTTAAAAATAAGTCCAAATTTTGTGTGATATGGCTTTCAGTTCAGAAACGTGATAATTAGTTTGCGATATAGCACATTTACTTACTAGCGTTTGATGTTTGGTTGGGCCAGTAGTCAGTTTGAGATGATTGGAGTGCAGTTGATGTTGTTTGCGGTGAATTCGTAACTGCAGACAAATGTTTGTTAAATTCAAGCATTAGCAATAAAATTTTAATCGCTCAAATTTAGTCAAAACTCAACCAGAAAGCTGAAATTTTTACTGTGGATATTATACAAAGCGATTACGAAATAATTCATTGTTTACCACAATAAATGTTTAAAACCTTAAGTGCAAAAGCGACTTGAATTTACTCGTTATGTTTTTGAAAAAAATTGCAGAAAACTAGATAGCGCAAAACAGAAATGCCAATTAATTCCGGGTTTTAAAAGTACCACACATACTATAAAATAAATACAGGTTTAATAAATCCATCATTTATGATTCATAAGTTACAATAATAGTTAATGTAAACTGTCCAATTAATCCTCAAATTTTTTATTCCAAGTGATTGTTTAGTCTTTGTCAGCCATTTTCTAATGTATTCTACGATTGGAATCTTGTAATATAATGGGAACCTTAGCAGCTTGTCTAGAAAAAAAATTACTCTTTTTCAATTTTTGGACGCTGTCATAATGCTGATGACCTTGATCATCATGGTCTCAATTTCACTCTTCTCTTGCCGTGTTGTTGTTGTCCGTGGTAAAAAGTCAAGCAGTTGAAAATAGCTTCTAGGGAAAGTAATCTTGATCTGTCGACGTAGCTTAGAAAAACCGGATTAGATTTGTCTCCTGTTGGTTGTGCTTTTGACACAATAATGTCACTTAATGAATAATTTAAAAAAAAATATTTTTTTCAACCGGATAGCAGTTCAAGATAGTATTATAGCAATTGGTCTGATTTAAGCCTCAGTTATCCAGAAAATAGGATTTTAGAGCCGGGACAGAAAAAAAGAAGTCTTTGTTTGAATTGTAAATTTGAAACGCATCAAACAATTGAATACCGCTACGAGAATTTCGCTATTACAATAACAATGTATTTCATTACAAGTGCGATACAAAATGGCGGAAATTGTTTCAATCTCATACAGCAGAACCATTTAATCTTGTCTCAGTCAAGGTTATACTACAATCTAAATAAGAAAGTTTTTCTAATACGTGCTCAATTCAGTTAAGACAAAACCGGCTGTCTTTTAAAACCATTAAATTTTCACAACTATTCAAAAGTATTATTTTCATAATGAAAAGAAATTTATACTTTGTTGACTTGTTGAATAATATCATTGGTGTAAGTCCATAAAACAAAACCAGTGTTATTGTGTTGTTATTATAAACAAAATTTATATGAAAAGTGATACCAAAGGAAACTAATCATAAGTAAAAAAACTTTAAAATTTAATTTTATATTAATTTACAATAAAAAAATTGTACTCGTTTTTTATTTTTAATGTTGTATTTTCAATTTTTTCAATTTTTTTATGACACAATAAAATTTTGAAATTTAATTTAAAAAACTACGACATTTATGATTTTATTCATATCTGGTTTTCCTCCGATTGTTAAATAAATTCATTAGACTAAGTCTATTTAGGTTGTTTTTAGTAATGTTTCTTTTCATGATATTGATAAATGCTTATATTTATGGAAATTCATGATATTACTTTGAATGCCTTTTAATTCCTAAATCAAAACTAGAACGCCTGAATCAGATAGTAATTTAGTGCAAACTACTTCATATTGGTTTTATATATCATTAAAGATTTTATGTATTGTTACTTTTTATCCCACTCGACAGCAGACATAACAAAATAAACAAGTAGAAGAAATCTTTCAGCATTATCAGTGTAACGGAGTCGCAAAATTGCTTCGTCCTTCCCGCTCCGCACAAACGCGCTTCACGACCAGCACCAGACTTTACGGTTTTATTTTATTAAGAACAGAACGATAGTTGCGGCACTAGTCGGAAACGGTTTTCTGAATAAATAAACACAAATATTACATCAATTAACTTTAACGCGTAAACACAATACACACTCACCAACGATGTTGGGCGGACGAGCAAAGGAAGTATCAAATACCAAATTCTCTACTCTAAGTAGACAATGTCCAAAGGGACAAATATAGCAGCCAAATCAATCTGAAGACTGTGCAAAATGCGAAGTCCCAGTCAGCTCAAGAAAAGGCTTACCAAAACAACGTGGCATCACTCTATGCCCACAGCCGCGCGAAAACGCATTAAAGGTAGCGCTGATTATTCAGCGCTGATATAAAAGGCGCGCTGGCTCGAAACCCGTGCATCTACTTCTTAAATAATTTACGCGAACGACGTAACAATCAGTTTAATTAGTAGCTACGAAAAAATTTATTTGATACAAAAAAAATACCACGCCCAAAATAAACAACAGCGTTTTAGGTTTACGTTTATTAAAACCGTTTTTACTTAACATTTTTAAAAAATTCAAAAACCTTTATGATTTCGTAATGTTCTGGTGTCTTTTGTACTTTAACTTTCTGTTTATAACTAAGACTTTTATGTCCATGGTTTTTACTTAATTGCTTTTCGTCAAAATTTTTTGGTAAATTCTATCAGAAAATAAATAATTCTTTATATCTTTTATTGAATGGACATAATTTGATTCACCATATAATTTACAGTAGTTACCTTGCCCATAAAAATTTTTACTTCCTACAGAAGATATTCAAAAAATAAGATGTAATTACTGGTAGGTTCATATATTAAAAGCAAGATAAACAATAGCAGTGGTTGTATTTTGATTAAAATCAATTTTACTTTTTAATTCTGTTTTTTGGGGGGGCTATACGTTAAGTTCATAACGTCGTTTTTTAATTTTGGGTTTATTTAAGACAGAAAACAAGAAAGAAAAAAGATTTACTACAAACAAAGTAAAAAAACTCGTTTTTTATGATTAGTTATCCCCGGAAAGAAATAGCAATACGGTAATAGTTGATTTTACAAAGTCATCAACTGCTTAGATTGCACCACAAAGTTTTTACAGGCTGGCAAGCAGTGATGGTGCTAACAACAAGGGGGGCCCGGAAGAAAAACGGGGAGCCCTGTGATAAATAACATAACAGTTGAACTAGTTAAATACTGTTATCGATCACTGTTTAATTATGCACTAAAGTAAATGCAAAACTAGTTACGCTGTATTATGCAATACCATATCATACAGCAAAATAATAAATGCATTAATTGGTTTACCAATTAAAGAGCAAGGCAATCTTTTCTTTACAGCAATTGATTTAATTGCTTTGCTTTGGCTCATTCGGATTTAATAAAGAATTACTTTAAAATAACAAGAATAAACAAAACTGTGATTAAATTTGGTAAAAACTCAATTCAATAAAAGCAACAACAAAAAAAATTGAAGTTTTCAAAAAATACAATGTTGAATAAAACCTTATGTTTTTTAGTGCTTTGAGCAACATAATTAAAAAAGTTGGAAGAAGTTATTACTACTCAAGTTTTTGACATTATTGCATCACAAAAAAACTTCATTGCAAATGAGATACTAAACCAATGAAGTAAATGGATTGTCATGTTAAAACAACACAAACCAATCAGTGATAGTTTTAATTGTAAAAAAAGTCTAAGAAATATTTTATAAATAAGAAAAAACAAAATATTGGAATAAAATAAATCAACAGGAATAAAATCAAAGATATAAAATCTCACAAATGCAAATAACAAAATAAAATAACAAGCTAAAATTAAAAACAAAATAAACTAACAAATTTTCATTGAAGAACAATTCAAAACAACATTTTTTAATAAAAACTAAGTATTTGTGTACTTTTTATTTTATTAATTTGGTTAAGAGAATATCATGTTGTTTGAAACTCAAAGCTATATATACTCGTATAATTGGATTTTTATGTATTGATTTTTTTGAGTGAAGCTAAGATCAATTAATATAGTATCGATTTTAAACTAAAATTCTTGTTTTATTTTATGAATGTTTGGAATAAATAACTAAAAATGCTGTTTTGCAATATCATATTAGTGTACAGATATGCAATCGGTTATACAGTATATTTTCCGATTTCCAATTTTCATGTATTATTCAAAGTTAATATATTCAAGGTTATATATGCTCAAAGTTACAATTTAATTTTTATACTACGTTTTTAGTAACAATAGTTTAAAAGCTCTGATCCAACTTTCCATGGAATCTACAGTACATAAACAAGAAATGTCCAAACCTATATGAACTGGGGTAAAATTAAAATACTTTGCAATATTAGTACACAACAATTAGCCAGAAGGGCTTGCATGTTAAAGATAAATAGATCATCATGTAAAAAATTTTTTGTTGATACTGGGGATTAAAAATTATACATGTGTTGAAATAAAGGAGGGGCCCTCAAGAAACACAAATTTATGAAAATGAAAGAAAAAGCCCTAAAAATTTTGCATATATTGACATGAAGGAGGCCCTCAAAATTACATGCTTGTCAAAATAAGGGGGCACTCAACTTAGACGTCAATTTATTACGGGGACTAAAAGCAAATAAGAAGTACTAAAAGCATTACTGCTGGAAGTGTAGTTTTAATTTATTGATTATTCATTTTATTAATATTTCGATAGCTATTTTTATCTTTTACGCCAGTTCTATGCTCAAGCAACATTTTCTTAAACTATAACATCTGGCATAAAGGAAAGAGCTGACTGAATAAAACTATTAAATTATTTTTTTTGATAAACAAACATGGTTTTTAGTATTTTAAAAAGAGACCCCTTTTGTATTTATAATTTCTACAAGAATATATTTGGGAAATAAAAATTGATTTGTAGACAAAAATAAATATGACTTAAGTAAATGTTAAGGAAAGACTTCAGAATACAAGTTATATATAAAAGTACTATTAAAAATATTTTTTTTACTATTTACGTTGTAAATAAACTATTTCCAAAAGTTGGAGTGTTTACGAAATTTAAAAGTGAAATTTGAGAGCATTTCTCAATTGAAAATAATACATAACCACTTAAGATTTTGGTTTGCTTCAAAATTTTTTTTCTTTGTTTTCATAAAGACTTTTTTGTCAAATTACATACTAAATACGGCTCTTAAAATATAAGAATAATACTTAAGACACGCAGAAAAATATCTAAAAATTTATTTTGTATAACAAATAAAAATTGTAAATGTTTTTATCAAAGAAATTTTTTTGTAGTTTAGCATTTAAAAAAAGTTTTACTTAGCCAATATATTCACAACTAATTTGCTGCCTGAAATTTTTGAAAGTATTTGACAAAATGGCTGAAATTAGTTTTTTCCTGATTTTTTGGTTTCCTGTTGGGTAAAAATTTTAATTTCAGAAAAAGTCATCTATGATTGTTTGTATAAGGAATCTTGTGCTCTTGTCAAGTATAAATTCCAAAGATTATTTATCACAAGTTATCTATAAATGCTTTGCAACCAACAATCGCGGTAGAAAGGTCAAAATGGGGATGGATGCAAAATTTAAAATCAAATGCTTTTAAGGAATCCACACCAAAATAAACTCTTACAAAACACTCTACTGGCACTAATGCGTATAAAAACTTATTCAAATTTCATTAAATATGGATTTATCAATTATTTTTACTCGATGAAACATTTAAAAAATCTTCAAAAAAATTTAGATCTGTCATATGTCTTCTGAGATTGGGTTTCTACTCAATTTCTTTTTATTCTGTATTTGAACTTAATATTTAAAAAAAATTAAACTAATCTGCAACAGTTACATATTCAGAATTTTTTGGTGTTCAATGTTTAATTCCATAATGCGAATGTAAAAGTTGAAATTTACTGGCAAAATAAAGTTGCTAATGCTAATGATGCTTATATATGACCCGCAATAAACTAAGCCGATTTTATTTCTGATTATCCATATTTTCTTTTCAATGTGAAAGATCCCTTGTAAGATTTAGTTTGTATTAATTAATTCCAGATCGGGCAGCTAGTCTTGATTTCTTTGAAGCAAATGATTGCACGATGACACAACTAAAAATTATTCAACCGATGTCATTCGAGAATGAGCCGTGCTCCATACAAGCTTTTATTCAACTTGGACTCAGAAACAATAATAAACTGTTACGATTCGACAAATTCACAACCACCTACGCATTATTTGGTAAAAGCCAAGACAATTTGTGCAGCTCAAGGCAATTTTTCTCTATTTCCAAAACAATGCTGCAAAACGGTAACAAATTTTAACCAAATAACATAAAAAAAGCACTTGAAGATGTATTCTACAATAAATCAATTCAAAATTTTATGTTGTAATTTTACGTTGAGAACATAACAGACAAACTTTGAAATTCTGTACATACAGTTAAAGCAGTGATTCTCAACCATTGTGCCGGGGCACTTTTGTGTGCCGCGAAATTCTAAGTTTAGATATAATACGATTTAAAAAGAAAAATCCTTTTAAAAAGAATAGATCAGTGCTTCTCAACCTGTGTGCCGCGGCACTGTAGTGTACCGCGAGAGATTTCCAATTGTGCCGCGAAACTTGTTAAAAAACGTTAGTCGCTATTAAAAAACATTTAAAAAATCACCTCGAATTGATCTTACATGTCGAGGCGATAATGAAGTCGGGACGAAAAGTGAGAAATATTAAGATGGATTCTAGTTGAAGCCTTTTTTTTTTTAGAGAACACCATGATTTTTGGAGAAAAAAGTGAAAGACGAGATCAAAACTCTTTTTCTTTTTTTACTGAACATCGATTTTTGAAAATCCTTGTCTGGGGCCCCTAAATTTGAATACCCACCACTGCTCTCACGGCCTTTCATTACGCGCACGCTAAGCAAGCTCTTAGAGGGAACGTTGTTGGTAACAAAAATCAAGAAATCTACACCAAGTGTGCCGCAAGTTTAATAAAAGCCTTAAATTGTGCCGCAATCTGAAAAAGGTTGAGAACCACTGAGTTAAAGTATCAAAGCAGTTTTAATACGCATAAGTGCATTTTTTCGTAGGGCCTGTTGTCATCAATCACCAATCCGTATTACGAGACAAAATTGTGCCTGAACTATTAATGGTAAAATGCAAATTATAGGTGTTCCTTTAACTTTCTATGAAATAGTATTGAAATTACTTTTGCTTGTTGTTATGAAATTGGTGTTAGCTTTGTACTTTTTTTTCATTGACAATGTTTTAGCTTTATCTGAGGAAAATTTAATTAGATGTGTGTTAAATTTATTTACTCTACTTTAAACGCAAATGTAAAAAGTGCTTTGACTCTATGTATTCTAATTTATGTTAAAAACGACTTATAAGTTTTGTATATTAATACCAGCGACGTAAGACCCAAACTTAGCCAATTAAAAACCCCCAAAAATATCTTTGAAGAGAAAAACGCATAAAGAAAAACTAATATTATTGTCAAAAATTAAGTTTACTGCTAGAAACTAAATTTATTGTAATCCGCACATTAGTTCATGATTTTACTTATTAGTCGCGATCAAAAACGGTAAAAGCATTTTTAACTATTAGGCAAACTTATTTATACGAGTACAAATGCTTAACTTTTCTGTTGACAAAAATTGCCAGCTGTTCATATCTGCCCTATTATTTTTGAGTAGTTTTTTAGCGTTACATATAAATTAAAATGTATAGCATCTTGATTATAACTCGTAATAATATAATATCTTATATATATATAATTTTTTCTAATGGTCTTTATTGAACAAAAATTTTAATGTTTATCCCTAAACTGTAAAAGTTTACAAAAAAATTAAAAGCATTGTTTTTATACCTGCTTCTGTGTTTATACTCTCAGTTATTGATAAAGCACTGGTAGTGTCCGTTATTTTGACCGGTTCGGTTTTTGAAGAAATGGCGTCTTAATGTTATTTTAAAGTATTAGAAGAATTTACAGACTATATATTTACAAAGTTATCTTACGTGACATAACTGACATGGCAGTAGAAGCAAAGCGAGAAGATGTTTCAGCAACATTTGTAGTAGTAACATCATCTGCATCATGTTAAATAAAACAGAAAATAACTCTGTGCATCCAATTAGTATTAACGGTAAAGTTGACATCAAATAAGAAAATTATGAATAAAAATTTGTCATAAATATTTTTGTACAGAAAAATGTAAAGCAATCACCGTATTACAGCAGTTTGATGCTTTAAAGAAAAAAATACAAAGAAGAATTATATCTATTGTCATCCTCACATTAGTTCATGATTTAACTTATTAAGTGTGATCAAAAACGGTAAAAGCATTTTTTAATTATCAGGCAAACTTATTTATACGAGTACAAACTTCTCTATAGACAAAAATTGACATTTGTTTTGTATTTACGCCATTGGTATGAATAATTTTTTAGCGCTACATTTAAATTAAATAGTTTTTTGTATAGTTCCTTTATTATAACTCATAAAAATACAGGATGTCCATAAATTATCGTGACAATTTTCAAAGTTTGTCAAAGTTTTATTTTTTGAGATATTTTCATTTGATTTGTTTTATAGTGATGGAAAATGCTTCAAGTTTTTTCTTTCTTAAATAGTACTTAACAGCTATTCCTAACAGCTATTACGAGAAGTTTTTTAGTTTAAATTTGTTTTTATGGTGACACTTGCCGGTGAGTTCCGTTTTTTGTTAAGTGTGTTAGGTGGGTCTGCCAGGAGAATGGCTAGCTTTTCATCGAGGTAGAGATTACACCTGGCGGCACCGGGTCGGTAGGTACTAGATCTGGCCGAAATGCTCCATTCAACATGAGGTTTTCTCCCATCGTCTATAGCTTCCCAGAAGCACGCTTAAGACACACTTAAGCAGCACACTTAAGCACTGAAACACAACTTAAGCACACTCCTAGAAGCACACTTCCACACCTAGCACACTTAACAAAAGAACAGAACTCACCGGCAAGTGTCGCCATAAAAACAAATTTAAACTAAAAAACTTCACGTAATCTTCACCAGGCATCGAACTCGGTTTTTTATCATTTGTAACTTTTTCATTTTTGATTAGTCACGATTTCTGTAAATTTATACCGCGTCACTTGTCAATGACTAAAAATCCTCTTACGTTTGCATAGTTGCGCTTATTATTATTTTATTTGTGTACGGTATAGCTCTTTATAGTTTTTAAGTTGTACAAAATTTGTATAATTTCCCGTTTTTATTCTATTTTTATTTTTATTCTATTAGTATTTATTCCGGGTCATTTATTTTGGTTATTGTATTTATTTTTGTTTTTGCTTTTAATTTCAGATAATCGCCTGATGAGCCGTTTTTACGGTGAAACAGACTGTTGCAAATTTTAATAAATAAATTTTATCAGCAGGATTTATACTTAATTTGTATATATATATATACTTACCAACTTTTCTTTGACATATATACTGCATGGGACCTCCGCAAGCGTAGTCTTTCCAGTTTCCATCCAGCAATCCCATCATCAGAACGCAATTTTCAAGCTGGTTGTTTGATGGTTCGTCATCAACCCAGTTTGTATAATCACCAGCAATAATTGAAGAACCGTCCACCCACACAAATCCATCATCTCCCATCGCTTCTTTGTTAATCCGATCACCACTGTATTGCCTGCAACAAAGAGAGTTGAGTGGAAAAGCTTGTTATTCAAATTTAAGATAAACTAGTTTTCTGGAAATTTTAAACAAAACTTAACTTTAATTTACATTTTGACAAACTTAACCGGTTTAGTTAAGGCAGAGTTATTAGAATTATCCAAAAAATTGTGCTTCTTGCTTTAAAAGTGATGTAAGAAAACCCGGTGTTTATATTGATAACCACAATTTGGATTGAACGAGCTGACTGTGTATAAATATACTATTCTGGCGCCGAAAAAATAAAAGAAGAAAAAATTCAGCAGTTGGTAATAATGTTTATCGCAGTCAATCAGCCATTTTGTTTTTAAAAAGTCTTCCCATATTTTTTCACTTATCAAGTACCCTCGTCAACTCAAAGGCAAAGTTTTGAATTTCTTCTGACTTAATCACAATCAACTGAGCGTTGTTTTTTGCGCATTCTGCAGCGGCAGAGCTGATTTTTGCGCATTCACGAAAAAATTTTTGTTTTTTGCGCATTCACGAAAAAATAATATTTTCAGGCACCGAGCCGGCTTCACACTTACGCATGCGCAATCGGCATAAAGAAAAATAAAAAAAACGATTTATCGTGATTTCGTAAAATTCTTATTTAACTGCAAATATCAAGTTCAAATATGCGCCTGTTCACAATGGCGTAAACAATAAATTTCAAAAGACAAAAATTGAGGATAAAATGTTTGTTAAATTTTAACGTTAAAATAAACATATTGAAGTAGCAAAAACTTTAATTCTTTAATTAAATTTTTAAGAATAGGTTTTGAAAACGATTTTAAAAGCAAAATCGGTTTTTTTTTGTTTCTCTCAGATAAACGCTTTTGATAAGAAAATGAAGCGATTTCAATTTACAGTTTTTATTAATCTAATCCAATTATTTTTTTTTTAGTCATTTCATTTAGCTTTTGTTAAATGCCAACGTCGGCGCAGTGGCTTTTGTTGGTTCTTAAAATTTTAAAGACAAAGAATAAAATTTTTAAAAACTTTTTTTAAACTAAAACCTTTTTAATCTTTTAAATTTAATGTGACAGCTTCTAATTTAACTTAATAATAACCACTCATAAATTACATAAATATACCTGTCGTGGTTACCACTCACATAATTTAATGCAATTCAAGTCAACCAATTTTTTATTTAATATCATAAAATGATAATAACGTCTAGTATGTGTTTAAAACTCAAAAGCACATTTTCAAAATGGTTGTGCCAAATTGTCTAATTAAGTTTTACAAAAGCTTTTCTTCTTAAATAAATCTTTATCTTTCTTATCGTGTTTCAAAAAGTTAATGAAATATCAAAATAAACTCTCCATTTGAAAATAACCACTTCAAAACTTTTATAATTACTTTTTCGCAACTTGTATGCAACTTAAACTTAAATCATTATTTAATAAATTCGTCCCAAAGAAATATAAAGATTTTAAGAAATATTAATTGTTTGTAAGTTTTCTAAACTCAACAATTTACCAAAACATTTAGCAACGATACAATTACAAAAGCATAAGTAAGTCCAAATATTTTTAAATTTATTATTAAGAATTTTTTCGTAAACAAAAATTATATTTTATAATTAATCAGTGGTTTTCAGAGTTTATTTAACTCTTATTCGGCGGCAAAAATTTTTTGGTAAAGATTAAATGTGATTTGATTATTTGAAGTACATTGAAAAAGTGAAGTAGTTTTTTTTTTTTTTTTCGATCAATAATATTAAATCATTTACAAAAGCGCCTGAATGATTATATGCATAAACAATTTGTATCTTTCATGTGATTTTTATAAAGGTCAAAACAACTTTGGTACTCATCATAAGTTTATGGCGAATAGAATGGTCAGATTATAGTAAATAAACAAGTATTAACAAGCTTGTTTTCTCTTTTTAAAGATTCATTAAAACACAATGCGTTAATGTTCAGGACTGAAAAAGAAGAAAACTTAAAACAACTCGGAAAATATTCTGCGTAATTTGGAAAATTCAAGAACTTGGTAATATTTTTGCTTAGGATTGCTTCAGATCTATCTGTTGGAGAATTTCATCAAAATAATTGTCTTTTATTTCAGCTAATAAAAAATAGATAAAACAAGTAAAAAGCTCTTGCTGCTGGCTAAAATTTTACAAAAGCTCAAATGATGAGTCTTAAAAATCAAAATAATTACTGCAATTAAAAACAACAGCGATCCTTAAAAAACAATATCGTAAAAGTAAAATAAAATTTAAAAACTACAAGCCTAAAGAACGACTTATCGCAAGTGAAACTTTACGAGTAAGGTTTGAATAAATTAAAGCACTTCGGGGAGTTTGTAAACTTTTGTAAAAAATAAAACTACGCTAAGTGCATTAGACATCATGTGAAACTACTCGATTAAAGAACTGCTGTAGTATTATTTAAAAAGCATTAAACCTTCAAAGAAGCAGAAGCTATCTAAAATACATGTAAATTGAAACTGAAGCATTAAAAGAAAGCAATAATTAAATTATCAGTTTAATCAAACAACAAATTTTCTGAAAACGTATATACTAGGCAATGTTTTCGTAATAAAAGTTCACAAACAAAAGACGATGATTTTTTTTACTTTTCCGCCCACTTCATTGTCACATTGTTTTGATTTGAAGGAATTCAATGAGTCATAAAGTATCTTAATCATGACTCAACACAAGTAAAACTTTTCGCTTCATTGAAATAAATTTAAAACTTTCCAGAGGGTTTTTTTTGTTTAATTTAGTATCTCATAAGTTTTTAGATTAGGCCTAATGATAACTTAGATTTGTTATGTGAATTAATTTAACAAACCGGTTTCTTTAGAATCGCCGAATATTAGATGATCCTTTTTCAGCATTACTCAGCACCAAATAAAACATTAAAAGCTAAAAAGAAAATATAACTGTAAAACTGCTGAGAAAACAAAAATATAAATCGATTGTAAAAAAATTACAGCTATGTTTCAATCGCTGAACATTAATAAACAAATCTAAAACTACTTTGCCGTTTTTGGAAAAGTTACTTCTGTTATTCAGATTTTTATATATAATTAAAGAACACTGCAGCAAAAAAGGTCCAAAAAAAAACAAAATAAGGGAAAAGGCACAATGCATTCATGAGAAATGCTATGCTGTTTACTGGGAGATTGAAGTTAGTTAGTTTAACGAGTATTAAAACAATTCTTAAATAAATAAATCTAAATTTGTATTTTTTAATAATTTTAAGAAAATAGTTTAAAGATTTTGAAAAATTTTAACCTTTAGGCAATTTAATGAAAAAAAGTAGCCGTCAAGAAGAAAAAAGCTAAAAATAAATATGCTTTTTTTCAATTGCTAAATATTTATTGATTGAATCAATTGCGTTGGTAATTACTATTCTAGTTATCAACTTATAAAAATTTTACCAAACTTTATATTGCAAACTTTCTTTTAATTGTAAATTAGGTTTTTTTTAAATTGTGTGCTTAGCAATGCGATAAGCCTAACTTTTAATTTTTTGTTTCGTAAACACAGACACAGACATTAAATGTAAAGAATGCGCGCCTTCTCTCATTCATTGATCAAGGAGATATAAAAGAGAAAAACAAGGTTTGCTGAAAGTGTGACATTAGATTAGTTAAGCATAAACGAAAAAATCAGTACTTTTAATCAATTGACGACCAAGTGATTATTCGCTATCAGTAAAAGTTATTGAATCGTAAAGTTTGCAAGCTTGGTTACATCACACCATTTGTTAGGAAATAATGGTTCTGACTAAAGCACTCATAAAAGTGGATTTCATTTGACAAGTTCAGTTGGAGTTTGTTTAAAACTCAAACTATTTGATATTTTGGGTATTTTATTTTTAATTACTTTTAGCGGCAATTAACTGAAAAATTATTTTTCTTTTTTTTCGAGTTTCTCTAATACAATGCAATAATGATTTCACGATAAAAAAAAGTTTAAAATTGGAGTTATGGTAAAAAAATCTTTTTGGTGAAGTTACATAATTAAAATTTGTCAATTTTGTCAACTTCAATCAGGATTTAAAAATTTCTTCATCAAGATAAATTTAGCCAGGAACAAATTACTTGCAATGTGAAGTTGTCAGAGGAACGAGAGGGCAACTGCGCATGTGCTTTGTTTTTTTACATTACCGCCACCTTTTTTGCAACGTTTTCAAATTCGACACTACGCTAGAGGGCAAAATAATTTGCCTTTGTTTTTATTTTTCTATTGTTTTAAACAAACTTTTTACTTTTTTCATTTTTTTTTTTGTCAAACAACTGCAAATGCATTTTATTTGCCTCAAACAAACAATCATAATCATTATTAAATCATGGAGAAGCAGCGCAAATATTGATGTTTTATATTGATTTTATTTCTTTAGATAAGATCTGTAAACGATCCTTAAACTTATTGACAAAACACATTTTAGAGGTAAAAAATGAGTAGAATTTCCCTAAATACACTTTAAAGGTCTATCAACTGAATTATGGTTATATCACTTATATAAAGCATGTATAATAATATAAGAAAATTTTTAATTTTTTGTATCAAACCACAATATAAAACGAACTTAGTCCATCAACTTAGTAATATTTTGTATTATTTCAATTTTTTAAGAATTTTCTGTTTTAAAGTATTTGTATAATAAATGAAATAAATTCATATTGAAACATTTTCGAAATACATTAAACTGCATGAAACGTTAAAAAAAATAAGGGAATGTGGTGTTGGGATGTACAATCATCTTACGACTTCAAAGTATTTTGCAAACAGACTTCGAGAAGGTCTTAAAGTAATCATTTAGGTCACCAAGTCAAGTGACCAAAACTATTCAGTTAATTTAACTCTTTCAAAGGCAGCGAAATAGGAAAAAACTATTCTCGAAATGCACAAAATTTTGCACGCGTGTTTTTTTTGTTATACAATTAAAGCGAATTACTTTTTCGTCAAAAAAAGACGAATTTAACAAAAATAGCTGAAAATTTGCATCACTTCTATGAAAACAGTGACGTTAAGTTTTTGTTTAAAATTCGTCCCACCATGCAGAATCGCTTATGTTAAGCATTAAAAGCAAAACACAAAGAATAAATAAAAGCGTTTGATTTACCTTTGTATATATCAAATTTCACTACATATTCTGACTTGTCAGCTAGCATCCAGACTTAGAAACCTCGTTTTATAGGTTTTTTGGGTATGTATTGTTTTAACCCACTCGGGCCTTTAATTTTATCATCGATTCATCGATAGGCATAACTTCACCAGGGATAAAGCAAGCTTCAAAATTGTTTCGAATTGCTGTCACAAAGTGTCGAACTCTGTTAAGTTTATTATACGTAGAATAAGTTGATGAGGGCATAAGTAAAATATCATTTAAATGCAAATGGGCCAAAACATAATCAAACCTATAGAGAGGCATCAAAGTAGACATGTATAAGCCTTGCAGCATTGGATTTGTCCTCCAATGACCTTTCTAAGACGGATTCCTTTTCACTCTCATAAGCAAATTCATTCAAACAAACGTCTTAATTTCAACTGCGGTCACGTGTGGTTTTGTTTATTTGTTGGCAATAAAGATAAGTTTGAAATTATATTATTTCAAATATATCATTGGTCAAAAGCAGATTAAATAATTGTATGGGGATTTTTCTTTCAAGTCTTTGACTGTGGCTGTTGGCCTATATGGCTTAATAAATGCTGGTGCTGAAGCGGAAATACTGGAATGTTCTCATGCTACATTATCTGAAGTCCGAAGTAGTCTGATCACTATAGTAGCAACAAGATTTGCAACTAGCATATCATCACTTGAAGAGTAGGAATCTGTACATAAAAAGGAATCATCATCATCATTAAAAACGTTTTGTAACTGACTTGGCCGTTCGCATCATCCTCCCATAAACTGCCGCCATCTAAACTTGACAAGTCCGACTCTGACGATAAACTACTCTGCAAATATCATCTAGGTCTAGCACCATGTAGTTGCTAATTTTCGTAATCTTAGTGAACGTTTAATTTTACACACAAAAAACTCTAAAAATAAATGATTAAACGTAGTACTCTGGTCAAATGCATATTTGTGGGAGGGGGAAAACACCTACCTCTACAACGCCTAAAATACCTACTTTTACAAGCCAAATATACTAGCAATTATGGGCCTAAATTTAATTATAATCTCTTATTCCAGCTAGCTTGATAAAAATAGGAAGTGCAATACGGTTCTTTACCAGCTGTTTGCCAAGCCTTTTTCCAACCACCTAGTGGACATGGCAACTGTTGCTATTGCTTTCAAGCTTTGACTTTATGTAGTTTGCTTTAACAGCCAAATCATGAAGCGGATAGCATATTTCCGTAATTTATATTTGAGTTGGGTTTTAAAATTAGTTTAAATTTTGGAATCTGTTAGCTATGTGATAAAAATTAAATTTTTGCACTTATTAGGCTAGACTTTGTTTATAGTCAGATACTGTAGTTATTTATATAAAAAAATTTTTTTGAACATCTTTTACACTGCAACTCGCGGTAATTTTGATTTTAAAATTTATTTAAGTTCAATGTTACATAGGTTAAATTTAAAACCGAAATTAGGTCGACGACCAAACTATTTTGTAACTGTATTATGGTAAGCAGACTCTGTTGATTTAATTTACAAATATTAAACATTTATCTGTCTGTAACAACAGTTTTTGTAAAAATAAGTAAAATAATTACAATTTTTGTTTTAAATTATATAGTTGCACCAGGTTTGTTTTTTAGTGATTATGCATATTCTTACAAGTTTTGGTATCTTCAATATTATTACAGTCAAGTTGCATAACATAATTAATTTCAGTTAATTTTTTTTAATATGTTCTGATAGTTTTATCCATTTAAATACTGAGAAAAATAAAAATAGCTTATTATAAATATTTACCCATTGCTTTTTGATAAAGTATAGCTTCTTGTAGCCTTTATCTTATAGAGTTGCATGTTAAAATTAATCAAAAAAATAATGATATTTTAATAATGTAACAATTGTTCTTGGTATCACACTTTTCTGTTTTTGAATAACTTGGTTTTTGCATTAAGTTCCATTTAAGTTGATATGCAAAGATGTAAGCAACTTTAACTAAGTGATTCATCAACTTTAACTAAGTGACTGCATCACTTAGTTAAAGATAGGGCAATCAAACTATTTGATAACTTTTTATTATGATGAACAAACTTTGTTATAGAATCTACATAGATCTTACTTTGTTTTACAAGTTTTTATACTTATAATATTATTGATGGTGTTTTAATAATATATCATTATATATGCTTGTGATGGTGGTAGTAGTTTTTGCTTTTTATTATAACTGTTATTTATTAGATACTTTCTAAATTTTCAGTGCATGTGCATAGTTGTAGTATATTAAAATGCCTCAATGTGCATGGGGGTTGTGCAATAGTGATTCAAGATATAGTGAAAAGAGTAAAAACCCAAAACCAAGCATGGTTGGTGTGTCATTTATACCATTTTCAAAGCCAAAAACAAACCTTGAACGTTGTAAAGCTTGGATTAAAGCCTGTGGTAGAAAAAATTTTACAATTGATAACATCACAAGAAACACTTATGTGTGGTCAAAACATTTTCATAATGGCCAACCAAGTGAGCTATATCCAGACCCATATCCAGCACAATCAAGTCAGATGTTACAAGAAATGCAACCAAAACAACTTCCTCCAAAACAGCGAACACAAATTTCATTAAAGAAACCTAAACTTATGGTTGATGATAAATAAATGTCATCCACCAATGAATCATCATTGAAGAAATGCCAACTTATGGTTGATAATAAAAAAATCTCATCCACTAATGAACCATCATTGAAGAAATGCCAACTTATGGTTGATGATAAAGAAATCTCATCCACCAATGAATCATCATTGAAGAAATGCCAACTTATGGTTGATGATAAAGAAATTTTATCCACTTTATTACAAAATAGCCTTGTACTGTCAAATGAGCCAAGTTTACAATCAAATTTGATAGGTCCATCTGAAGTTAAGGTGAATATAATGTTTTTATTGTTCCTTAAAACTACTCGTAATTAAAAACTAACCTTAACTTAGATTAATATTTCTTAACGTAATGGAATCAGAAATATTTTTGCATAGACATTATTTTATTTATTTGTTATTTATTTTATCTCTACAATTATTATACATAGCCTAGATGTTCCTTGTTTTACACTAAGATTTAGTAAAGTTAAAAAGCTATAACAGTAAAATACTAATTAAATAATTAATAGTAAAAAATTATTAGAACTAGAAATAACTGCAGGTTGAATATTGCATGCCATGAAAATGTTTTCAATATATCAAAATCAACCATTTTTTCTCATTCCACTTTGCTGATAAATGAATGTTAGGGGAGACTGGGGCACATAACACTTTTTTTTCTTTTTGCTATTTCTCTTATAATAAATTTTTTTTAATTCTTGTTTAATATGAAAAATTTAGATCATTGTTTAACTAATATGAAAAAAATAAACAAATAATTTTCTTAATTAATCATTGGAACTAAACAATGTTATTTGCTAGTAATCAGTCTTAATATTACTGTTATTTGGAGCTATTTAAAATTTGGTTGGTTTATGCTAAATTTTGACAAATTTGAATGTTACAACTTCCCCCAGTCTCCCCTAGCTGTTAAAGTAAAATATTTTTAAATTAATTCTGTATAGACTACATGACAGCAATTTTTTACATTGGTATTTGTCAGTAGACCTACCTTAAATCAATGTTTTGTTATAAGGCAATATTTTCTTAAAAAAACTTTGATCATGCATTTCTACTTTTTATAAATAGTGGTTGTTATATAACTGCAACATTCAAAGTAAGTTTGGGGAAAACCACAAGTTTTGGCTATATATCACTTCAGATCAAAACAAAACATATGATTTATGAAAAAAGAATTATGATAGTACTTCAAAAATAAACAGCCAAAATTACTAATTGTCTTTCAAAGTTATTCGATGTCTTAACAGAGGAAAGGTTAGTAGCTAAATGAAAAAAAATATGAAGCTTACTGCAAGTATCGAACAACCAAATTGGCAAAATCACTCAAGAGAAAGAAACAAAAAATCAAATGCAAGTAATAACTAAGGTGGAAATCTTGCACTTAAAAAATGATTATAAAAGTACAGAGCTTTGCTGTAACATTGGTAGATAATCAATTTATTGCTTTCTTTTCACAGTCTAAAAATACACTTACATTTCTTCTACAAAGTGCAAATTGCTTCAAAACATTTGTAAATATTGCATGCTATTTGTAATATTGTATATGTGACAATCACCAAATGTTTTGGATTTTATGTTTTGTTTGTAAACTGTCCTTATCAAAACTAAGCTAATCTGTATATATATAAGTGTTGTCTTTGTTTAGCTTGCAGAAAATCAAACTTTCAGAAAACCAGAAATGCTAAATTGCCTATGCGTAAAGGTAGCTAATTGATTTACTGTATGTTACTTTAGCATAAAAATCAATTAGCTTGAATCACTGTATTCAGGTAGTGAATGTAACCTGAATATAGTCATAAATCGCATTTGCAAGTTATAGCACATTATGCCACAATATAATGTTTTAGATCCAATATCACTGTGTGTCCTTTTGCTCTTAAGTTTTTGGTCATTGATTCTATTATTATTTTGTTTTTTTCAGTCTCTATTATTGGCAACTTCCAAAAAAGATGTATCTAGTGCATTATATGATTTTGTTTGCAACTTGGAGTTACTTCATAAAAAGTATATTAAACGAGTACTCATAAAGCAAGAATTAGTGAAAGATGATGTTTGTTCCAAGTACTATACAGGTATATCACATTTAATAATTATCATTATTTTCAAGACTTATAATAATTATATTTTGTTTTCTTCCTATGATATAATTTCATAATATAGCAATAAATTTGTAGGATTTTTTCAACTATTTTGCTCAAGGTAAAAATACTTGGCTTTCCCACCATCAGAACTTAGTACTTCTTAATTATGAATTCCTACCTTACCGTAGTGAAAAAGTTAGTGTGTCTCAATAATCTGCAAAGCTGTATGTTTAAAAAATCATCATTATTTAATTGTACTATAGTTGTCTTTATAAAAAACAACTTTGAATAGATTTTTATGTTATACGTAAGTGTATTTATTATTTCATAAAGCTTTGATAACCCCCAAAACTGTTCTCATCAAAGTTTCCACAACCAAGCAGCTTATATTGCACTATTGTTGAAAGAATTTTTAGAAAATTTAAGTATGAATCAACCTGAAAATCTGTTCTTTTTGAGTTAAATTTGTGCTGCTACATAATTTAACCTTTAGCAAACAGTTTATTGATCATTCCAGGCAAGCAAATTTTAAAACATGTAAAAAAATATTCAGCATCTTTTGCTAATCATATATAATCAGCTGATTGTATAGCAATTGCATTTCTGCAATCAATTCAAGTACCATTTTGATCAAGTATTATACTTAAAAACAGTTTGATTAGGTCAATTTTAATTAATCCATCCACTGCACAAAACACAATCAATTAATCAATTTAGCTCAAAGATAGAAGAATGTTCTCATATTCCATTGTGTACAAAGTATGCCAATGTGTTTTAATGTGCTCATATAAATAAGAAACATTTGAACATTTTCAATAAAAACAATGAATGCACAATACAGTAGCAGGACTATTATCTGTTTTTATTTTCAAACAACTGGATAAATTTTTTCACAAAAATGAAAAAAGAAATCTCATACTGGTAGTTATGGATTTGTAATGAAATTTTGGAAAAAAATCACCACTTTCCATGATAAAATAGACAGTATAGATGTTTTGTTAGCAGAGCTAAATTAGTGCAATTATTGATAATTAGCAATGCTGGTAAACGTCGGTATCTACCAATTTATAATATTAGTATTTTACAACTTTATGACAAATAAATTCTTGTATCAAATTATAAATATGTTATTTATTTTGATGCTCTGTGTCATTTAAAAGTGCTTTGTCATTTTTAATGAAATAAAATTGCTTTAAATTAAAATTTGTTGTTTTTTCATATTTTGCACCCGCATTAAAATTTACTACACCCATGATATGGGTTGGGGGTTTTGGAAAAAAAACATTTTTTTTTTACTATTTATTCTGATAGTATGAACATGTTTATTTCTATTAATACCATATTTTTTAAAGAGCTTGATATTAATTTAAATTTTAAGCTACCCCTGTTATTATTACGAGTACTCGTACTTATGTTGAATGAATAATCAATTTTGTGTGCAGGTTTATCAGTTCAGAAACTCGGATTAGTGTTCAATTTTGTACATTAGAAAACGAAGGAAATACATTACTTGAGAAGAGAATCGCAAATATCGGTGATTTCTAATACTGTAATTATTTGATTATGATTAAATATTTTGGTTTATGCCTTTCTTGAGGTGTAGTTTAAGCAGCTACAATTTCACTTAAGTGATAAGTTTGGTTTGCTTCTATAACATTTTAATTGTATGATTACTTGCTATGTTTTATAATTATATGGTTTTGTGATCTTAAATGTGACGTTAATGACGATATTGATATGACGTTAAAAATTAACTAAGAGTACAAAATTTGAGTGATGCTTTACTTTTGTCAAAAGGATAAATTTTACAAAAAAATAATTAATCAATGATTAAAAGCTTTTTCGCTGACAATTGAAATTCTTATTTTGCATCAAACCGCAGCAATATTAACGGACGTGCGCATTTGCTTAGGCATTGTGATGTCACAGAGGTTTTTTGGAAATTTTAGCAAATAAATTTAAACCGAGTGCTCACTTGAGTGACGTCAGACAATTTTATATAGGTCCACACGTCGCGAAAGAGTGTTATTTTTATTAATCAAACAAAATTGATTTCATTATATGCTGTTTTTTAAAAAATCTTTAGGTGAAGCTAAACTTTCGGCCATTACTGTATTATACTTCATGCCAACCGTAAAATTTGAACTACAGCATTGTCTTATACCACGGGTGGGGAATTTACGGCCCGTGTGTGGTTGGGAAGAAGTTAAGCCAGTAGTAGTTTTTTGTGACGAAAATCGAGAAATCAGGGACAGATTCTAAGTGATAACCTTTAAATGGTCTTTGCTAAAATTTAGGTTTCAATTTTTTTGCGTATCCATGAAGTGCTAGAAAGCTAAAAGGTCCTGATTCGTGCAAACGTATAAAATTTGGGGAAAACTATATTGCTCAAAATCTTATGCGGCCCGCACCAATTGCTTAATTTTTGGATATGGCCCGTGAGTGCAATAAGATTTCACACCCCTGTCTTCAAGTATAGTTACCTCAAACTTATGTAACCATAAACTGTTTTTATTCAGGGTGGACATTCCAAGTTCACTGCCTTACTACCATGGGAAGCATTTCTTCTTACACTTATGCGTTTGCGACGAGGATTTGACTTGCAGCATCTTGGAATGCTTTTTGGAGTATCCACAACAACTGCAAGCAGGGTCGCAACAACCTGGTTAAATTTTTTGCAAAAACCATTAAGTTTTTTGATTAAATGGCCTACTCGTGAATTGTTAGAAAATAGACCTGTCGCAGCGTTCAAGTACTTTAAAAATACGATTGCAGTTATTGATTGCACGGAATTTCAGGTGCAACAAGCAAGCTCAACTGCAGCTCAGAGAAAAACTTGGAGCAGCTACAAGCACCAAAATACTTTGAAATTGCTTCTAGCTTGTACGCCGTCAGGCACAATTACTTTTGTATCTAAATTATATACCGGAAACATCAGTGATAAAAATATTGTGTCTAAATCTGGATTTCTTGACTTAATTAAGCCAGAAGACAATGTGGTTGCAGATCGTGGGTTTCTTATTAGAGACTTGCTAGCAATTCGTGGTGCAACTTTGAACATTCCACCGTTTTCACACGGAAAGCAGTTGTCTATGCATGCAACTACGCTAACCAGACGCATCGCTCGAGCTCGTATAGTTGTGGAGCGAGCTATTGGAAGATTAAAAGAATTTCAGATGCTTCAAGGAAACATTCCTATGAACACTTTGTCAACAATTGATGCTGCAGTTAATGTCGCTGCATGTTTGAGTAACATGCAACCTTGCCTTTGTTCTGATTGATTCTTTTTCGAGCGCATATTGCAATGCTCTTTGCTGTGTTACGTATTTTTGCGTTTACTTTCAACAGTAAATTTGCAATTAAACATAACTTATACAAAGTAATGTTTGTGTAATATTGCTCAAGCAAGGTAGGAAATATAAAGTTTATTAGAATAACGCACTATTGTAAAAATGTTTGTTCGTAATCATTCGTTAATAAAATGTTAATTAGAAAAACTTAAGTGACACTGGCGTTTGCGATATCAAACGACTATATTATCATAAAGCTTTTACGAACCAGCACGAAACCAGTTCACGACTGGACAGCTGTTAAAAACCGTGCAAATGCGAAGAAACAATAATGCTTTGTTTGTAGTTCTCTTTAAGATCACGTGATCTCTCACTGAAATCTTCCAATCGAAGGTATTTGCTGAAAGAGATTTACACGGCGTTGCAATACACACCATTATATCGTGTATGCTTGTTTTTCTTATTAGGATAATGTTGTTGATATTCTTTAAAGCTTTTTTACTTATTGGTTTTCTTAAATGTCGTCCATTAGGATCGTTACTGTTTTTGATAAAACTTTAAAATGCTTAACTACTTCCGCTAATCAATAATGCTTAATTATATTTAATTTACTGCTTCTAAAAACCGATGAACAGATGGAGGTAAAGTATTCGGTTTTTTAAACGCAAAACTGGCAATGCTGCGCTATCTAAAAGTTTTAAAATTTAGCAGCTCGACCAAACTGGATATTAGGCAACATACTGTAGTTACAACATCATCCGCTTTTCAGGTTGTATTGTTAAAATGTACGTATAACAAAAGATACAAATATCACGAAATGGTAGCTATATTCATTTAGTTAAGAACTGCCATTTTATTTACACATACATTTTGATAATGTGCGGAAATAAAAAATTTGCTTGAAAATATTGCAAATCAGCAACTAAACGTTCGTAAAAAGGACGATCGAATAGAACAGGTATAACAACGATACCTTTAGTGGTATATACGACAAAATCAAGATGTTTGTACTTCATAATACCCGTCAATCCTTGCACCTTGGTATAGTGTTTATGCGTGCTTGAAAGTTCCCATACGTTGTTAGCGCGGTTTTAGTAGCAACCGTTTTCTTTAGCAGCTAATTTTGCCGGACTACATCTATAAATGTAAGGACATTTGATTTCTATAAGCTATCGGCGAGGACAATTCTTATTCTTTGGGCATTTACAAAAACATACGCCGTCTGGAGAACATCCAATCAAGAAGTTTTCCTTATACAAACATAGACCAGTACTGCTAAATTGAAAGCATCGATGAATTTTTCTAGCTATTTTTTTGTAAGATCTTATAGCCATTTTTTCGTTTTTGTGTCCCCATTCCAAACTCATTGGTAAAGTAGAAAAACTTGGATTGATGCGACACAACTGACGCAACAAAGCATACGCCGATTCACCGGGATGTTTCTGCAATGTTTTGGTTCTAGTTTGAATTCTATGAAAGTTTAAAGCGGTCATCATACCCTGTCTTATTTCATGCCACGCTTGATTGTTTGATTGACCAGTAGTAATTTGTTCAATAACATGTAAGTCTTGTTCTTTTAAAAAATGGCGGGTGTTTAAAATAAAAGGGTCTAATTGTTGGTCATTTCTATTTTGGAAATAATTAATTAAACACTGAAGCGGAGCCAGATGTAAATATTCTTCAGTTTTGACGTTAATGTTTGGATCGTTTTTTTTCAGCAAATTATAATTCTAAACATGCAGCACTGCTGTCAACTGCAAAAAAAATGATCAAAAAGTATAATATATGTCATATATACACAAAAAAACTAGTAATTGATTATTGTATTACAAAGTGCAACTGCGGCCGTATACAAAATAATTGATCCTCTATTTAAATCGAAGTAAGTCAAGAAAGACTATACGCAATATTTACAATTATCTAACATCAGTGCATTTCCTAAATAATTTTAAGATACAAGTGCTGCTGTAGAATGGATTGTCGTGTTAATTACCACTATTGACATCTCTTCCTGAGTCACTAGTCACAGCGCTCGAGTTGAGTCTTTTGCTTTGGAAAATAAAATCAACCCTGCTGTCTAGATGGCATTTTCTTATTGAAATAAAGCGCGCACAAAAAAGCGAACAAACACAATACATTTAGCAACGCGTATGGTGACATGCGTACCCGAAAAAAGCTCTACGCTAGCGTTTTTCAAGACAAGACAAGACAAGAAGTTTATTTTTGTTTGTTCAACAAAAAAAATTTTTTTTCAGTAAACACAGTACATGACACATTTGAAGAAGAATATTAAGAAAAAGTCTGATCGAATATAAATTTGTTTTAATTTCAGTTAAACAAACAGGACAGTGAAAGACCATTAAATGGTCATCAAGTCAAAAAACTGCCCTTTTTTTAAAAATACATATTGGAGAGTAAAAAAACTAAGTTGATACAAAAGCAATAAAAAAAATAAAAATAAAAAAGCAAAAAAAAAAAAACACACACAAAAAAAAACTATTCACATTATATACAAGTATTATGTATTACATTGTTACAATAAAACAAAAAAAATTTACATATTTGATGGTAAGTAAAATTTTTTAATCAATATGCTACATTAAAAAAACACAAACACAAACAAACACAAAAATAAGAGATGAGAGAAAAAAAATATATATACATATATGTTTAGTGTCGAAAAAGCAATTTTAATTAACTAGAATTATATTTCACATGCTTTTATGGTGTATATAATTTTATGTAATTCACATCAGAGACTAAAATATTTAATACAATTTTAGCAAATTATTTTTAAATTGCTTACAGAAAAGAGGTTTAGATAAGTTTTTTAGCTCAAAAGGAATTTTATTCCAAAGTTTTACTCCAGTGAAATTGCAGGAAGTTTGGCTACAATGGAAGTTTAATCTTTCCAAATAGTAATTTTGATTACTAATTGATCTAGTTGCGTAGGAGTGGTGATTTTTGGCTGATTTAAAATAATGATTAAAATTTTCAGGTAGTCTATTATGATGATATAAGTACATAAATTTTGCCAATTCAAGTTGATAAATATCATTAACTTTTAGTAAACTCATTGAACTGTAATAGGTATTCATTTTAATGCAGTCATTTATGGATTTAAAGTTGATATTACGAATTATTTTATTTTGTGCTACTTGTAGTTTATGTAGTATTGTTTTGTTAGTATTACCCCATGCAACTATACCATATTTTAAATGAGGATAGACAAGGCTATAATAAAGCTTAACAAGAATTGATTTATTGACAAAATGTTTCACCTTTGACAGAATTCTGGTTGCGTTAGCAAGCTTCCATAAGATGGAATTTATTTGGTTTTGCCATTTTAAATCTTGATCAAATACTACACCTAAATATTTTGTGGAGTATGAGTAGGGAATTACATGTTGTCCTACATTGATGCTAAATTTATTTAAATTTTTCTTCTTTTGCTTTGAGGCTGTTATAAAATAGGTGGATTTTGAATAATTTTAAGGATAGACGGTTGGTTTTCATCCATTCATCAATAATGCAGAGTTCTTGGTTAGCTAATTGCTGAAGAATTTCAATGTTTTTATGTCTGATTGTTAGAACCGTATCATCCGCAAATAAATTGACATAAAATTTAGTATGCAATGGTAAGTCATTGATATACAAAGAAAAGAGCAAGGGGCCCAAAGTAGAGCCTTATGGCACACCACACAAGACTGTACTAGTGTTAGATTTAGCATCATTGCATGTGGTAAATTGTTTGCGGTTGTTTAGATAGTTGCTAAGAAGAATATACATATTACCTCTAATACCATATTTTTTTATTTTCTGTAATAGAATTTTGTGGTTAACCGTATCAAAGGCCTTTGATAAATCTAAAAAGATGCAACAAGTATAATCACCTTCATCAACATTTTTTTGTAGTTTATTATGTAAATCTATTATGGCCATTTCTGTTGAATAATTTTTACGAAATCCGAACTGTTGATTTGTGATAACTTTGTTAGAAAACAAAAATTTTTCTAGCATATTGTATAACAAACCATGGGTCGCGACCCAAATATGGGTCGCTAAGACTGTGCGGATGGATCGCGACTGAAATGTGAATTGCCAAGACTACGCGGATGGGTCGCAAAAGATTATAAATTATCGCACGTAAAAGAGAAAGATTTGGGCACAAAAGATTTCAAAAGTGAAGACCCTTTTCTAGAGAACATTACAATTTTAAGTCGAAAATCAAGAAGTCAGATTCAAGATGAAGATTTTTTTTACAGATCACTACGTTTTTGAGCCGAAAATTAAAAATTCAAAATAATTTTGCTCACTAACAAATTTCTGTCCTCACATATACAGCCAAAATTTAGACGACCATTGTTGGCTTACATAACAATTTTGTTTGGTTTTAATATGCGCTCACTCAAATTTATTTGGGTCGCAGTCGTATTTGTACATGGTTGTTTTTAGCGATTTTGGATCACAGAAAAAAAGGTTTTAGAAACGCTGCTCTACGCGAACGCACACACGCGAAGCAGCTGCTAATGATCAAAATTGTAATCTGTTGGTTTTAAAGTACTTAGCGAAAAACAATCCACAGGGGGTCGGAGAAATACACGAAAGAGACTGGTCTCTGTTGCCTTGTCACTATTTTACAGAGTTCAGTCAGCCTCAATGACCGAATCAAAATATAACATTAATAAAAATTTCATTCATAAAAAAACTTTAAAGCAATAACGTGCTCTCTTTATGTTTACGGAAATTGGAAAAATCAGAACCATGATAACATAAATCCAATACATTGTTAGAAATAGTCATTTAAAGTAAACCATGCAAAAAAAAAACTTTGCAAAACTGCAGTAAACGTTTCTACTTACTTTTAAACGTGTTTTACATCAAAAATTATCAAATAACTTAATGGGACTAACCGATTGTAGATCTGACATAAACTGGTTAATCGCAGCAGCCTTTGGTTGCTCTATGTCATCAATGGGTGTTGATGTTGTAATATAACTGGAGTTCGATAAACGTTTAGTGCTAAAATATATCATTTAAATTACAAAAATTTAAATGCAGCTAGCAAATACAAATAGAGAGATATATTTTGGGACAAAATACATTAGAAATAATTTGAGTTGCAATGAGTTTTAATAAGTATACCTTGTTGTGTCATTACGTACAGTACAAAAAATGCATATCACTGTTTGGAACAGTGAGTTTAATGATTGTTTATTGACTGCGAAAGAAACCAAAATAAGTTTACAATTGAAATCAAAGACTAAAAATTAATTTCTTGTTTTTTAAAACAATTTAGAACGTAGAAAAGATCTTCATTTTAGTATAATATTTGCTGTGATGCTATCAGTCGCTTTTATAAATCAATATAAGTTTATGGCATTACAAATTTGTGTTGGGCCAATAATCAATCATTACTTTGACATGTAACAATAAAAAAGATTCAACAACTCGAAAAAAAGCAAGCTTAAACAATGTGATTTCTCAAAATTTTCATCAATAAGATTTGCAATCTGAAAGTGCAAGTTTAGTATAAAATTTTACAATACAAAATAAACAAACTTGATAAAAATTTGTTAACCTTGATGATATTTCTTTAGCAAGTAAGGGTTCGTCTGTTGGTCTTGATTTTTTTGACCACACACAAGGCACGTCTGTATCACTTGCACAAGTTCGGATATAATTTTCAAGTTCATACAGTGCTGCCGCTATGTGTCGACATCCACCATCCGCTCTAAAAAATTGTATTACATCTTTAAAATTCAACACTATAAACTAAAAAATATTCCATAAAAATTAAAAACATAATAAAAAATTTTACTTCTGCATAGGGCCTAAGAAGACTCACGGATTAATTTTTTTCTGACCAGCAGAGTATTGCAAGCAATGCTTGGAGGGTATGGTAACATAAAGAAAACCTCAAGCATATTCACACTATCATCACCTCACAATACCTCAGTCCCAGCAAAAATAACAAGTTACTAAAACTATACTCCTTGACATTCTTTTATCATAATCAGTGAAATAAATTTAGTAAATATTTAATTAAAATATATATTAACTTTAAAAGAGCAAACACTTACCCCCCCATGCATTCACAATAAGCTGTATATACTTCTCCTTCATTATTCAATAAAACCAACAGGAGTATGCAGGTTTTTGCAAAAATGTAATTGCTCGGCAGGTTGGCAAAACAGAAGCAAGAAAATTATAATGATTTTTCAGTTTTTTCAAGGATAGGCTTTGTACATGACCATCTTCATATAACCTGTAGTCATCAAAGCTTTTATATGCTTTTAACTTCTTATTATCGTAATCAGCTCTGCTATATACCAGGTAATTAAATATATCAATCAGTCCAAAAGGAGGAATATCACGAGAAGTAAAATTGGAGTTGTATAGCAGTGACATTGGATCACATACAATCCCAATCATACAGTAGAAAGCTTTCTTTGAACAATTTATTTTGTACTACATTGATAAAGGTTAGGATCATCTTGTAAAGGTTCAGCAGCTTTACATAAATTTATTAATTGCAGCTTTGTAACTCCACTACTTACTGTGATCCCTTATAGCTTCAAAAAATTTTTCAATTGAATAACAGTCCATGAGTCAAAGTTTTGTTCCATTTAAAAAAGTTAATGCAGACTTTTTACAATACTAATGCAAGTTACAAAAATATTTAAAATAATAGCTTTAATTTTATTCTGTAAAATCTCAACATAATTTTCAACTCAACAATCCATATAATGTTATTTAAAAATATATTTGGTAGACATCTAATTTGTTTTACGTGAGTGTCAGTATCATTTGTTTTAGCTGTGCCTCAAAAATATAGTAAATTGAAAAATTTGTAAGTGGTAGAAACCAGAACAAAAACGAAGAACAACAATAATAATAATAATAATTGTTGTGGAATGCTATCAAGATAAAAATGGTATAAATGACACACCAACCATGCTTGGTTTTGGGTTTTTACTCTTTTCACTATATCTTGAATCACTATTGCACAACCCCCATGCGCGTCGAGGCATTTTAATATAGTACAACTATGCACATGCACTGAAAATTTAGAAAGTATCTAATAAATAACAGTTATAATAAAAAGCAAAAACTACTACCACCATCACAAGCATATACGTATAATGATATATTATTAAAACACCATCAATAATATCATAAATATAAAAACTTGTAAAACAAAGTAAGATCTATGTAGATTCTATAACAAAGTTTGTTCATCATAATAAAAAGTTATCAAATAGTTTGATTGCCCTATCTTTAACTAAGTGATTCAGTCACTTAGTTAAAGTTGCTTACATCTTTGCATATCAACTTAAATGGAACTTAATGCAAAAATCAAGTTATTCAAAAACAGAAAAGTGTGATACCAAGAACAATTGCTACATTATTAAAATATCATTATTTTTTTGATTAGTTTTAACATGCAACTTAATCAATCAATCAATCAATCAAGGTTTTATTTTTTCGTCCGTTACACAGCAGATAATCATATTAAAATGCACACATGTGGTTGAAAAAAAAGGAATCAGCGACAAAACGATATACGTTGAAACATGCGCCAATTCAAGGTTAAAAGAGTAATTATTTAAAAATGCATGGTCACTGACCCTGAAACTCTATAAGATAAAGACTATAAGATAAAGGCTATAAGATAAAGGCTACAAGAAGCTATACTTTATCAAAAAGCAATGGGTAAATATTTATAATAAGCTATTTTTATTTTTCTCAGTATTTAAATGGATAAAACTATCAGAACATATTAAAAAAAATTAACTGAAATTAATTATGTTATGCAACTTGACTGTAATAATATTGAAGATACCAAAACTTGTAAGAATATGCATAATCACTAAAAAACAAACCTGGTGCAACTATATAATTTAAAACAAAAATTGTAATTATTCTACTTATTTTTACAAAAACTGTTGTTACAGACAGATAAATGTTTAATATTTGTAAATTAAATCAACAGAGTCTGCTTACCATAATACAGTTACAAAATAGTTTGGTCGTCGACCTAATTTCGGTTTTAAATTTAACCTATGTAACATTGAACTTAAATAAAATTTAACCCCAGAAAACCCACGCTATTAAGCAATTGTAGAAAAAAAAAATTTTCACGTAATTAGGTAATTTTTACCTTCTATGTTTTAAAACTTATTTTAAAAATTGTGTTGGGGCTTATTTTAGTTGTTTTTTGGGGATGTGACATATATGTCACACTGGGCCTTTCTGTATGTTTTAGCGGCAAAATCGTAAAAATGTTTTAACTTTTTTTGACACAGTAAAACAAGATAACAAAAAAAAAGTATTTTTTAGGAATATTGACAACTGCTACAGACTCTGATCAAACAAAGAAAGTAAAATAACACAATTTAAAAGGTTTAAAAATTTCATGCTTTCAGCTACGAATTTGATAATTTTCGCTGTAGCCGAAAGCATGAAGCCAACAATTTTTAAAAGAAAACTGTTGTCATATGACTTTTAAAAACCAATAAAAATCAGTTTAGAATTATTGCATATGGATTACATTAGGTGTTGCCAATTGTTTTCGTTCCAAAAAATTAAAATTTTAAGAGTTAAAAACGTTTAAAGTTTATGTTACACACAGTGGTGGATATTCCAATTTAGGGGCCCGAGGCAAGAATTTTCAAAAATTTATGTTGTCTGAGAAAAAAAGAGGTCTGATCTGGGCTTGGACATTTTTCTCCCAAAATCAAAGTGTTCTCTAAAAAAAAAAAAAAAAGTCTTCACTTCAATTTCATCTCTAATTTCCCTCTTTTTCTTCCAAAATCAAGGTATCCTCCAAAAAAAAAAAAAAAAAAGGTCTTCACTCCGAATCGTCCACTGAGCGAATCCAAAACTGTATATGCTGTTTTCGAGGGGGGGCCCTTAAAATCGAGGTGGGCCTGAGGCGACTGCCTCATTCGCCTCACCCAATATCCACCACTGGTTACACATATGTCACAGAGAATTCTCTGGGGTTAAAAGCAAAATTACCGCGAGTTGCAGTGTAAAAGATGTTCAAAAAAATTTTTTTATATAAATAACTACAGTATCTGACTATAAACAAAGTCTAGCCTAATAAGTGCAAAAATTTAATTTTTATCACATAGCTAACAGATTCTAAAATTTAAACTAATTTTAAAACCCAACTCAAATATAAATTACGGAAATATGCTATCCGCTTCATGATTTGGCTGTTAAAGCAAACTACATAAAGTCAAAGCTTGAAAGCAATAGCAACAGTTGCCGTGTCCACTAGGTGGCTGGAAAAAGGCTTATTGGGCCAACTCGGCACAATATTACTGTTACAGCATAATGGACGGTTTTATATTCAGCCATAAATTTAGTCATACTGTTTATGCCTAGCCTTTCTTACTCCAAAAAATGTTGCGGTTGGCTTTTAGTATAGCTTATCTTATCACCTGCGCGAAATCTTTGCTTAATTTTGTTGCAATCAATGTGCTTCTCGATTTTTCTTTATCTTAAAACAGAAACCTATTAGTTCGGCGCTTCGGCTTCCAAAATACGCGGTTTCTGTCGCATTCCAAACATTCTATGACAAACTAGTCAAACAAAACAATTTGGCAGTTCTATTACACCATAGTGCACATGATGGAATTATGTTTGAGCGGCTAAGCAGTAATGCAGTCAAAGATTTGTAAAGGTACAAATAATGTCCCACTTACAAATTACATTCACCAGTTAAATTAATGGAACAAAATATATTCCGCCGCCCTCGAAAGGGTTAAATTAAATATTTTTACAGTTTGTTTTTTCTTTTGCAATTTATAGAAAATTCATCTTCAAAACGCTTTATTTTGTTATCAAAGCAGAGACTAATCTTGAATTCAAAATTAACATATGTTGTATTTTTGTTTTAAGTTTTATATATTTGTTTTATGCTTTTTTAACCCTTAGTTTCAAAAACATGTTTCTTCTTTATTCTGTATAACATACAAAGTTAATTCTTTAGATAAACTTTTTACTACTTTTAATTTACGACTATCAGGAAAAAATGAAGAGACTTACTTTGAAAAAAATATTGAAACGCATTTGCTTTTAGGCACATACTAAAAAATCGTTTTTTAAAATTTTGGTACGTTGATCAGGAATATCTTGAAATTTTAGTAGTTCTAGATATCCTCGTATGTTATAATAGAAATGATTCAAAATTAGGGTGTATGTTCCGGGATCCCAGAATCACGGACGATTTTTAAGTTCCGAAAAATCCCGGTATATTACTACACTAATGCGGAGTAATTGAAGTATCAGAAAAGTGCAAAAGTCGGCATAAAAATTTTTTTGATTGTTAATACTAAAGTTATCTTCAAGGGCGCTGGAAGCGGGAAGGGACAGGGAGCAATTATGGAGAATGTTTTATTTGAAAGCAAGTGACAAAAATGGAAAAATGTCTTACAAATTTAAAGAGAGCACTTTTTTCTCGCACATTAAATGTGGAATCTCTGTGAAATTCTACAAAATCATGATTCGGGCAATCGTTGATAAAATTTGATTAAAATTGAATTGTATTCCCAAATTGTTTGGCTGGTGCGGCTTCAAACCTTAATTACAACTTTTTTCAATCCAACAAAAAAAGTACTTTTGTTTTAAATTTTGCCCCTCTCGCCAAAATATTTTCTGGAGTACCTGGTTATATATCATATTTTTGCTAGTAAACTGATCTGAAGATACAATATCGCCGCTAGTTACCATGAGTGTTCACAAAGCTACATTGTTTATTTTTATCTTGAAATATACTTTTTGTATTTTTGAAAAAAGCTATTTTTTTAACAACAATATAAAATGATTCGATTTAATTATTTTCCTAAATTCCTTTTTATAATAAACTAAGAGAAGCTAAAAAAATTCAAGTATTAAACTAGAGGAGTATAGCGGTCAGATCCTCAATATTGGTTTTCCTTTACATTTAAGATTGTAGAAATTTCCCTACAATTTAATTATTTTTCGGAAAATTTTTCTTGGGAATTTAAGTTTTTTTTGCGGGATAACAAAAAATACGGAAAATCATAAACTCTATTCAAAATCACAATTAGAAAATTAAAGATAAAAAGATTATTAACTATTGTGTTCAGTGTGATGATTTGGCGATAGATTGCGGTTTTTAAACATACGTACATTCTTGATTGTTAATTGTTTCTTTGTTTTGTTAAATGTTATAGCCAATACTTACCAAGACTAAGGAACTCGAGGTTGATTTTTATTTATTGATTTGATAAACTTATAAGCTAATGATAATGACAAAATGCATTTGATAGAGATAAACAAAAAGCAATAAAAAGAATAATCATCAAAATTTTTGCAATCTTAGCCTTAGGCTACATTATTAAACAACTTTTTATTTATCCACCCTATATTTAAATTCAAGTTTAATTTTCCTTTTCTAACCAGATAAATGGATATCATGGACACTAGTTCAACATTTTTTTTGAATAAAGTTAAACTAGTTTTAATTACAGTAAAAATTGTTTGTTAGAAAAATTTTGCGTGAGCTAAAATGTTTTGGCAGTGCAACTAATTATATTTTAATAGAAACCGTAATAAAGTTAACTGTCCATGGCTATTGTTTTACCAAGACATTGTTTAAAAAATCTGTTTTTTTACTTATCGATTTCTATAAGGCAAACATTATATTCAATTGCATTTCACATTGAATTATCTTTCGTTTTTTTAGTCATCATCAATATCGTGTTTTTAATTCTTGCTCTTTGAAGAGGAATTAAACTAAAACTTTTTTTTTGTTGATTTTGACAAGTAATCTTAGTTTTTATTTACATCGCTTATTAGAAGATTAAAGATTTTAATAAAATACCGCAATTTAGGAATAGCCCTTGCAGGCCTCAGTAAGTTTACGACAATTTTTTAATCACACACCTTAACTTCGTTAATTCTAAAGAAAAATAAATAGTGGACGTAATTATCGAAAATTTCTAACATTGAATTTGCTTAAATCCAGAAAAAAGCCACCCAGTATGTACATGTATACCAGATGCTATACGTCAGCCTTTTGTTATTTTCTAAAATGCCAACGCTTGTTTAAGCTTGGGATTTGAATTAGAACAAGAAACTAACGTGCGTAGACAAATGAAAAGTAGTCTTAATTCTAGACTGACCATACGTCCAGATTTTTGCGGTGCAGTCCCATTTTTTAGGGCTTTGTCTCGCCTATTTTGACACAAATCCCGCCGGAAATCCAAAATAAATTTCAAGTGCCGACCTCTTTTTTTAGAGATCACTATACTATTTACAAGTCTATTTGGCAAAAACGAAAATCAATTTGGCAGAAATGAAATTCAATTTAGAATAAATGAAATTCAATCTGGCAGAAATGAAAATCAATTTGGCAGAAATGAAATTCAATTTGACATTAATGAAACTTATATCCTGTTTCTTACTTGCTATTTTTATATTTTGGCATAATTTCAAAAAAAATTTTTTTTAAGTTCTTATAATGTATATATATATAGTTTTATTAATAACAAATAATATAAATATGTGCATATATAGCGACTCCGTCGAAGACCCTATATTTAGACCAATATTATGGAGATCTAATATAGATTATGGAGATCTAATATTGGAAGCGTTACTAGACGAATGCTGACTAACTTTCCCAACCGGGTTGAAAAGTACTACCCTGCAGTAATGCGACAAGATGAACTAAAAGAATAAAATTAAAGCTGAATATTTTACATCCTGTTTCTTTCATTTTAATATTTTGGCATAATTTCAAAAAATTTTCTTTTTTTTTATTTTTTGCGATACTGATATATATGTAAATTTTTTATTCCATAAGAGCATATAAATACAAATCAATTTCGATTTAGTTATTTCAGAATTTATTATATGTAAATCTAAAGTAATCAAATCAAAGATGATTTGTATTTTTATGCTCTTATGGAATAAAAATTCATATTTATAATGATAATATATAGTACAATATATTGATCTGATTTTTTCATTTCATTGTATATATTTTATTTGTTGTATTAAATTGCTCTAATTTTTTTATTGAGCACTCTGCAGGATCGATTTACTCCTGCAATATATATCTATAGATATTGTAGGGTCTCTACATACTCGTATATATTAGGTCTCCATAATATTAGGTCTTCAAATTAGGTCTCTATAATGTATATATATAGTCCCCATAATTAGGTTTCTATAATATAGCGTCCATAATTTTAGGTCTCCATAATATATATTAGGTCTCTATAATATAATATTTACAGTCGCAATAATCTATATATAGATATTAGGTCTCTATAATTAGATCTCCATAATATTGGGTCTAAATATAGGGTCTCCGATGGGGTCGCTATACATGTACTGTACATATTTATATGTACGTATATTATTTGTTACTAATAAAACTATAATACAGTAGAATTTGCCTAAGTCGACTTCGGCTAAGTCGCCAGTTCGTCTAAGTCGCCACATATCGCTTGGTCCCGGCTGAGAGCCTATTGTTTTCTGTTTTATCAAGTTCGGCTAAGTTGTCTTCGCCTAACTCGTCAATTCGCCTAACTCGCCACTGTTTTTGCTCACCATGAGCAAAAAAATTTGCCTAAGTTGTCAGACCTATAAAAACTTTGCCAGCGTGATTATATTCCAAACTTTTAGTCTGCTACCACTACACTACAGTTGTTTCGCCTATCTGTTTACGATCCTACTGATGTAACACAACCCCACTGTGCGTCACAAACTTCCTTCATAACCCCATTATTTCATCACTTTAGATTGTTTTTACCAGGTTTAGTTTCCGTTCAGTTAGCCATCTTATTGCCATGTGAAGCAGCCTGGCTATGACAGTTAGAAAAGCTATCAGCTTATTTGCAATAAATTACAGTACTTAGTGACTAGGGAATGGGCAAAAAATAAGGTTACAGCAGAGAATAGATTAATAAGAAGACAGAAAGAGCACAGAGCAAGAAGAATAAGCGCATAGAGTAGATTGTACTGTACTGTGTAAAGAAACAAATGTTCTTTAACGGCATTCTCGCCACTGCCAATAAATAAAGCTTTTTATAGCGCAGTTTTTTCTGCACAGTGCTGTGTTTTAATCGTTTAGTGTTGTTGATAATGTCGAGGAAAAATCTTAAGCTCAAAACTTTAACTTTGCAAGAAAAATATGAAATCGTAGCAATGCACAAAAGCGGGAAGATTACGAACAAGGCACAGTTTGCTATGGAACACAACATCCCACGATCAACGTTGAGTTCCATCATCAAAGTGTCAGAAAAAATTATTTCTGACCACGAAGATGGAAAGAACAGTAAATCAAAAAGAAAGAGGAAGCACAATTTTGAAGACGTGTATGAGCCATTGTTGAAGTGGTTTAGAGCTGCCAGAGACAAGAAATTACCAATTAGTGGAGATAACTTGCGGCTGAAAGCTCAACAGTTTGCTGAAGCATGTGGTTATGAAAATCCGAAGACACTAGACACTAATTGGATCAACAGGTGGAAATTTAGGAATGAAATAGTCTGTAAGAAACTGCATGGAGAAGCCGAATCTGTAAACCAACAAGCTGTGGACAACTGGCAAAACAGCAGACTTCTTGAAATTCTGAAAGAATTCGCACCTGAAAACATTTTCAACACAGATGAAACTGGCCTTTTTTTCAAGTGTCTTCCTGACAGAACACATGTGCTAAAACATGAAAACTGTGCTGGTGGAAAAATGTCTAAAGAAAGACTGACTGTACTTGTCTCTGCAAGTATGATGGGAGAAAAACTTCCACTTCTTGTAATCGGAAAATCTGCAAAGCCACGTTGTTTCAAAGGAGTAAAAAGACTTCCACTTGAGTATAAATCCAACTCCAAAGCTTGGATGACCTGCAGTATTTTTACATCTTGGCTGAGAAAACTGGATAGTCTGATGCAAAACAGCAACCGAAAAATTGCCTTGGTTTTGGACAATTGCACTGCTCATCCAAATGTAAATGGCTTGGCTAATGTCAAACTGATATTTCTACCTCCAAACACTACAGCAAAAACGCAGCCTATGGATGCTGGTGTCATTCGCTGTCTGAAAGCCCATTACAGAAGCAATTTAGCAAAAGAACGATTGGTTGCGTGGGAAGAAAATATTGAAGATTTTAAAATTGACATCCTGACTGCCATGAACTTTCTGAGTCAAGCCTGGAGTGCTGTTTCTCCTGTCACCATCCAGAACTGTTTTAGGAAGGTAAACTTCAAGCTGAGTGATACTGAAAGAGTTGAAGAAAGTACAGAAAAAAGTGATGCAGAAGCAGAAAGAATTTGGGAAATGCTGCAAGCTGCTGAGCTTGTTCCTGCCTCAGTATGCTTTTCGCAGTACACAGACGCTGACGAAAATTTGATAAACAGAGAGACCATTACAGAAGAAAGCATTTTGAGTGAAATCAAAGAGAAAACATGTGATACAATCGAAGAAATAGACGAAGAAGATGATGATGAAGAAGAAGAAGATTTAGTGCCACCTCCATCCATAAAAGAAGCTCTTAATATGGCAAAGAAGCTGCAACATTTTATGATGTGTCAAGAAGACGGGGGAGAATCATATGGTGCATTGACCAAAATCCATTCGTACATAGTGGACAAGTCCTTGGCAAATGCAAAACAGTCGAAAATCTCGGATTTCTTTAAGACTGCATCTTGAGTGTTTAAATAAATATTATGTTGTTGTACAGCAATCCAAACAGTCCTTTCTGTTTGTGTTCTTTATTTCTCAAATATTCAGCTTCTGCAGAAACAAAGGGATCTAAAGTCTGTGTAGGCTTAAGCATATTAATCTGTTGTTTGCCTAAGTCGCCAGTTCGCCTAAGTCGCCACTTTTTCTGTTCCCCTTGAGGTGGCGACTTAGGCAAATTCTACTGTATATACTGTATATTATAAGAATTTAAAAAAGAAAATTTTTTGAAATTATGCCAAAATACGAAAATAGCATAAGAAACAAGATATAAGTTTCATTGATGTCAAATTGAATTTCATTTTTGCAAATTGATTTTCATTTCTGCCAAATTGATTTTCATTTGTGCCAAATTGATTTTTATTTGTGCCAAATTGAATTTCATTTGTGCCAAATTGATTTTCATTTGTGCCAAATAGACTTGTAAATGGTATAGTGTTTAGAAATAAAAATCATAAAATCCGAGACAGATTCAAGGTGAAGACTTTTTTTTAAAACACTTACTTTTTAGGGAAAAATCAAGAAACTGGGCCCTTATTTAAATGAAGACCTTTTTTTCTTTTTTCAGAGAACACTAGTTTTGGAGACGAATTTTTTTTATTATTAATGAGCGTCCCGATTTGCCCGTTTGGAAATATGGTATGCTTAAATAATTCTTAACGACAACAAAAGTTGCAAAACGAAGTATCTAGCCTTTGTGTTTATTTGATATATGTTACAAAATTTAAAATGTTTAATTACAGTACTTTTATTGCTTGTCATGCCATAAAGAATAAATTTAAGAGCTTAAAATACAAGCTTTTTTATTGTCATTTAAAAACATTCTACTGTATAAATAACATTGTATAAATATTGTATAAAATTTATGCCAATAAATTGTCTAAAGTCAAAGCCTTATCAAAAAAGCTTTACTTAAAACAAGAGATTATCAACTCTAGTCATGAAATTATCTAAATTTTTATGTATTATGAAAACTTTACTTCCTAATAAACCAACTCGGATTCTTCCTAATTATATTCATAAAGAGGGTCGAAAAATAGATACACAATTAGAAATTGCTGATAAATACAATAATCAATTTTGTAAGGGTTGGTAAAGTCTTAGCTGAAAAAGTCAAACCTTCTAATTTGAATAATTTTTAACAGTATCTATGTGATTGTGTTTGTTCTTCTATGTTTTTAAATCCTACTAGTGAGTTTGAAATTCGCTGCATTATTAATCAATTAAATATTAACAAAAGTTGTGGTTCTTATGGGATTGAAGCAAAATTTATCGTTCTTGCGCCTAAGGTTTTGTATCCAGCATTAGCTATATCATTTAATGTTTGTTTGATTTCGATATTTTTCCTACCTGTCTTAAAACAGCTAAAGTCGTTCCTGTATATAAGGGTAGAGACAAAAATGAAGTATCAAATTATAGACCTATTTCAATATTGTCTATATTTTCTAAAATTTTGCAAAAACTAATTCATACGCGAATACTTTCTTTTTTAAAATCTCATTCAGTATTAACTTCTACACAACATGGATTCAGACCTATGTATTCAACTTTGCATGGTTTTCCAGATATTACTAATTCTGCATTAGATAATATTGAAAAAATTGTATACTGGGCTTGCATTTTTAGATTTAATCAAAGCATTTGATACTGTTAATTATTCAATTTTACTTTATAAACTTAAACATTATGGAATACGAGGAATAGTTAACAATTTTTTTGGTTCTTTTTTAACAAACAGAAATCAGTACGTTACAATTAATAACACTAATTCTTCCTTAAAATCTATAGATATTGGAGTTCCTCAAGGCTCCATCCTTGGACCGCTTCTTTTTTTATTATATATTAATGATATTCCTAACAGTGTTAATTGTACTCCATGTTTATTTGCTGATGATACTTGTCTCCTGATGGGTGCTCCGTCAATTAATATTCTTGAAAAACCAAATTAAAGATTAACTCAATAATATTTGCAATTAGATATCTGCAAGCAATTTAACGCTAAATTCAAAAAAATTGCAAATAATAATTATTTCATCAAACCTCAAGTCTTCAAATGTTGTTTTAAATATTCAAAGTCCAGCTGGTGAAATTAAAACCGTTTATAAGGCAAAAAATTTGGGAATTATATTTGATAATCGATTAAGCTTCCATGAGTATATAAAATTCTTGAAGCAAAAATAGCTCGATCAGTTGGAATTCTGAATAAACTGAAGTATTTTTTACCCAGCTCGGTTTTATTGAAATTATATTATTCACTTATTCATTCCCATTTGAATTATGGCCTTGTTGTTTGGGGAAGCACTTATTCGACATATCTTAACAAACTAAAATTGCTTCAAAATAAAGCAATTCATATTGCTACTCTTCTCATAGGTCAACTAGCTCAAAACCTTTATACATTAAAACAAATATTTTTCCCTTGCCTAAATGGTTTGAGTTTGAAACAGCTAAATTTGTTTATTTTTATAAATTTAATTTGTTACCTAAGATTTTTAAAAACTACTTTTCATATGCTAAATCTTGCCATTTTGGTACCACAAGATTTTCACTTAAAAATCACCTTACCATTCCTCTGTTTAAGAGTAATCGAACTCAAAGATTTATCAAATACATAGGACCAAAAATTTTGGAATTTTATCAGTTATAATCTGAGAAAAATGACATTTAATAAATTTAAAAAACATTATAAATTAGTTCTACTTTGCAGTGATTAAATTCTTATAATTCTTACAATTTGTTCTTTGTACCTTATTTTATCTTTTTCATTGCTTGGTTTGTCTCTACTTATTCTTAATGCTATTTTGTTGTTTTGTTTTGTTTTGTTTTTTTTTGTTGTTGTTTTTCATTTTTTGTATAGATATTCAATTTTTATATTGTCACTTTCCTTGTGTATTTTTGTATTTTACAAGGTGATTGCTTGACTCGAAGACTTCACTGTCCCTTTGCAATCACCTTTTCGCAATTTATGAATTTATACTATATAGTATTTATATTGCTGTCTATATTTACCCATTTTGTTTTTTGTTTTTTGCGACGAAATAAACTAAATTGATGGACTGATTGATTGAAAACAAACTAATATAAATAATCCAAAACTATTGAAAACCTAAATTAGGTCCAAACTTACAATGAGTGGTAGATCCATTGTAGGACGCATAGACCGGAAAAATTAATTTAAAAAACTTTTCTCAACAAAAAATCCCAACTAAATGTCCCAATAAGCTTTCGTTTATTACAACTTCTTAAGATAACTCATTCAAATAGAATCAGTTTGAATAAGTTATCTGAAGAAGTTGTAATAAACGAAAGCTTATAGTGGTATTTAGCTGGGATTTTTTTAAAAAAGTTTTTCGATATAAAATGGTTTGAAATATTTGCGGCCTCGAAAGTATAAGTAATAAATAGTTTCCAAGTAACTTGCCAACACGGTCGCTATATTTTTTCTGCCAAAGATAACAAAGAAATGATTGATTGGATCAGGTGAGATTAGTTGCTTTGTTGCGATTCATTCTCTGCTGTCAATGTAGATTGCGACGTTGCAATTTTTACAATATCATTGCACTTTAGCGACATATACCAGCTGTGCTAAACTAATTTTCGCGCACTTCAATTTTGCTCATTCACAAAAAGGCTGATAGTGTTTACTATAAACTGCCAAGACAAAAGTCCATAACCAGCATCGAAAAGCCTGTTTCGTGCTTCTTAAAAATCATCAGGATATTACAGCTTGACGTTCATGTTTAGAAATCTTCGAAAGCACAAAAGCGATATTGAGGCACGGGGTGAAGCATGTATGGCGGATTGTACTCTAAGGACCCCGCTGTTTATTCGTCCTTTAATTCTACAGAGACACTCATCGGAATATTTATTCGAAAATGGAGTGAAAAACGTTTTGCTCTGTCACGGATTTAGTAAATACAAACATTTTTACTAAAAATTTGTAAATGCAATAATAAAGAAAACCGCGTAGTCTGAATCGCACGAGGTTGGTGTTGTCTGTGAGTCTTTTTTAAAACCGTTAAAAAGTGCAAAAAAATCAAATAAACAAAAAATGGAATTTTATTCTTTTACTTCATAAATAGCTACTTTAATTAAAGAAAATGACAAAATTTGCTATAAAACAAATTATTTAAAAATTATAGCAAGCAAAATCCAACATTTCATTTAGTTTGTAACTTTAGTTAGTTCGTAATTTGTAGAAGATAATCCTGCACGCCCAGTTATCTCGATGGTTGGCTTTCCCGAACACAAACTAGCTAAATTCTTGGATACGATCATTAAGCCGTATATATCAGATAAACACATGCTGCGCTCATCTTATGAATTCTTAGAAAAGTTACAAGAAATCAATCTGAATTCATTTTTTTTTTATTTTATTTTAATCTCTATATTTATCCTCCTGACTCGCAGGAAAGCGACGGAGGCGCTATACATAGGGTAAGCAATTACCCCGACCTGCTTCCGGAGATGCCAAGATATTGCTGTCCGCTAGTAAGTTAGTAGAGATATTACTGCAATTTAGTACTGCTTGTCAAGACCACCAAGCAGGGGAAAGTGCCGTAAAGTGTCTTTCCCAAGGACACAACAGTATGGCGTAAGTGGGTTTTGAACCCATAATTCAAATCAAGTAATGGTAAGCTTCGATGTCAAATCCTTATTTACAAATGTTCCCTTACAAGAAACAATCGACTTTATTTCAAATAAAATTTATGACAAAAACTCAAACGCTAATCAACTACCAATAAAAAAGAAAATCTTTAAAAAATTATTACATGTAAATTTAGAAACTAAAGAAATATTTTTATACAAAAACAAATTATATCAGCAAATTGATGGTGTTTAGATGGGTTCACCACTAGGTCCTACTATAGCTAACTTCTTTCTGGCTGAAACAGAAACCCGCCTTTTACAACAGCAACTCAATTCCGTCCCAAAAGTCTATTTTAGATATGTAAATGACATTTTTGCAATATTTAACAACGAAGCAGACAGTATGGAATTTTTAAATAGATTATATTCACAACATAAAAACTTGCAATTTACAATGGAAAAGTCTACTAATACTCTCCCCTTTTTAGACATGGAACTTAAAATACACAATAATAAGTTACAATCTTGGACTTGGAGAAAACCGACTCATACTGGTGTTTTTCTGAATTTCAAAGCAATTTGCCCGTTAAAATGGAAATCAAACTTACTTAGTTGGATGCTAAATCGTGCCAAAAATATTTGTTCCGATTGCCAACTGTTCAATAATGAAGTAGAAAAATTAAGATCAATGTTATATAATAATGGATACCCAAATTATTTTTTCGATAAAGTTTTTTACCAATTTATGAACAGTAGACAAACAAATTTAAATCAGACGCAACCTACCAATAAAAAAGAAAAAGAAACCATTACAGTTAAAATTCCATATGTGGGGAAACAGTCTCACATATTCGTAAAAGGCATTTCGAAACTTATTTGGAAATTCTCTGCCGTGCATTTAACACCTTTTTATAAAACTTGCAACGTTGGAAACTATTTCAATTTAAAATCTAACACACCTGCGTTTTTGTTATCAAATGTTGTTTATCACTTTTCGTGCCCGTGTGATGCGGGTCTGACTTACATCAGTAAGTCAACAGGTCAGGTGGTAACAAGAGCAAAGGAACACTTAAATTTAGGCTCTTCGGTTAAAAGCAAAATAAAAGATCATATTATTGAATGCAATTTTTGTAATAAAAAAGATATGAAAAAATTAATTGATCGTTTTAGTGTTATAAAGAAATGTTCATCAGATTACGACTGTAAAATTTACGAAGCGTTACTAATTAAAAAACATCAACCTAAATTAAATAAACAACTGTATGAAAATGGCTCGTCTTTCTTGCTACAACTATTTTAATTTAGTCATGTGATCTGCATTATTTTTTCTCTTTTTTCTCTTTTTTTTACTGTTTTTTCCTCTATGAATTCTGACGCTTGTTTTTGTGTAATTGTCATTGTCTTTAAATTAAATTAGTAATAACAGTGACAGCATAAACTTTAGAAAATCGTTCTTTTTATATATTTTAATTGAATGTATTTGTCGTTTATGGTTAAAAAAATTTTTAGATGATTTTAAACAATTTTAAGATGCTTTGATAAGGACTGATAATAGTCGAAAATGTTTAGCTTTTTAATAAAAAAAAAAAAATTACAAATTAAATGAAATGTTGGATTTTGCTTGCTATAATTTATAAATGGATTTTAAAAATTCTTTCTTCCTAAAACAAATTATTATTTTTGACTGAATAAAATTCACATTACCGCAAATACGAACTTTCAGAAAAACTTTTTATTTCAATGAACTGAGATTAATATCAACGTTGTGTATAAAACGAACATTTGCTTTAAAAACATTTTGATTGGCCACTTACGCTTGCAGGAACCCGACAGAGACAACATAGTGACGAGGCGTATTTTCTTGATCGATGTTCCAGCACCCAAACCCATTCCGACATTGCTTCGTCTCACAGCAACCTCTCTCTTTTGTCATCGTCGGAAATGACAGACTGCGCTTACTTAGAGGTATCCTGTGACATTTAACTTTTTGTGTGAAGCTGGTGGTTGGAAGAATATCAATTAATATTACTTCAAGATTCAACCAAATTTTCTATTTGCACTGAACTGGAAGAATTTAATTTTTTATTTTAAATTCTTAAATATTATTTTGATTTTACTGTATTTCTTGGACGTTTGTTTTGTGTAGACGTTTACTGAAATCCAAATGGCACGTTTTGTATTTGTTTGATTTCCTTAAAATCGCTTAAATTTTTATCAAAATCCTTTGAACAAAGAACAACTTATTTATTGCTCTGTTTTACAGGTTGCAGGGTTAAATGAAAAAGAAATATCTGGGTTTGATTTTACCCAACGTCGACCATCTCATGGCAATAAAATTCAATCATCTAGCGTCAACGACGAGTTTGGTGGTTGCTTTTTGAATAAAAGTTCTAGAGAAAAGAATACAAAACAGCAAACCCCTGACTCTGGCGGTGGAAAAAAGAAAAAACGCGCCCCGTTGTGCCGACAGGTTAATTTTGCCGTTTTCAAAATGTTAATAAAAGATCTACAGTTTGAATTAATTTTTTAAATCAACCGCTTCATAAATCGTGTGTAAAAGTTGTTGTTATTTTGATGTCAGAATCGCAGCCAGAAAATTAGAAGTTTTGTATAGTGCAAGACTTGTCATTAAGCATTTCATAAAATTGTTTAACAAAAAACAATTTTACTTGTTATTGTTGTTGTTGGTTTTATTGAAAAAAAGGTAGTAATAATAACTGCAATTCGTAAAATATAAAGGTTAAAAATCCTTTGCCAAATGAAATGAGAAAACAGGAAAAGAGACCTCCTCTTCCCCCAGTCCCACCTCCGAATCAAAAGTTGTAAGTTTAGTTGCGTAACTTGGTTGATTCGGTTGGTTTCGTGTCAGTAAATCATAGGTTTTCAATTTATTCTTGAAAGAATTTAGTTTAAGCCATTTTTATATTCTTTGGGAAAAGTATTCTAAATTTTTTGCAAATCTATTAAATTATTGGCAAATTGTTGATCCAAAACTGAAAAATATTTGACTATAACTTTTATTTTTCATTTAATATGTGTAGATTGAAATGAAGGTTTTTTAAATGAGAAAGAGAGCTTTTCTAACAATAATTCAATAAAATTTCAATTTCATTTTCATATAATTGCTGAATATTGAAAAGCTCGTTTTTGATGAAAATATTTTCAACACAATTTTAAGTTTTATTCCAAACAATGCTCAAATAAGCTTATTATAAATACGTTGAAGTTAGTTGATAATTGTGGCATTTTTTAAACACTTGTACGCTGCAGTTGGTTATGCAGCATGTTAAATCGCTGAGCTAAAGAAAATTGTAAATATCAGGTATTGCTATAGGATAAGATCCGATCTTGCACGAATTATACATCTTTTTGTTTTTTTCATATTTGTTTGCTTTTTCTATCTTAAGTTTTTATTAATTATTAAACCCGAAAACAAAGTGAAGAGACTTTTTCGATAAAACCATTTAAATGTTTACTGCAAAAAATTCAGTTCTGGTAAAAACATTACATTTTTTGGCATTAAAAATTTAATATTTAGTGTTTGCAATATTTACAGTACTGCATGTAGTTTGCAGTATTTGAAACTTTTGCAAAATTAGTCGGCACGATGATTCAATAGGTAGGAGTACCGCTTTAATGGCAACCGTGATCAACATGGTCTTCATTCAACTCCTATCTCGTCATTTTGTTGCGTTTCCGAAAAAAAGACTTCACGGTATTTTTCTCTGTTTGGCGTTCTTAGCAAGCGGCTGTAAATAAAAAACTAAAAAATTAAATTAATTATTTCAGCTGGACAGCAATATCTTAGTATTTCTGAAAGAAGGTCAAGGTAATCACATGACGCTTGCTCTAAATTTAACACCTTCAACGTTACTTTGTGAATTAAGATAATAAATAAGTGAAGAGCTATGGCACTGTTTGTTTAACCACAATCATTCAATCATTAATATTTTCAAGTTAAAGTTTAATTTCGAAATAGATCGATTGCATATTGTGACCACTGATAAAGATGATATTATCATCAGCAAACGACTCAGTAATTTAAGCAGTTTCTAGAATAATCAAATAAACTACTATATAACAAAAACCGACTCAGAATAGCTCTTTGATATAAAATTTAGAGATTGGTTTTATTGACAAGAAAAGCATTTGTTGGACAGCTTTTAACTATTTAAAAGCAGTTTCTTTATTTCTATAATAATTTAGCTGCCTTAGATTCACTGAATATTTTGCTATTTCTTTTCTACGGCGTGCGTGATGTACAATGCCGTTGTAGGAACCACAAATCTTATATTTCTTTTCTTTTATATTTACATTAATTTTTTCCAAATAAAGTCTATATTTTAGGAGACAATATTTAATATTGGTATTAGTTACGTTTTAAATAGGCTTAGAGCAATTTAAATAAAATATAACTTTAATCTAAAACAATCTGCCAACAAATAAATCAGTGGTTTTCAACCTTTTGTTATACCGCGACTCACTTGGGCTTAATTTAATTCTTGTCAAGTTAACTTAACAACATGAGTGGAACACTGGTGTTGTATCTTGGAAAAAAAATTTTTAAGCTTGTTGCTGTTATTGCCAGAACACATCATAAATCTGGCTCTACTATTTCTTTATTCTTATTCTTTACTACCAACACTCAAGAGAAGCCATTCTGATAAAAAAAGGCATCAGAAGTCGTATGAACGGTTGCAACTCTAAAAAATGGATAAAGCCATGGCTGACGAATATGCAGACTAAGTCTTATTTTTGGAGATCCCTTTTGTAATTGAATCATTTTGTAGAGTTTGAGTAACTTCACCTAGATTAACTAAGCTGTGAGGAATTTTTCAACACGGTCCTACTAATACGCAATCATCCACCATCTTAAAATTCCATTTACGTCACTGTGTAAAGAGTGAAAATACAAATAAAAATATTGTAACCGGACAACAATATCTGGGCATTTTTCAAAGAAAAGCCTGTGTAATCGCTTTAAGGTTTTTTTAAGTTTAACGCGTCAGACTTTTCCAGCGAGTGAGTATAAGGGAACAATCATTTTTCTATATGTTGCATTATTACTTACGTTCTCTTCCTTCATATAATACTTCATGTGATAATTGATCTATACCCTTTATTTGCAATTTGCAATTAACTAAAGTCACTATTTTAAAAAGGTTTTTTTAAAAAAAAAGGGTCTAAGCTGGTCAGTAATCAGCTCTTAAAATCTTTCTTAGACCAATATGTTAATCTACGACACCATGCTGACACGCTTATCCTAACAAACATTTCTACATCATCCAGTCATGTCCTCATAACGTAGTAAAAAAAGAAATTCTTAAAGGTATCCTATTTTATTCATCTTCAATAACTAACACACTGTGTTTTATCATCTGTAGGTTTACTTAACAGCTAAGTACTGAGCTTTAGTTTGGTGTTGCAGTGCTTACGCTTGCCTCATAGAAAGTGTCATTGAATGACGCTTGCGCATAGTCATTGGATGCCTGCGTCCCACTCCAACAGACCATCTACCAATACTTTCAAGAACAACATAGCTGAGTATTGGTAGATGGTCTGTTGGAGTGGGAAACAACTTTCAAGAACAACACAGTTGAGCCGACTAGAAGTGACACTCTTTTTGGTTTACCGTGAATTTCTGCACTCTGACCACATGTTGCATGGTCTTTTAAGTTGTCCCTCAGATGCTTTCCAGGAAAGACTACAATATAAACGGCTCTTTGTGCCATCTATTAAGCAATCTTGTCGGACTAGACAATTGCGCTTCTCAGTGAACAATTAATTATAGTTAGAACACGGAATACTCTGAGAATATAATCAGGCTTCGTGCTTTCATACCAAGGACCAGTACCAGGCCTGTTGTAATGATCTTGTCCCGAAAAGCTTGGGTCAAGCTCAATCGCTTGAGGACTGGTGTTGGGCAATTCCATTCGTCCATGTACAAATGGGGTCTCGCTTTTTTACCGAATCGCGAGTGCGGAACCTCTGAACAAACCGCAGATCACGTCCTAATAGTGTGCCCCCTACATTGGGCACCACATGGAGCAAAAGGTCTGACGGTTTTGGATGACAAAACTCAATGATGGTTCAACATCACCATTGCCAGCATAATATCAGGGCTGTACAGTAGCCTTGGATAGTAAAAGGATAAACCCTCAGCTGCAGTCCTATTTGTGTCTAACCCGGAGTGGATGCTCTTCAAAACGACGACAATCAGCTGTAGCAATAGGCTGCCTTAAAGATTAACACGCACCGCTATTTAGGGTTGCACTCACCTGTACCTGCAAGCAATGTTACGATTGACAAATTAAATTTAATTAAAATTATGAGTTTAAAATTACTTTAAAAAACTGAATAAATTGGACAGCAATGTTTTCTTTAGCGAAACGTAATCATAGAAAAGTTTATGATTAACAACCATTGTGTGTGATCACAAACAAACTGAAGTGATGAAAATTGGTTTCTGCTCTTGAGAAAACTTTGTGTAGTATTCAGCGGTAACTAAATAAAAAAAAAAGTCAAGAAATTTTTAAAGCAAGTTTTGATCATTGTAACGTTTTCAGTAGGTTTAGCAAGATTTTAAACTTATAATTACAGTTTAAAGAACTATTGCAAGTGCATAGAATACCGTTTATTTAAATAAAAACTTTAACACTAGAAGGACCAAACGCGTCAATTGACGCATTTAAATTTTTACATGGCGATAAATTGCGCTTTCTGAAGTATCATCGCTCCGTACTTTTTGACTTTTATTTTTTTATAGGTAGACACTCTCAGACCAAATTTCGTGACCTGGGGGGCAAAAATTAGGGAAAAAAATAAAATTATATCTAGAAGGACCAAGCGCGTCAATTGACGCAAGACTCGTTAACACGTCGAAATGAATCATACCAACCTGTTTACCAACAGTTTCTTGGTAGATATCATTATATTTTCTTTTTCTAAAGCAGTTTTTTCATGGCATCAAAGAACATAGACAGCATACCTTAATATGACGTAATAATTGTGTTTTAAATTTATTTATTCCCTATCAAGTTAGTTTTATCAATCGCTCGTTGTACTGCTACTGTCCTGATCTATGAAGAAGTATTTTCAATTCGTTGTCACTCTTTTTCTGGTGATTCTCGGCGTACACAAGCTAAGCTATTTTGCGTTATGAGAAATTTACGGGGCATGGCTGGGTTTGGGCCTGGCGGACAATACGTAGTAGTTTTCTGTTTTGCGTTAACTACAAGAAAATCAGGTATAGCTTAGCCTAGTGTTTTAAATATTGCTGCCATAGAAGTTATTATCGTAAGCATTAAGTTGCAAAAGAAGATAAGCTGTATTTGAGGGGCATTGTTATTACCTTGACCAAGCTATACCTCAGTCATGGAAGCTCTAAATAGGTTGTTCCTGACAATAATATGTTTATTCTTAGAACCACAGGAGCAGCAAGTTTGAAGTAATTTGTGCAACGAGCATTTTGCATAGTGTCTAACGATGAGTTGTCTTTTCACAAGTCAGAAGCCAAATAAATTACTGATACTGTATTTCCTTTGAATGTAAAATGTCTCAAAGGTTTGCTGCTGATCAAGCGTTGCAATTGTAGCAAATTATTGCTTTAGAGTCTTCTGATGGTGAGTACTCAGATTCCAAATCTGATGAACTCAACAATGTGATTGTGGATATTCAAAATAAGAAGAATTCTTCTGATTCAGATGACAAATATACAAACCAGGAAGCGCCAATCAGCACAGATGATGGTGCGCGTGCTCGAAGCAGTAGTGATAATGATGAACAAATCCTTTTGAGCAAAGACAGATCCTACTAGCAGCGCTCAGTTCCCTCCCAAGTCACTACTAGACGACTACAGAAGCACAATATTGTTAGAATCCATGCAGGACCTACATCATATTTCACATCCAGCATCATACGCGGCATTCCTCTTTCTTCGTTCCGCATCTTTTTGAACAAGCCCACGCTAAAGAATATTCTGAAGTGCACTTCTTCAGAAGCACATCGTGTCACTGGAATTAACAGCTGGACAGTTACGTTAAATGAACTGGACAAACTTATGGGACTTATTGTGGCACGTGGCGTAATTGGTGGAAGGACTTTTCCTATAAAAAGTATATGGGATAAACCTTGGGGATGCTCTTTCTTCAACGCTAATATGCCAAGTTAGAGATTCTTAAAAATTATCAAGTTTCTCTGGTTTGATTTAAAAACTGAAAGGAGGAGGAATTTGGAAGAAATAGTTTTGCTTGGCATAATTTCTGTGAAACCCGTTTTTAAAAAATTTTCAGAAGGCCTACGATCCCAACGTGAATATAACCATCGATGAGCAACTTCTTTCTTGCACGGCCAGGTGTAAGTTTATTCGGTATATGCCGAATAAGCCAGATAAGTTCGGCATAAATTTTTGGATGGCCTTCGATGTAGAGAGCAAGTATCTACAGTATACAACGGATTGTCTTATTTTGGGAAGGACTGGACGAGAAGTGGAGATGCCAGCTTGCCAACGGATGTAGTAATGAAGCTAACGATTCCTTTATTCAGCCAAGGTTTTAACGTCACGTGTGTCAATTACTTCACTTCCTTGGACCTTTTATTGAGATTTGCAAAACGGCAGTGCAATTTGGTGGTGACAATTTGAGCAAACCGAAGGAAAATTTCAGATTTTTTGAAGAAGAAGCGTATGTTGCATAGCACCATGGCTGTACACTTCACAGGGGAGACTACAGCGACTATCACTTCTTATCAGTGCAAGCAGTCGAATTCTTTAAACATTCTGAGCACCCTACATAAAAAGTTGTTATTCCAGAGCACAATAATCCGGTCGGGTACGCTTCGATGCCGCCGACTCGATGCCGCCGACTCGATGCCGCCGACTCGATGCCAGGCCAAACCGATGCCAAGCCAACACGATGCCAAAATATATTGTTTAACTTTTAAATTGTTGCTTACTAGTGGTGTACTAGTGGTGTCGGTATCGAGTCGGCGGCATCGAGTTGGCGACATCGAGTTGGGCCATTTCCCAATAATCCGAAGCGTAAGCCAGAAACCGTGCTCTTTCATAACCAGACGAAGGTTGGTGTAAATGTTTTGGATCAAATATCCAGGCTCTATTCAGTGAAAGCTGCTAGCAGAAGATGGCCAGTACATATTTTTTATAATATCATTGACATAGCTCTAATAAACAGTTGGGTTATCTATAAAGCTGTGTGCAAGAGCAACTTCAGCCATAGAGCGTACATATAAAAAGTATGAGAAGAACTCACTGGTAGCCTAACTAAAGCTACGGAGTTATTGATTTTTTAAAGACCTACGAGATCCAGTACAGGCACTTCTGCTACACGAAAACTGAAAAAAGACAGTGTGACATCCTACTCCGAAAGACCGCTGCACGTGTTCTTGTAAATCGTGCAGAAGTAAAAAAACTAACGTCTGTGTAGTGTGTCAAAGTCCAATAGGTGGAAAGTGTTTCAGTAAACGATATTTTTCCTGTCCATCATAAAGCTTTGAAAGCATGCTCGTTTCGTTGACCTAGATACTTGGCAATATTATAACTTTTCAAATGTGTACGGTCTGCCTTTCAGAAGCCTTACAATATAGAGAGAAACGCATACAAATTTTAAAAAAAGCGCGTGCGTCAATTGACGCGTTTGGTCCTTCTAGGTAGTCGTAAAGTTTAGTCCTTCTAGTGTTAACCATAATTTTGTTTTGTTGGTAATTCTGTTTTGAATGGGTTTGTTTTTTCACAATGATTAGAAGAGCAGCAGCACAAGGTTGTAGAATAAAGCAAAAATGAAAATGCATCCGTATGCTTTTTTTTGCTATTTAAGATAGTTTCAAGCAACACCACATCTTTGAATGTTTTCAGCCTTAAAAGCTAAAAAAATTTTAGTTTTCTTCAATTATCTAAAATAATAATTGATGTCTTTGTGATCCGACAGTTGACCGAACAATAGTTTTTTTTTTAAATAAATAATAAAAAATAAACCATCGGTTATTTCTAAACTCTGTACAACCAAGAATTTATTGAGAAGTTAATAAATCTAATTAAAATAACAAAGAGATGATGTTATAATCATAAAACTTGCACAGTTAAATCAACTGCTGCTCGATCAACTGTCGTTTCCATCTATTGTCGTATGATGAACAGTCGTTTTGATTAAACTGTCATTCAATTGATGATGTAGTAATGATTTCTTAAAGTAAAGGATTATTCAATTGAAGAGCTTAGTTTAAATGTACCTAAGTCACATAATATCATTTTGAGAAAATGAGGTTTAAAGTTTTCAAAAACCCTACTTCTACTGTACAATAGAAATATGCTAAGATTTCAAATCTCTGTGCTATTCAAAAAGTGATTTCCTGAAAAGATTTTTTGTCAGAATATTTCTGGCAAGTAAACAAACAATTTTTTCAGCTTATCTCATTTTTTCGAAAATGTGACTTAGGTACTTTAGAAATAGAACCTTCAATTTCTTTTAGTTCTAACTTTTTAACTAATTTTACAAATTAAAGTCACGAACTTTTAAGTAGATAAATCGAATGAAGTTTTTGGTAAAAATAAATACAGCTTGTTTTCAACGTATTCGGTAATTCAATAATTGAACTCAATATTTTGCAGTCACGCCTTTCTCAGTTTTTCAAAAAACAGTTGCTCTGAAAACTGATTTTTATCTAAATATTAATATTTCATTTTAAAACTAAGTTTGATTGATTAATTTAAAAGTTGTTGCAACTTGTTTTTATATTTGTGACGTAATTTTTTTTTACTGTTACCTTAAAGAAAAGGTTAAATTTTAATTTTTTACACTAGATTTAGATTAAAACTTGACCGTCTCAGCCAGAGATAGAAAAATCGGAGTAAATTACCCCAAATATGGTAAAATCAGATAAGTTTCCTCCAAAATTCAAAATGGTTCAATATTGCACTTAATTTATTACGCTATCAGAGCAAACATTTTCTGATTATTAGAAGTTTTTCTATAATTTTTCAGAGTTTAAGGCCTAATAAAACAAACTTGAACCGGAATTGAATCCGAAAAATTAAAATTTTTTAAATTTAAACCGGAGCTGAACCCGTAAAAATTAAATTTGCCGATCCTGAACTTGAACCGTAACTTTATTTTAAATGAGTACGGTTTAGTTTAATTTTTGATTAATTTATGTAGACCTTGATGAATAACAATTTTTTATTTGAAGTTACTACAATCTTTTTGGTAACGTTTTAGGTCTATTAACGATTTCTTTAATCTTACATGCTTACAAATAAATTTACGAAACCAATCAACTTAATCTGCCAATAAAATTGTATAGTTAATATTATATTGGAGAGATTAGGGACCATTGACCCAAAATTTATTTTATTTTTATTTTAGTCTTTAATTTAAAAAAAAATTGCCTTGAAACCACTTTTTACTCAATCACACATGCATATAACTTTTTAATTCCATAAAGCATTGACAAAATATCTTGTTTTAAAAATTACAAAATTTTTGGCCCAAAGGTCCTGAAGCTTGGGGACCAATGAGCCACACTTAAAGGATTTTTTGGGCCAATATTTTATGTCATATACTTTAACATTAAACTAAATGAAAAGTACAGATTAATTGTTTATATACATCATGACAAGAAATTGCAGTTTACAAATCATATTATCATACAGGATGCGTCAATAAAATGTTACCACTTTTTGAATCCTTGCTATTTTCAAAATAACAAAGATTCTTTTATATTGTCAGAAATATCAACAACAAAACATTGAATTCTCACCCCAATGGATCGAAAACAATATACTGCAAAGGAAAGTGAATAACGTGGAATGAATATCATGGAAGTTTATTTTGAATTAAAATCGGTAACTCAGCTGAGTGACGATTCTTGATTAATTTTCTCGGAAAAAATCCTCCAAGTAGACTCACAATCAAACGTTTTCTGCGGAACTTTAGAGAAGCAGGATGTGTGATCAATGCAAATAAAGGACATAGTAGTAGGCCAAGGTCTGCAAGAACAGCCATTAACACAGAGACCGTGAGACAGCGTATGAAGGAATCACCAGGAAAATCGACCAGACGTTTGTCACAGGAGACTGAAGTGATTTTCAATGTGTTGGCTGATGTTTCTACAAAATGTTAGTCTTTCTTTTCTATTTGTTGCTGTCTGAGCTTGTAAAATTTGAACTCTGTAGGGAAAGAGTTAAAGGTTTGAGTTCAGTATGAGTCTAACAGCAGGTTCTGGGAGGGCAGTTACTTGTGACAAACGTCTGGTCGATTTTTTTGGTGATTCCTTCCGCAGAAGACGTCTGATTGTGAGTCTACTTGGAGGATTTCTTCCGGAAAAGTTAATCAAGAATCGTCACTCAGTCTGGGTTACCGATTTTATTGGGTTGGGGAATAAATTGTTGCAGTTTGTAAATTTGTTTTGTTCAATGTTTCTTTTAGATTCAATATTTCCAATTGATATAGATGTAGGTTTCTCACTGGTCTCCTACCTTAAAATTACGCGGCTAAAGAGTCAAAGTGTTGATTAAAGCAATTTACTCTATAAACAATTCACTTAATACTTGCTTGAAAATTTACACAAAAATTAACGACTCTCAGCAAGCGTGCTTCACAACAAAAAACTATTTTTCAAAGCGAATAACATGACGTCATAACCACGCTATAAAGACACGCTAGCGGCGCTATATATAATTTAAACCACAAAAGGTAATTGCTGTTTCCAACATAGATATTACTGAATGCATCTTTGATTTAATGTTTTTATATTTGATTTGATTAAGCTTAGTTGAATTCTTATGTCTTTGATTAATTAAATTTATTTATAAATATAAAACCGCAACAATTTATTCTCCAACCCTATAATTCGAAATAAACTTCCACGATATTCATTCCACGTTATTCACTTTCCTTTACAGTATATTTTTTCGATCCATTGGGGTGAGAATTCAGTGTTTTGTTGTTGATATTTCTGACAATAAAAAATAATCTTTGTTATTTTGAAAATAGCAAAGATTCAAAAATGGTAACATTTTATTGGCCCATCCTTTATAAAGTGATATTCGTCTCTATTTTTTTTTTTTAAGTAAGAATTTTTGATGTAGTTTACCAGATCTGTATTACAAACTGCTAATGAATAACTCTAATATAAATAAATTAATTTCGTGTATAATTTTTTGACAGAAAACTTTAATTAGGTAAGAAACTAAGCCATCTAAAAGAGGAAGTGCCTGACTCATTCTTTTTCTTTGTTTCTTCTTTAAAGTAGAAATTTTTGATATAGTTTACAAGATCTGTGCTATAGATTATTAATGAAAAACTATAATATAAATAGATTAATATTGTGTATAATTTTTTCACAAAAAACTTTAATTAGGTAAGAAACTATTGTAAGCCACCTGAAACAACAAACACAAAACTCGCTTTTGTTAGACCTCGTCAGTGACGCATATCTCACTGAGACTCGAACCATCTAGATGTAGTCCTCCACGCAGGAGACAACACCACTAAACTAAGCAGCTCAGAATTTTTTCCCCTCTTTACCGCGCAAGGTATCATAGCATCCACCATATGTAGACCAAGGCCGCAACTCATGACCGGGATTTATCCAACAAGCGTTAAGTATCACGTTTACTCTCCTAGAGCTTGACGAGAGAAAAAAGAATATATAATACCGTAGTTGTTATATCGAAGAATTAGAAGGAATAGAATTGGGGGAGCCGTGTCAATTTTTAAAATCAAATGAGAGAAACAGAAAATTGTGCACTAAAGTTGACTATTTTTATTTGGGCACAAGCTTTCGTGGGCTACTGCTCACTTCATCAGGTGCAATGGAATAAAAATGCAATCAAAACAAGTTTTACACAACGGCATTAAACGTAACAAACAGACATATGTGACGTAATGAGATACAAAAATATCGGATAAAAAAGACTAAGTTTGAGAAAATATGGCAGTGCAGTAAATTACAGCAATTTAAACCAAAAACATATGCGAGAAAATGGCATGTAAGTATAGAACGATGCGAAATGGATAAAAAAGTGAAAAACATAAATGACGCTCACGTTTACAAAAATAAATATTACACGTAGTTAGACATGAACGAATAATCTTTATTTAAACCTCGGTTAACGCAATCGAGTTTGAAAATAATTTTTTGCTCTTCCACTTCCCGTTGTTGCTTTGTTTTACCTTTAACTTCCTTGATTACTGTTAATTTGAGATTTTCCAAAGTGTGGTTAGGTTTATTAAAATGCTCGGCTAACGGTTTGTTTCTGTTGTGCTTAGAGGAAGTTAATTTTCTGGATACCAGTAGGCTATTAGCCTAAAAAATAACACTCTCAAAACTTTACAATATAAAAAACCCGCCTATTCCCAAGCCTATTTAGACCCCACCAGCTCCCATCCCTCATACACCTTCGCCTTCATAATTTTCAACCAAGCTCTACGCTACAAGCGTATCTGCTCTGATGAAAAAGAATTAAATTTACAATTGACAACATTAAAAAATGCATTCACCGCATTTGGATACAAATCCAAAAGTGTCAAAAACCAAATAATTAAGGCCATGTCCATTCCCCGAGAAGCCCTTCTCAAATATCAAACAAATTAAAATCTGATCACACACCCCTAGTCCTCATTTACCACCCTCATTTTAGATCTATCAACAAAATCGTCAAAATTTGCAACTTTTACTAAACAAAGACCCATATCTTAACCAAATCTTCTCTGCACCACCACTTACATGTATATCATATCGTCAACCTCCTAACCTCAAACTTTCATCTGCCTCCTTACCAAATGAATATTTCATCACAGGCACCTTTCCCTGCAAATCTTCTAAATGCCATCTCTGCCCCAACATAAATACTAACCCTACAATAACTGGTCCTAACGGAGTCCCAATAAAAATCTCCGGAAACTTAGCTGTAATTCATCTAATATTATATATGCAATTTCATGCAATCTATATTGGTGAAACAAGCAACTCTATCAGACAACGGATGAACGGACACAGGAGCGACATCAAGCACAACAGAAACAAACCGTTAGCCGAGCATTTTAATAAACCTAACCACACTTTGGAAAATCTCAAATTAACAGTAATCAAGGAAGTTAAAGGTAAAACAAAGCAACAACGGGAAGTGGAAGAGCAAAAAATTATTTTCAAACTCGATTGCGTTAACCAAGGTTTAAATAAAGATTATTCGTTCATGTCTAACTACGTGTAATATTTATTTTTGTAAACGTGAGCGTCATTTATGTTTTTCACTTTTTTATCCATTTCGCATCGTTCTATACTTACATGCCATTTTCTCGCATATGTTTTTGGTTTAAATTGCTGTAATTTACTGCACTGCCATATTTTCTCAAACTTAGTCTTTTTTATCCGATATTTTTGTATCTCATTACGTCACATATGTCTGTTTGTTACGTTTAATGCCGTTGTGTAAAACTTGTTTTGATTGCATTTTTATTCCATTGCACCTGATGAAGTGAGCAGTAGCCCACGAAAGCTTGTGCCCAAATAAAAATAGTCAACTTTAGTGCACAATTTTCTGTTTCTCTCATTTGTAGTTGTTATAGTTCTTAACATGAGGTATTTAGATATAGGTAAAAAATTAGGCCATCTAATTAAAGTCTGGTTTTTCTCGAGTTAGTTGGCTTGGTTTCTTACCTCTATCTAAATACCTTATGTTGCAATTATAACAACTAAAACTTTAATTTGACATTATTTCAGTTTCAAATAGACGGCATCTACTAGCAATATTTTAAACAAAGAATCTTTGAGCCAAGTTTAATGGTCCTGTAAAAAGGTGGCTCAATGTTCCTTTTTATCCGCTATTAACAGTTACTCAACTGAACTATGTTACACAGATTATGATATAAAACGTTGCTGCTAATATAACTTTAAATTTAATTAGCATTGTATACTACAAACTTCGTATTTCTACTACCTTTTTTTAAACTAAAAGACAGATACTAAGAGTCGAAATGTTTACATTTATGTTACAAAAACCTAGTTAAACCCGACAATTATTATGTTAACAATTAATCGTCTTACAATTACAGTCAAAAAACTATTATGACACCAGTACTTTTAACATTTGATAGAAAACAAGAAAGAGCGTTGGATCCAGGAGAATCGTACTATGGTTCAAAGGTTTTTCATGCCCAATGGTCCCTAGTCTCCCCCACTAAAGGTCAACCAATGAAGCATGGTTATAATTGCTTTTAGAAGGGAGAAGTTTAAGTTAAATATGTAACGGAATGACGCGAATAGATTTTGAACCGCGATCGTGCTAATCACGTTCGCCATCAATACGGCGCTCTTTAACTACTCGGCCACGGTGCCGACTTTTTATAACAAACATTGATTTGGAGACACATGTTCTTTTTAATTACACAAGATTAATACTTTCTTTTTATCGATTTTTAAATTAATAAACATTTTCACCATATAGATCAAAGATTTTTAACCTTAGAATTGCGCACGCGGGGGTAGGAGGTGCTGAAAATTTATAGGAAAATTCAAGTGTCGGTCGAGCATTGTAAAACATGCAAAATTATATTGTTGATGTAGAAATTATAAAGTAAAAAATTTGACGTTAGGAAGTCACAGTCCCGAAAATTTGAGAATACTTGTTATAAAATGCAGAAATAAAACGTTAAATCTAATTATAGGTGTTCGAAAAATTGTTAAAATAAGCAAAAATGATTAACTGCATTTAAAATTCTATAAGATAAACCTTTTACAAATTTTGACTTTATTTTGACCTATTAAACTCAGTAAAAAGATTTCTAAACAACCGAAACTAAAAGGTTGTATAAGTTTCATGACGTAATAAAACCCTAAAATATTTTGACTTTATTGACTTTAGTGGGCCCAAGTTATAACTTCATAGCATGCTGACAAAGTAGAAAAAAAACTTAATAAAAGACTTGCACTGTTACTATTCCCACACCTTATTCGTCATGTATTTGCGTGTTAGTTGCCAGTTAAAATGAGATATAATAAAAACAAGCACACACCAGTATAAAAAAGTTTTCAGATCTTATCACTAGCGTAAATAACCCAAATAACTTAATATCAAAAAAAAAATTATAATAAAATTTGATTTGCGCTTTTAAGGTTTGCAAAATCATTAATCTATTACACATTCATTCAATTTTGTTAAAATATACAAAGTTAGTTTTACACTACCATTCACACCTAAATAGCTCGGCGGTGAATAGATCTAACTTTAACTTTGCTTATACAGCCAATCTGGCATTGTACCATTGTCAAAATTCGAAAGACTTGGAAGTTATGACAAGACTACAGTTTAAGTGTATTTCCAGATTTGGAAGTAGAAGCGCAGTCACCCGAAGCGGGTAACGGCAGCCTTGCCTTTAAGTAACCGAGTCGCTAAATGTGATCTAAAGATTTATAACAGCAACAATTTTACCATTCTGTCTGGTCCCGTCTTTTCTTGACGTAAAACTAAACAGATCACTATCATTCAGTCCCCATCTTGGGGCATTCGCAAAAAACTGTCTTCAGGCGTCACACTGATGAGACGACTAGTAGGCTCAATAGGATGCTAGTGTTAAAATATTGAGTACAGCCTCCCTATCTCTGGCCTACGTGAGAACTGAATACTGCGGGCCACTCTAATGTTCAACTGCACACTCCCTCTTGACATTTCCTTAAATGACGCTTTGCCCATTGTCACTAGATACTTGCATCCCACTCCAACGGACCACCTGGCTGTACTTTTAGGTGTCCAGCCAGCTGAGCTAATTGTTGCACTTTGGACTCTGACTATATACTCCATGGTATTTTAGCTGGGTCCTCAGATGTCCATTAAGTCAGACTAAGGCATAGACGCCCGTTTATTCTGGTTGTGCAAAAACTGTAGAACAACCTCGCCAAACTTGGCAATCCGATGGACGGAATTGATCAATGGACAAATTACTTATGGATGGAATAGAAAACAAAGTATTTTGTGAGCACATTTAGGCTCCTTGCTTTTATTCTCAGACTAGTAACAGGCTTGTTGAAATTGGGTAGCCCCAAACAGCTTGGGTTAAGATCAATCGCTTATGACTGGTGTTTGGCGATTCTATTCGTCCATGCATAAATGGGGTCTCGGTCCTTCACTAGATTCCGAGTACAATGCCCCTGAACAAACCGTAAACCACATCCATCTTAACAGTGTTAGCCCACATGGGGCACTATTTGGAGCACGAAGTTTGACGGTTCTTAATGGCAAAACTCGATGCTGGCTTAACACTATCCTTGCCAGCATCTGATCCATGCAGAACATCAGCCTGAAGTAGTAACAGAAAAACCCTCGTCATCAGTTTTGTTTGCGTACCACCCACAGTAGATGCCCTTTCATACTACGACACTAATAACTATTTTTTGTCATTGCTTTTTTTCTGTAAGTTTTTTCGTAAGAGCAGAGTCGGACCATGACCTTCTAATAAAAACGGCCTTATATGTCATATTTAAGAGGCTATAATTAAGAGGCCTAGAGCAATAAATAAAACAAATGCACGAGTCAAGTTTTTTTCTACCACATTTTATTCTTAATGGAATAACAAATTTTCATTTAAGAATAAAATTAAGAACAATTATTTTTTTCTGTTATCCTTGACTAATCGAAGTTTGGTTGCCTTTGTTTGCATCATAATCACGTTTGCTATTACGTGATTGTCCGCCGTACAAACGTAGAATAACAAAATTTATTTAAAATACAGTAGCAGCCAGTTGCGTTTTCCAAAAGTTAGGCAAGCTTCAAAAGCAGTTAGGTTATAAGCAGCCTACTTTTATGTAACGTAACAGTGTTGCAAAGCTGCAAGCATGTAAAAGCTCTAGTTAAGCCAGATATATAGCTTCAGTTGCCTACTGTACATATATTTTTTTGTTGTTGACTTTAAAGTTAGAACAGGATTTAATGCTAAAAGAAGCGTAAGAACGCATATGTTGTAAAAGTACGTATTAATAAAGCTACTGAGTTGCTGCAGCAGTGCAAATAGGTAAAGTTAAGTTTGAATGCAATACTTACTGCTTATGGGTTATAACGCGTATGGGTAATCAGATGCTGATACAAAAAAAATTCAAAACTAGTAACAACTAGTGTTATATGTGAAATTAGTTGGTCAGGAGATGGCGAAACAGCCATGCAGTTATGAACTGTTAATTCCCAGTCAAAACAATGAAAACATACATTTAAACCATAGTATATACAATGCATAGAAGTAGATTTGAAGCGAAATTAACGCGCTTTTGACAATCTGAACTGTGTAGAGCTTTTTTGGCATTTGCTATAGTTTGCAGCGTGTCAGCATGTGCCAGCGGTTATTCATTTCTGCACAGTTTCGGTCAGGTGTCACTCTAAGAAAGTTTTTACCGAAACTTTTATTTAACTATTTGTATTAAACGTGATTTGTTGCAGATATTAGCTTATCTATTTTGATTGATATTGATAGTTAGTAGGTTAGGGAGATGGTACTCAAAATATTTTTAGTGATGTAAGTGGTCCTGGGTGTGAAAAAGTTTGGGTAACACTAATTTTTGTGAAACAGTGATTGCCGTGTTGCTCAACCTGTTTTGGCCCTTGACTATTTCCACACCAATATGATAAGTGAAAATGATATAGACGGCATCCAGTTTGTTTTTCTAATAGTAACTTTATTTTATTTATTTATTTTTGATGAGGAAAAACTACTTTGATTAAAATTAGCTTACACAGTTAAATTGTTTATGGCTGTATAAAGCAGTATGGTAAACAAATGCGCTGTCTGCGGTGGCAAATCTGGATATAAACAGTCACAAAGAAATGTTCCATCGTTTCGTTTTCCGACAAATGAAAGTAAGTTTACTTAAAAAATGGGTTAGTTTTGTCAATCGTACCAATTGGAAGCCATCTGCAAATTCGGTTATCTGTGCTAAACATTTTCTAAACAAGTTTATTCGTGATGGCTCAAGGAAAACTTTGAATTGGAGCTTAAATCCAACCCCAACTCTTCACACACAGATTGCATTGAAAAGACCATCTACCTTAAAAACTCCATCTGCCGTTAGAAAATCTCCCAAAATTCACGTCTATCAAGATGATCAACTTCAACACTTTGATAAAAAAGATACCACTAAAAGTTTTTCAGATTTGTCAGAAAAATTATGTCCACCAGGATACAATTGTTATAAAACAAGCGATTTCATTGTATACTATAATCTGATCTTTGGTGAGCTTGATGGATTTCCTATTGTTTGTGAAGTAATACAAATCGACAATCAATTACTCGTAAGTCTCCCACATTAAAATAATCCTGTTCCTTTACCAGCTTGGTTCACAACTGGTCGAAGTGCTAGATTGACAAGCAAAGCCATGCTTGAACATTTTGCAAATTACCTTCAAAATTTAAATAAAAAGGATGAAAATGACTTGATGCAAGAGCTGCAAAAACGCCAATATTATAATCCAAAAGGACGTCCTCCATATTCTTCTAAAATGATAAGATTTTTACTTTTGATACGCTATACGTCGACACAAGCCTACAAAATTTTGCTTCAAAAACCCCCATTTCCATCTTTATCACTATTAGCGAAATTGAAATCTGAAAGTATGGATGTTATAAAGGCTGCCAAAATGCTAAAAGATAAAGGAACAATCTCTGAAGACATCATACTTATGGTAGATGAAATGTACCTTCAAAAAATGCATTTAGTATGCTGGTGGTCAATATATCGGAGCAGATTCTAATGGAAACTTCTACAAGGGCATAATAGTTTTTACGATCCAACGTCTGAAAGAAAGTGTTCCGATTGTGGTGAAAGCCTCACCTAAAGTGACGTTGACTGGTCAATGGTTAGCTAATGAAGTATCTGATTTTATAACTTCACATGGGCATATTGGATTTAAAGTAAGAGGAATTGTTGTTGATAATTATACTACTAATGTATCTGCTTTCAACATTCTTCAAACAAGGTTTCCTTCTGGATGTTTCGATATACAACATTTGCACAGTTCAACAAAAACTTATTTATTTTTTGACAATGTTTATCTGGTTAAAAACATTCGTAACAAACTGTAAAAAATTTGTATTTCCTGCTTTTTTTTCCCCTTAATGATCAGCTGCTTGCATCGTCTGAAAATGGCTACATATCCTGACGGGATTTTTGTGACTTATATGAAGAGGACACAAAGCGAAAAGCTTTTTTGCGAATGCTCCAAAGATAACTGCAAGTGCTCTTTACCCAGGGAATAACAAATAAAAGGTTGCATTGGCATTAGTAATTTTTCACAAAACAACAATAGCAGCATTCAATATCTACAAGCCAGCATGGAAAGACGCCGTTGGATTTTGGACCCTTTTAAGCAGCTGGTAGACTATGATTAATAGCAAACAACGGTATAACCCAAATGCACTCGGAAATGCCATTGTTTCAGGTGATGGTAAAATTTAATTTTTTCTCTCTTTTGCAAAATGGCTAGAAAACTGGCGTTTCTCAGCAGGTTTCACTTTTTGCTTATCTAAGCAAACGTCTTCAGCTTTGATATGTAGACTTCGTTCTCAATTTCAGCTGATTAATATTTCACTGGAACAAGAATACTCATATGTTCGTGCAGGCCGGATGCAAAGTGATCGTATAAAGAGGAGATTTTCGCAATACCGGCAAATGAATGGGGGTCATTTTTTAGTAAGTTCAAACGAAGTTACAAATTCTGAGAAAATCTTGCTCTGTTGCTCCTTGGTGAAAGAAGACATTGATTTTTGGAATGAGTCAGCACTGGTGACAACTCCCGCTCTAAACTTTGAAAAACTTGAACAGTTATTTGAGGAAAACTTTGTTGCAACAGAAGAAACTACCCTCACAAACGAAAGTGAAGAAGTATCTTTCTTTATTGCAGGTTATGTTGCAAAACAACTCCGTACTAAAACGCATTGTGATGTTTATGCTACTCGTTTTTCAGAATGCGCTGCTGATGTAGCAACTGGTTCATATTTTGATATCTTGACTCGAGGTGGGATGACAATACCTTCTCTTGAGTTGTCGCAGTATGTTTCTCTGTGTTTTGCGGTATTAATTTATACAGACAAACGTGTACTTCAGCAATGTCCAAACCTCCCTAGCCGTGCCGCCGGACAGTTTATTCTACGTTACCACTGCGCAAATGTTTTATTTACATGTAATTGTTATACTGCTTGAGGTGGTCAAATAGCACAAAAAATCATTGTTAATATTTATTTTAATAATAAACAAAAGATTACCAACAATTCTATCAGAAAGGATGCTGTTGTAGCTTTTAAACAACGACAAAGAACAAAACAATAATTTTTAACTTAGGCAAGTGGTCACTCTTTCTCTAGCCAATACTTAACATGTATCTACACCATTTCTAACTTGCAATATTAAAGCATCTTCACGTCAATTTGCCATTTATTACTACAATATTAAGATAAATGCATGTTTTTTCATGGTGCATGAAACAACTTGAAAAGTATATGCTTTATTTTTAATTGGTGTTTATCTGCCATGCTACGGTGTCATTTAATGCATTGTTTTCAAATATTATGGAACAAGTATTGTAAAATGAGTATGTAATCCAATACGAACAAACTATGGTAGAAAAAACTTGACTTGTGCATTGGCTTTATTTATCGCTCTAGGCCTCTTAATTATAGCCTCTCAAATGTGACATATAAGGCCGTGCCTATTAGTAGGCCATGGTCGAACACAAAACAAATAGAGTTTCAAACATATGAAGAATAAAAAAATGGTCAATTTTAACAAAACAACTTTATGAGCTTTCAAGGTGCAATTACAAAGGGACTTGCGAATTCTAGTTATCAGTAAAAAAACTTTGAATCAACTTACGTTTTATTTAAATTCCTCCCTCAACAATTATTTGATTCTACAGATTACGAATTTCTTTTTTGAGGGCCAAAGGGCTCATTTTTAAAAACATTGAGCTAGATATTGTTGATTTCAGTGGCAATATAAAGTTCTCGGTCAAGCAGACAGAGCTGAATATTTCTGAATCAAAATGTAAATACAATTAAAATATAATTTATTAAAAACTCAACAATCTGTTTCGCCCAAGTGCGTCTTCACATTTTCTTATTCAAATATAATTTTATATGCAGCCATATAAAGTGACTTGTCTCCATAATTTAATATTAGTCAATTGCTTTGTGATCGTAACCATTATTAAAATTAAGTTTGTTTGGAGTGAATTAATTTAATTATATCAGTGATGTTAACTCAACGAAACTTTTATTTATGTTTAATCGTTGGATTTTAGGTTAGACAAAAATATGTATGCCACTTTAAAGTGCTCTAAAAAGCTTATAGACCTACTTTACTTTTCAACTTAATTTGAAAAAGTTTTTTACCCATGACCTGGACCACTTATAGTAATCTTGCTTTCGGCTACCCTACACAACAAATTTTTGCGTAAGCCACTGCGAATATATGATTTTCTCAACTTTTTGGGTACCGTTAACATCTTATTTTTAAGTATGTATTATCAATTACTTATTTTAGTCACCATCATCTTTATTTTTTAACTTAATATTGGATTAGGTTTTTGGATTAAAGCTAACAATGCGGACAAACAACGCCCACTGTTAAGGGGGCAAGAATATTTAAAATTTTTAAGAGGTTTGAGGCATTATAAAGGTTAAGTAAATCTGAATTAAAGCAAATTTAAAAAATAGCTTTATAAATTTTGGTTGCATAGCTTTAGAACAATTTTCTTGTAGTTTTGTATAAAAGTATTTGCTGAAATTTTGATCGGTAGATGGAAGTTCATGTATTGGACACGCTTTAGAATTTTTTTGTTATCTTTTAAAAGTTTATACAGTTACACATTACCTCACCTTTCTCATGATAACATATTGAGTTGCAATAAAGCCAATATACAATAATGCAAGAATTTTATAAAGGCCTACAACAGTTAAAAAGAGTTTAAAACAAATTCTATTAAAATCTCTCTGAAATCTTTTTTCTTTAAAAAAAATTTTATCTGAACTTTTTACTCTGGCATATTAGCTCAAACGAAAACAACGATATAGTTCATTAAATACTGTGCAAGAAAAAAAGAATCTAAATAGATCAAACAGCAAAAAGAATAATAGCTACTGGTTCCAATTATTGCCATAATCCTACCTTACGATAAAGCTTTTTTTTGTCCCAAATCGTAACATAATTGTTGATTGCAAAGCGTTGAAAACAAAACTTAGAAAGCACATTAATGTTTTCAAAAACTGTTAGTCTGAAAACTTTTTTCAAGCAAAAAAATTAATATAAGATTCACAAAATACAAATTTTGAGTTATGCAGCGCTAAGCATCACCGCACGTTTTGCATAAATATTTTTCATTTTTTTATGTAGCTTCTGAATTTAAAACATAAATATTAACCTAAACTTAACGCTGAGTAGTCTGTATCAAAACAAAACTTGTCCATTGCTAAACTTACATTTAGTGGTCCTTTGTTTGCAGTTTGCTGTAATAGGAAGTGCTTGACCTTTTGTATCGAAAAATTTCAGCTGTTATGATAACAATTTATTACATTTAGGCACCCTGAAATACATTTGACCATTGTTTTTTCTTACTTTAATGAACAAGAACTGCCCTGAATAATGTAATGTCTAAGTAAAATAAAATTACTAACAAAAAATATTATTTCAATTTTTTAAAACCAGTTTCTCAAATTTAGCATTCGATTTCTTTAACACATTAACTCATAAATAAAAATTTCACTTTTTTTCAATTTCTTTAATTTCAATTTTATTTTTTAAATCATAATAAAATTTTACTTACTTCAATAGAATACAAACTATTGCGTTTTTTTTTTTTATTTAAATTAGGAAACTTACATTTACAATCAAAAAATGAAATATCTTCCTGTACTTTTTTTTGTTTTTGTGGGATCATTTGCTCAGGATTGGTCAATTTCTGGAGAGTACGAATACAAGATTTTCAAAGAAGAATGGATTGAGAGCAAAACATTTAAAGACTTTCAAGAACTATGTGCTGTTCATAGAGGAGAACTGGCAGTTCTAAAAGATGAAAGTGTTGCAAATCTTGTAGCAAATTCAGCAACAAGTAAGCTTAGTCAATATAAAAATCAAAAGTTAACTAATAATAATTTATGATTAGCCTCTTACTAAACGCAAAATTTAAATCGCGTTGAACACGAAAACGAAAGCATTGCTTAGCCGAGAACCACAAAAAAAAACTTTTATATTATGTTTCGAAAAAAATAAGAACATAGAGATCTTTCAACCATTTGTTTTGACAGACGAGTTTAGTTTTAAAAACCCAAGTTTTACACGTGCTAAAAATCTTTTTGTAAACTCTACACTTGTTTTTGTAACTGCAGTAGTAAGTAAATAGAATTTGATTAGCTTTATTCTCTTAAACATGTTTTTATTTTTTATTATTTTGCTGTTAATAAAAAATCATTCTCTTATCAACTATTTACTTTTTTTACATGGAAAGCAACGGTAAAAACGTTAAACGTCGAGCAACCTGCAAGCAATAATTTTGACTACTTTTAGAGATACAAAGATATTATTGTCTTTTTAGAGATACCAAGAAATTATTATTGTCTTAAAGAAATTGAAAATTCATGTTGTACAAATTTTAAAGTGATGAATTCTATGAATTTTAAATTTTTTCAAATTTTTCTTTTCTAGTCCGAAATTTATTTTCTATCAGCTATTTTCCGATTAGTTATTCTAGATGTGCTTTTCGATGTTGGCTATTGTAAATTTTTCCGATGTAACTTATTCCATTTAATTCGACGAAGTCCGAAATTCAAATTTTGTAAACCTTTTCAATGTTGCTTCAAGGTTCTTTTCGATGAAATCTATTCCGAATAGTTCGCTGCCGTCCGAAATTCAATTTTTCAATTCTCTTTTTGATTGGTGCTTTTTCAATGTTGACTGTTAATATTTAACCTCGTAATTGCAGATTATTAATTAGAATTTCCATTTCCAAAATAGTCACTTCGTGGAATTCTCACCTTTACTTTTCACGCTACCATTTTGCCTTAGAGGTTACGATAACTTATTGCTTAAAGGTCTTATGAACTGATGAGATTCATAAGACCGAAACAGGTCTGTCGCATAATAATCGTCCTCTTTGTTAATTTGTTGTAGTTGCTTTTTTATTGTTCCTATTTAACTCGTTGAAATTACATTTGATCGGTTACATTGTGATTTCTTTAGAAAATATATTGTAATTATTGTCTTGTCGGTGTTCCTTGATAGTTTTATCGAAGTTGTATAAATAAAAAAGATGACGCTTATCATGAATACTATTCTTCCGATAATCATTTGAATTTTAAAATTTTAGGAATCTTCTGTCTTTTTAAATAAAACTTTTCTGTGCATTAGTTATTTTATGCTATTCCTAAATTTTTATCTTAGCTCAATCAGTGCTGATTGGTTTGGTACCAAACCGTGTTTCAAACTACAGCTTTCAATGGACTGACGGATCATTGGTTGAAGATGGATACATGAACTGGAAAGACGGCGAACCTTCTAAAGAAGGCAATCAACAATGTGTAGTAATCGTAGACAATACAAAAAAATGGCAAGATGATCCATGTGCCAGTGGCAAACATTACGCCTGCCAAAGATCATCCGGTAAAAGATTATGCATAAAAGCTGATTGTTTAAACATATTCTAAATATGAATTTTAATTATACTGTATTTTTAAAAATAAGATATGTTTTGTCGTAATATAGATTGTTAATTCATTTACGCAAAATTCAACATAGTTCATTTGAGTTCATTACATTTTTATAGTGATTTTAAATATTTTTATGCTTTATTTTATAAAAATTCTATTAATAGCAATTTTAGAAAAAACATCAGAAATTTTTTAAATTTTTTAACCACTTTTAATAATCATAATAAAGTTGTTAAAGGAAAACAAATTTTTCTGGAACATAATTGCTCAAACTGGAGCAATAAATTGGGAATAGAAGCTAATTTGACATTTAGTCAAACATGAATTCTCTGGTAACAAAAAAAACTATTTTTAGTTTTCTTTTTGGATATAACAGAATTCTCCAAGTAGATCATAAAATAGGTCGAATAAAAAAGTGTGATAATACGACAAAATTAACCAGATTTCTAACTGAGATCCCCAAACTAGACAACCATTTAAAAATTGCTCAACGTAAAATTTTATAAAGTAGAAAAGAATTAACAATATTTATTGGATATTTCATTATGCAGATACTTTATTTAGTTGATTTGTAACACGTAGAAACAAATTCTTCCTGGGCTTTTGTTTTGTACAATTGTATTTTCGGAAATATATTTCATAAACATTCGATGCTAAAAGATAATTTGGTTTTTTTTAATTAGGTTTTACTGTGCAAAAAACTACTACAACTTTAAAACCTATTGAACCTACAAGTAAGTTAAAATTTTATTAATTTTTATGTTTTGCACTTTTAACCATTTACGAATCAAAGAAATTTTTTAACATAACTGTAAAAAATTATAAAGTAACTATTAATGTGAGGTTTTTAATTTATTTGATTTTTTGGTTTGTTAAAAACATTAAAAAATATTAGCTAAAAGTAAGATTTTGTTTTGCGTCAGCTATTGTTATAAAAGAATCGGAAAATACCATAAAACATTCTGCTTTTACACACCCAAGCCGTCGAAAACACATAAAAAATCCGTTACGATGTGCGCTAAGCCATTTACTTCACATGATCAAACGTTATATGAAGATATGTGGGCACATTTCTAAGATGAATGTTTATTTTTAACAAGTTACTTATATAATTGGGTCAAAAGATGGAAATACCGTATATTTGTGCATTTTTTTAAATTTTAAATGGATTTTACCAAATACTCTTTTAAAATAACTCATATTGACACATTAACCTCACAGGACTGTGATAAACAATGGATCAAGCAGGGTTAAAGCTCAAAAAATTAATTTGTATTGTGAAGAATATTTAGAAAAATTCACTGAGTGAGAAGAATGTATTGTTAATCATGTGGCTCCACCGTGAAAGCACATTCTCTTAAAAGGGTTGTCACAAAGGTCAAGATTCAGACACCTCAAGCCACCACCGATACGTTTGTTTGTACGCTGGCTCAGTTACTTTAGCGCAGGGATGTCCGACCTTGTTTCATTATGGACCACATTATAAAATGATGCAAAGTCGGCGGGCCGCAAAAAGGTCTTTACTCTGTATCAGACCCTGATTTGTCAATTTTTGTCTCCAAAATCAGGTGTTCTCTAAAAGAAAAAGATCTTTATTCTGAATCAGATCCTAATTTGTCAATTTACATCTCAGATGTGCACTAGGCAAACTCACGGAACTCATTTTGAGAAAACGTTTCAATACAGATTTGAAATTATGTCTAAAAACTTGGAATTGGCAGTGAGCCGCATCAAAACCTTAAGTGGGCCGCAGGTGGCACATCCCTATTTTAATGGATTAACTTAAAAATTAACATCATGCCATGGCACCTTGAATAGTCCGAACTAGAACAAAAAATACGTCTTTTCTACAATGAAAGATAGCCGTTTATATGGGTGGCTTAATACTTAAAGAAGAATTGGTGAGCAAAATTTATGCCCTCAGCAAATACCATTTTTAGCATACAATTCCTGTCTACAACTCACTTTTTGTGTTCTTATAAGACATAAGCCGGAAGAGTGGGGTTTTTGTAATCAGGTTAAACGCTTTACTAGTAATGTTCATAAAACCAAACTTTTAATGTTTTTGTTAATCTCTATAAAAGGTATGGATTATTGCAAAAAAACTTTTATTTGATTATTTTCGCACAGTTATTGGTTTTGCATCAACATTTTTATATTTCGTTTACTTTAATGATATTACTAGAAGAATAGAATACTTTTACGTGTAAGTTGCTTTAAACTCTCAAACATCTTTTTTTCTAGGTAAGCCCGTAGTTATCACAACTACAGGTAAGTTAATTTTGAAAATATTGAAATCGTAATAAAGATAATAAATTTTTTATCGATTTAAATGCATCTCGCTAATAAATATATATACGCTTGATAATCTTTAGTATATTGCTCTAAGACTGGAGTATTTCAGTGATCGTAACTATTTAATAAAACGCTAGTTTCAGAACAGAAGCAGATCTGTGAACTGAAACTTGAACTTAAACAACTTGATACTTTTTTCCGAAATCAAAAAATCGATCGAGTTTGAATTTATACTTTGTATAATTTGCTTCATAATACTAAGGATAAAACGTTAGACATTGATTTACTCTTTCAGGATACTGCTTGGAAGTCTTTTAATGCAGTTGTGTTTTACGGTAGTTTTACGGTCTAAATAGTTTTGCTAAAATCAATTCTCAAATTTGAACTTGTATTGAAAAAATTATAAAAAAACACTGGAACTCGCTCGGCAGCGTGGTCGAGTGGTTAAAGCACCGTAATGATGATCAACATGATCTTGGTTCAAAATCCCCACGCGTCATTCTGTTTTGTCTTTGAGAAAGACATTTTACGCCACTTTCCCCTGTTTGGTGGTCTTGGCAAGCAGTTCTAAATTTCAATCATATCTCTATTAAATTACAAGCGGACAGCAATATTTCGGTATGTCTAGAAGCAGGTCAGAGTAATTGCCTTCCCTATGTATTAGCGCCTCCGTCGCTTTCCTGCGAGTCAGGAGAATAAATATAGTGATAAATAAATAAACTTGGATTTGCCAAATTTTTGTAAACTAGATTAAACATGCATTGAGCTCGATGCCTTGAACACAACCACAAAAAATATTATCCCAATTTGTCCCACAAATTTTTATGAATATCAACATCAGGGAAAGGTATGACCAGCATAGCCGTACCTGGCGGGGGGCAGGGGAGCAATTGCACTCCCAATTTTCCAGGATTTGGAAAAAATTCAAATTTTTTGGACAGTGACAAGAAAATATTTGGGCGAAACTAGAATTTTTCGGGCAGCGATATGAAAAATTTAGGCACAGTCAGGAATTTTAGGGCAGCATTAATGATTAACTAAAAAAATAGTAACCAAATTTAGGTGAAAACCTTTTTTTTTAGAGAACACCTTGATTTTGGGACGAAAATTGAGAACTATGAGACCGATTTGCAGTGAAGACTTTTTTTTTAGAGACACTATGATTTTAGGACGAAATTTGGTCTTCGTCTAAAAATCTCAGACAATTTTTTTGCCCTATCGTAAAGTACCAAAAAATCGTGATTTTGGCAAATGTCACAAAATTTGAACAAAATTTCATTGCCTCACCAAATTTTTTTTGGCTGGTACGTCTATGATCACAAGTATAATTAAAAGCCAATTAAATTCAAATACTACTACTCCGATAAAAAAATACATTATTTAACAGGAAAAAAAGCTGACACACAGAAGAAAAAAATTCTGTTGTCATTCAATCAAAGCAATGTAGAAAAAACAAAAACTTTATATCGAGAAAATTTACAAACCAACGATTACAATCTATGTTATTTTGATTTTAGACTCATTACGGGTTTTTGTTGAATTAGAAGTTGAAAGCGTTTTGTTTGAATGTTAGTAAATTTTGTATGTACTTTGAGTTTTTGTTGATCACTCTTCGAAACTTGTAAATCTATTTTTTAAATTTAAATTTTGTAAACAGAAAAAAAGACCAAATTATATGTATTAAATTCAGAAACTTTATTTTAATCAATAATAAATGAAACAGTTTAGAATAGGGATGCTCAATTTTTTACGTATTGCGGGTCCAAGTTTTTATCAGCAACTTTATTGCGAGCAGCAATCAGTTGGGTTATCTAAATGATGACCGTTTTTTTTAATCTCTACTCGAATTTTAACGTGAATTAAATTTCAATGTAATAACTAAAATTCAAACCACAAATTTAGTTAAAGATAAAACAAAATTATCACTTTGATCCTAGGAGTAGTCTTCACTCTAATTTTAACGCGAGTTAACCTTTTTAATAACTAAAATACAAATTACCAATTCAGTTAAAGATCAAAAAGTCATCAATTTAATCCTAGCAGCTTTTTTCCTAAATAAAGTCAAGAAAATCTTACTGAGCCTGAAACAATTGTTTTGGGGATTTTTCCGCGCCTTGGATTGACTGTAATAATTGAAGTTGATTAAGCATTTGAGTTAAAATGCCTTCATGGGCCATGGGTTGAACAGCACTGATTTAGAATCTAATGATGTTTTTTTACTGCTTGATATCAAAATACTTAGATAAAACAAGAGAGTCAATGGTAAAAATTTCTCGACTAAACAAAAATAAAATATTTTAAATAAAATAAGCATATTAGAAAACTATTGCCTCTGACCCAATGATAGATTTTAAAGTTTGCTGAAAAAAAAACGTTTTTGTTTTAATAGCTGACATCTTTTCTAATCATTGCTGTTTGTTTGTGTCTATTATGTATATTGTTGGTTTCCTTGTTTATTTATTTATTTCTATTATTTTTTCATAAATAAACTAAAAAAGTTTATAATCATATATATCACCATACGTTGTAATTTTTTTAATAAAAATATTTTTTTAAAAAACTAATTTACAAACGAATTTGCTGTAAGGTATACAAAGCAGTATAAATATTAGATTTATACTCAACTGTTTTAATAAAATAAAACGCGTGTGCTAGTTAGAACTAACTAAAATCTTTTTCACAAAATTGCTTCGACTTTTTTCGGTCGAAGTAAAAAGTTTATTTTTTAAAAATATAGCTTTAGGAGAAAAGCTACTTTTTTTACCATCAAATTGCTGTAGAAAGCAGCCAAATTGGATCCCATTTATCAATTTATTTATTTACATTACTAAAACAAGAAAAAACAAGCCGAATAAAAGAAACGCTTTCCGCTTACTTAAGTCCTCATCAGGCTTTATATTGAATAGTTTTTTATAAATTTAGTTTAATTAAACAGAGATACGTTCAATTGTTACAAATACTAACTAAATAATTTTATAAGGGTTATAACGATGATAGATTTTCTCCAAACACAGTAAACACATTAGCAGTAAATTAAACTACATGAAACATATAAATGAAAGAGCGAGCAAATTTTTAAAACATGTTAAGCAAAAATTATGTTCCTTTGGCATATAACTGGCGATTTAAATTAAATTTTGACTTTCTTATTGAAAAAAGCTTTGTGTAATTTGATGTGAAATTCTAATTTACATTTGCGCAGTATCGAAAAATTATTTTAATAAAAAATTAAACCAGACTTTCACTTGGTGTGACGCATTGTATTGAAATTTAAAAAAATAGTTTTAATTGGCTTTCATAAACCCTTGTATCAATACCTGAATCATTAATTTTAATTTCAACGTCAAGAAAAAGGATAGTTTTTAATAAATGTTCCATTATATATTTGATATTCTTATGTTGGCTATTTAATACATGGAGAAATTTGAAACATTTTTTGTTTTTATCAAAAACGGCAAAAATATCGTCAAAATAGCGTGGCTAAAGCTTTGAATAAAATTCAAACTTTTAAAATTTATTTTTTAAAATTTATTTTCTACGAGTTTTTTTTAATTTATTTTCTACGAGTTTTTTAAAATTTATTTTCTCAAGAAGGCAAAAAGAAATTTGCCTTAGTCGGAGCAAAAAAAGACCCCATACTAACTCCGTGACTCCGTCGTGCTGTTGAAATAAGTTGTCATTGTATATGAACATTCCTTAATTATCCAAACGTAGAAGTTTTATAAAAATTTTTTTTAATTGGTAGGATTTTTGTTTTTAGCCATTGTCATTAAACCTAATGAAGTCTACTATAATTTAAATAGTTTCATATAGAGAAACGTTTGTAAAAAGCAATGGTACGTCAAAACCAACCAATTTTTGATTGGATATAAATTTTAATTGATTTAAATTTTCTAAAAAGTACTTCGTAGAATATAGCATGTGACTATCATTAAATAAAGCTTGATCAGTGAATCCAAAAATTTAACAAGTAGCCTATATATTCTATAGTACTAATTATGGAAACAACAGAATAAGCTGAATTGTTGTTTTTGTAAGCTTTTATTAAGCTGCAGTTTTTTCTGGATTGCTACTTTTTGGGATAAGTTTCTTATTATTTCGCTGTTACAACAACGTAAATATTTATTCAAATAATAAAAATAGAGTTTTCTCTTCTTGCGGTAAGATGATTTTTTTGTTTTTGGTCGATTTCATGGAATTTGGAACTATCACTGATTATGCAATTCAGCTTGTCTTAGTAATTTTTGGTGTCTAAAATCGTTATAATCTTTCTTTTGTTGAATTTGAAAACTTTAATATCGGAGTCGATTGCCAGATTGTTTAAAGTTTGATGTAAAGCTATGTTTCTTGGGTTATTACAAATTCTTTTTCCATCATTCAAAAATTTCTTAAAAGCAAATTTTGTTTCATCTTTAAGTTGATTGTCAACAGGATCAAAATTAAGTTAAGTTTTGGTTTTATTTATAACGGATATACGAATTGTTCAATCTAGGCTTTTATGTTATCAATTTTTAAATTTCTGGTAGAATATGGTTGTCAAGACTGAATCGACTAGCATCTTCTTCACTGACGGTTAATCGCTGTATTTTGCTTAGATTATCAATGCAATCGGGCAATTTGCTGCATTGTTTAACCCAAAGCCGTAAAAGCTTCTTATGATTGACCAAAACACTTTTAGAGACTATTTTAAATTTTTCTTTTAACGTAGAAAATAAGCATAAAGTTACAAAATAGTTTTTTTGTTACTATAGTCATTTTTTCTCGTTTTTAATCATTCTTTATTTCTTTTAACTTTTAAAAAACAAACGTACAATAAAAGAATATCTTTGCTGTTTCTATAAATTTTGAGTTTTGGAAGTTTTAACAAAAAAACTGTGAATATAAACTTAGGTCGGCGCAGGTTTTAAAATACTTAATGTCCAATTGTATTTTTACAACTTTTTAACCCATACCTTTCATTGTGTCTCAGATCTTTAATTGGTATTCCTCTCTTGCAGGTTATTCTAAAAAATAGCTTTGGGAAAGATTTTAAACTTTTGCTCGTTTTGATTTATGTTTTATATACATGTAATTTAATTTACGCTAATGTGTTTACTGTGTTTGGAAAAAATCTGTCATTGTCATAACCCTTATGAGATTGTTTAGTTAGTATTTACAATAATTGTATCTCTGTTTAAATTAAACTAAATTTATAAAACACTTTTCATTATAACACCTTATGAGGGCTCAAGTTAGTCAAAAAGGTTTATTCGATCTAATTTTTCTTGTTTTAATAATTTAATAAATCCAATATGGCTACTTTCCATAGCAATTTTATTATTCTTCTACGCTAGTTTTGTAAGATTTTATATGCTTTAGGTGCTTTAACGTTTTTTTAGATAAAAAGCTGAGCTTACCTGCAACTACCGAAAAAACAGACTTAATTACCACGGAACCAGGAAAAAGTAAGAAATTGAAAATAAATAAACAATTTAAATTATAAAGTTGATTTAAACTTTTTTTTCAAATGCTTGCAGAAAAAAATTTTACTTCAAAAAAATAATCTTGCCAAAAACAATTTGAACAAAACAATTTTACTTTTGGACTTTTAAAACTAATTTAATTTCCTTTTGTTCAATCTTAAAATAGTTACTTTTATACACGAGAGCATTGAAATATTAAAAAAAAAACAGTCTAAAAAGGTTTGCAGCTGGTCGTATTTTAAAAGGGTTAGGTCTGTAAATTAAATCAAATTTGCTTTTTTTAAGTCAAAAGGTTGGTATTTTTTTATCCTTATCCAAACAATTTTAATAAATACTGTACAAGATTTTATTGGGACAAATAAAGTACTTGTTCAAAAATTTATAATTTAAAGCAGACATCCTGTTAATCAAGTTTTATTGCAATTAAGCAGTTCCAAGAAACAATTACTTCTGTTAGACACTTTTCTGTTAGCCCAGTGGTTTTCAACCTTTTTTTTATACCGCAACTCACTTTGGTATTGCAAGGTAACTTAAAGATCTCTTTCCTTGAAAAAATTTTCAATTTGGCGTTTACAGGTTATCTAATGCATTGATGAAGCTCATTAACAAAAAGAAATGATTACAAATAAACACTCTTTGGAATAAAAATTCTTTAATTGAATTCAACTCTTAAAAAAACAATATCAGTGGGAGACCGGTGTTGTATCTTGGAAAAAAAATTTTTTATGGTTGGTGCTGTTGTTGTCAAAACACATCGTGAATCTTGCTGAGATATTATTTTGTTCTTAGCTTTGTTCTTTACTCCTAACAATCTAGAGAAACAAGTCTGACCAGGGAGGCACCAGAAGTCAAATAAACGCTTACAACTCTGGGATATAAAGAAAGCCATGGCTGACCAATATGCAGACAAACTCTTATCTTTGAAGATACCCATCTTAGTTGAATTAATTTGTAGACCTTAATTAGCATCATCTCGATTAAACATGATAACAACTTAACAAAGCTGCGATGAGTCTTCATCAATACGGCCCTCCTAATACCCAATCACCCACAAAGCTCGAAATTTGACTCATATCACAATATATAAAAACTGAAAATACAAATAAAACTATTACAACCGCAAGTCTGAGTAATCGTTTAAAAATTTATCTAAATCAGACATATGCAACCAGTGGCCCGCGCGCCGCACTGCGGCCCGCCAGGTTGTTCCGTGCAACCCGCGTGGTGCTCAGCAAAATGTTATAAGTGTATATTAGCCATCACTCTTTGATGCAGTTTACATCAAAGCAGGGGAAATTTTCGCGCGCTGTGTACAGCAATGTTGCGCTTTGTGATGCAAGAATGCTGCGTTGCAATAATTTCGCAATGCGAGATTAGCACTTAGAAGAAGCTGTGTGGCATTGCACAGTACCGTAGTTGATACTTGATGGAGTTGTTTGTGCTACATAGATAGTCTTCTGTTGGATTTGCTTTTAGCTTAAGTAGTTGACATCATTTGCTAGTTCTTTTACTTATGTTATTTGTTGGTTGCAGGTGTTAATTTCTACTTCTTTGCAGTTGATAAAAAGCTATAATTTTTAACAGTAATTTAGTCTTTAGCTTACATCCAATTATATGATGAGTAAAAAGCGAAAAATTAACAATGTAGGGCGTCTGTTTAATGACGAATGGTTTGTAAAATATTTTTTGTTACTCAACAAAATACAAATGCCCTTTGCCTGATTTGCCAAAACAAGATTGCTTGTCTAAAAGAATTTAATATCAGGCGACACTACAACTCCCTGCACTCGAAACAATATAATGGAATTTTAGGCCAACTGCGAGTAGACAAAGCCAATAAGTTGAAAAGGTCGCTACAGGGACGCCAAAAAATGATTTCGGTTTATAAAGATGACTCTCAAATTACCACTGAATTGAGCTATAAAATTAGCGAAGAAATAGCAGAGAAAGGAAAAGCTTTCAGTGACGGCGAATTTGTCAAGCACTACCTAATGATATTTGCTGAACGGGCATGCCCTGAAAAAAAGTATTTAATTGAACAGACTAGCTTATCGAGATTCACTGTCGGACGTAGAACGGATGCTCTTTCAAGTCATCTTGAAGATATTTCAGCTGAGAATGCAAGCAATTTTCATATTACAGCTTAGTAGTGGATAAAAGCACCGATATCACCGATACGGCTCAGTTGGTTGTTTTTATACGTGGAGTAACTGATGAATTTCAAATCAAAGAAGAATTTTTGGACCTAGCAAGCATGAAGTCAACGACAACTGGAGAGGATTTGATCCAGGAGGTTTTGAAAATGACAAGAAAATATCGATTGGTTCCAAAAAAACTGTCAGGACTCACGACAGATGGTGCTCCTGCGATCGTAGGAAAACATAAAGGATTTTGTAAAACATTTTTGGAAGCATTTGGAGCACAAAAAGTTGTTTTAAACCATTGCAATATCCATCAGGAAAATTTGTGCAATAAAGTACTGGATGGCATTGATATCATGAAAGAAGTTGTTCACTGTGTCAATTACATTCGTTCTCGAGGATGAAACCACAGGCAGTTTAAGGTTTTTTTGAAAGAACTGGATTGCGATTACTCGGATATTACTTATTTCTCGTCGGTTCGTTGGTTAAGCAGGGCCGACACTTTAAAAAAATTTTGGAATTTGAGAAATGAGATCAAATGTTTCATGGAAACTAAAAATCAAAATGTCTCTTTTTTAAAAGATGTAAATTGTTAAATGACTTCGCATTCCTTTCCGATGTAACGCAACACCTAGCACAATTAAATGAGCAACTACAAGGAAGGAATCAACTAATAAAATGTTTGAGCACATTACATCATTCCAGAGGAAACTGATTCTTTTTAAAAATCAATTTAGCAACTCTGTGCTTACACACTTTCCATGTTTGAAAATGCAACATGATGAAGGACAAGATATCAATTGCCAAAAATATGGCACTATGATAGAAAAATTGTCTGCTGTCTTTGATGCTCGCTTCTTGGATTTTTGACAACTTGAAAGTGAATTTAATATTTTTTCCAACCCATTTAACACAGCTTTAGATCAAATCCCTGATCGACTTCAACTTGAACTGATTAATTTGCAGTCAGACAATGACATGAAAAGAGCCTTTGATAAAAACGATTTGGTGAACTTTTATAAAAACTATGTTAAGGGGAAGCATCAGAATCTTGTCGACCATGCCTTAAAAACCATTTCACTTTTTGAAAGCACATATTGCTGCGAGCAATTTTTCTCTAAGATGAAGTATTGCAAAGGAAAGCAAAGAGGCCAACTATCGGACCAACATTTGAAAAGTCAACTTCGAGTTGCTTGTAGTTCGGTGAAAGCAAATATTCCAAAGGTTTGCAAAGATCTGCAACAGCAAAAATCACAATAATCTGTGATTAAATACGCATGACTGAACTTAGTTTCCTCATCTTCCATTGACAATTATTCACAGATTTTCAATAAACTGTCGCACACGTGTCTCGTGGACTGCATTAAATCTATTTCTTGACTACATAAACTACTTTCATAGGAAAGTAGTTTTATGATACTTATTTTTTTTCTGAAAAAAATTCATGCGGCCCGCGTTATCTTTCAAATTTTTTTTGACCTGAAGGAGGTATCCTATTTTATTTAGCTTTAATAGCTAACTCACTGTTTTTTGAGCTGTCGCATAGGCTGCCTTAGAGATCAAGACGGGCCGCTATTTGTAACTCGTACCCACCGATATCTGTAAGCAATTTTGCCTATAACCTGGCCGTACCCAAACTAAAATTTTTTGTCTTTGGGTAACATCATCAAGAGTAATAAATAAGAAAACAAAAATTAATTTTTTAGAGGAAGTAATTATTTATGTAGGACCCAAATTAAAAACTTGCAAAATATTGTACATTTATATATTTTTAAAACGGTCAATTTTTCCAGTTAGTAAATGTCTTTCCGCTCGTCGTCATCGTTTAGAAAGGTATTCATTCCGGGTAAGACACAAACAGAACTGGGGCCGAGGTTTTAACTTTTTACAACCCCTGGCTACTGTGCAGCCCGGATTAGATTCTGACAGTGATGGTGTTGAGCCAGCAAAAAGTTTCTTCATTCAAAACCGTCAAACCTTGTGCTCCATGATGCCCGATGTATGAGGCACGCTGTTAGGACGTGGTCTTCGGTTTGTTCAATGGTGCCGCACTCGGAATCGAATGAAGGAGTAAGACCCCATTTGTGCATGGACAAATAGAATTGCGCAGTACCCGTCCGCTGGCGATTGAACTTAAAACAAGCTATATGGAAAATCTCTTCCAACAGGCCTGGTACTAATGACAAGTATGAAAGCACGGAGCCTGGATCTATTCGCACAGTACTCAGGATTCCATTTATAATTCATCCACTGAGAAGCGCTGATGCCAAGTCCGGCAAAGTTGTCTAGTCTAAATCTCTAGTTCCGACGAGTCAGTGCTTTCCGGTCCCCACTCTCCCGTCAATTTTATACACAAAGTCAACTCGTATCCACCTGCCCCGTGGGTGGATACGGACCGATGTGCTTATCCGTACTTGTGCAAGCATCTAGGATGCATGGAAAATGCTTCCTGCAACGATTTTCTTTATTGTTTGTTTTTTCTATGCGTACTTAGCGATTTTACTGCCTGTTTTGAAATTCCTTTCTCTGCATATACCACTTTGTAAAAATTGTATTTGGCTTATTCTTTTCAGTGTAATGACGTAAATGAACCATTGATATTGTGCACTACCACGCCACGCGGCACTCGCACAGAAATTTTAAAACTGGAATGGCCTTATAGTCGTTGAGGATCAGAACGCGTTATCCACCACAAATCGCAAGCCACCAAAAAATTTATTCCACAAATTTTCCAACACGATAACGAGCAATTGATGAATAACGGTTTTCTAAAATTTACATATTAATTTATAAGCAATGCGAGACGAACGTTAAAATTTTAATACACAAATTTGAGATTTACTATTAAGCCGGAAAACAGTTCTTATATATATTTCAAGCTACTAATTATAAATTACTTTCGACTAAGCTATAATTTAATTTTGCAACTATATATATAAAAAACAACACAATTATATAAATCCTTTCAACAAAACCAATAAAAAACAAACTCACCAACTTTTTGCGGCCAAATTACAAACAATATTTCAATATTTCAGTAAACCAGTTTTGCTGTTAATTCTATTAATACTGTTGATTCTTCAGGGCCGATCTATTTAAGACGCAGCTAACAAAGCGGTTTTGTCACATGATTTTGCGTTTGTCACATGATTTTGCATTTTGTCACATGATTTGCTCGAAGCGAAAATGTCCAAACGGTCAAACGATTTACGATTAGTTTCGCGCGAATAAGCGCGGACGACGACGTGGTCAAGCCATTTATCAAACAAATGACGTCGCTCCCAACTTTATCTAAACAAATAGGGCGCGAAATCCACATCCTCCCCCCCAGTGTGAACTGTAAAGTACACACGTCACACACACACACAAAGGATTTTCGCGCGATACACAACCAGAATGCATTTCCGCCTCACTGATCAGACTTTATTATAACACACAACTTCGTCACGGGTCTGCGTAATATTCCCAATTTGGATTTCACATCTACTATCCTCACCACGCCATGTTTGTCCGGGTAAGTGTTAACAATTATTCCCAACGGCCAATCTCCTCGTGCAGCAGAAGCGTCGGATATCAAAACAATGTCTCCACATTTCAAATTCTCGCGACGTTCTTGCCATTTTCTTTACTGCCCAAATAAGGAGAGATTTCCCTGTGAGGCATTGTGGTCTTAGGGGCCTTGTTTATTTTGACACTCTTGCTGGAAACCGAGCTTGCTTCCCAAGCTTCTAGCTCGGCTTCAGCCATCTCAAGTTGTCTCATTTTTTCCCGAGTGGCCACTTGCTGCCTTTCTTCCTCATGCTTCAGCGCCAAGCGTGCCAGCTGCACCTTTAACTTGCTAGCTCTCAGACTGCTAGTGCGAGAACTCCGGGAAGATAAACAATCCTCATTCGCACTTCTTTCAGACAAGTGATCAGTCACTTTCACCACCGGCGCAATCATATCATCACCTTTAAGACGAGGCACAATACCACTCACATCATTAACATCATCAGCACCAGACACTTCCATATCACGCAACCAAGATTCTATTCTATCTTGGAGCTTTCCCTTTTGCTTAATAACATCAACTTTATGAGACATGGTCCCAGGCATAGTCTCATTTTCATCAATATTAATTGCTAAGCACATTAAATTATCAAATTCGACATTAATATCATGCAATTTAGAGCGTAAACGATTAACATTAACCGGCTCTTCCGCGCACATTAATCTTTCGGCATCAAAATATTTGGCTTTTAAAGCTCTAAGGCTAATTATTATATCATCATTATGAACTGCCATATTATGATAATTAAGTAACTAATACAATTAAAATACAAATAACAATTCAAATTTATGACTTCAATTAAATTTAACAAAGCACACTATTCAATTTGATTTCGAGAGAAAACACAACAATTAAGCCAACTCAAGCTTTATCACAAAGAAATTATTACAAATAGAAACAGGAAAGTTTAGTTTTACAAAACCTTGAAAAGATCGGACACCGATGCCAGTTTTGATGCCAAGAACTTCAGAATTTTGTCCGGGAATCCGAAGAATCCAATCACGAACAACCAAGAAAAACTTTGTTCTCCACACAACAGAGAGATTGATGACGATAATCCCCACGTGACAGAGATCCCAAAAAAGTTGAAAACGATGTGCACTACCACGCCACGCGGTACTCGCACAGAAATTTTAAAACTGGAATGGCCTTATAGTCGTTGAGGATCAGAACGCGTTATCCACCACAAATCGCAAGCCACCAAAAAATTTATTCCACAAATTTTCCAACACGATAACGAGCAATTGATGAATAACGGTTTTCTAAAATTTACATATTAATTTATAAGCAATGCGAGACGAACGTTAAAATTTTAATACACAAATTTGAGATTTACTATTAAGCCGGAAAACAGTTCTTATATATATTTCAAGCTACTAATTATAAATTACTTTCGACTAAGCTATAATTTAATTTTGCAACTATATATATAAAAAACAACACAATTATATAAATCCTTTCAACAAAACCAATAAAAAACAAACTCACCAACTTTTTGCGGCCAAATTACAAACAATATTTCAATATTTCAGTAAACCAGTTTTGCTGTTAATTCTATTAATACTGTTGATTCTTCAGGGCCGATCTATTTAAGACGCAGCTAACAAAGCGGTTTTGTCACATGATTTTGCGTTTGTCACATGATTTTGCATTTTGTCACATGATTTGCTCGAAGCGAAAATGTCCAAACGGTCAAACGATTTACGATTAGTTTCGCGCGAATAAGCGCGGACGACGACGTGGTCAAGCCATTTATCAAACAAATGACGTCGCTCCCAACTTTATCTAAACAAATAGGGCGCGAAATCCACAGATATTTTATTGTAATGTTTATAATTAAAGTACTTTCAAAACTGGTTTAAAGTACGATTTTTACCGGATGGTTCTTTTATTGTGACCATTAATCAAATATTAATAAATAACTTAAAAGTGAATATTAAAATAATAAATGTGAATGTTATTTTGTTTTGTTTTCGTAATAGCTTTTTTTAATTGTTTTACTTTTTATGCTGTTTATCAAAATCTATTTTGTCCCCTAGAAAAAAGTCAAACGACCTCTAGGTCAAAACCATTGTGTTAGATCAATATATCAGGTAAATATTAATTAAATAAACGGGTTCTTGACAGCTAGAGCAGGTTGCTGTGTGGTTTATACAGGTAAAAGTAGCTTTGTTACCTGCAAAGTTTATTTGTTTTTTTAAATAAATGATAGTCGAAACAAGTTGCTTTTCTTAATTTTTTTTAAATTTTTCTTTTTTTTTAAATTTAGATTAAAAAAAATTATATGATAATCCATGGAATTGCAATAGAAAACAATTAAAAAAAGAAAAACAATAAGTTAAACGTTTTCTGATCTTTGTAATTTTAGGGTTTGGACAAAAATATATATCCATGCTTTACTTCTGTTATCTTCTTCCCTAAGTTAAATCTCACCAATTTAGGTACACATCATGGCTCCATTAAGAAATTGCTCATAAAATGTTTATCGCGAAGCAACAACAAATAACTCAGATATAGTGTGAAACAAAAATTTAACAAGCGAGTTAAATAGATATTATGGATATTTTACTTTACAACTTTAACATCATAAAACCTCGCATGTAAATAAATGTCAATGTCATTTTAACCCATTTTTCTAGTCGAATATTGTTATTTAAGCACAAATAGTGAAGATTCAAATCAGGTAGAGTTTTGCGTTGTTACTGTAAATGAAATTTGTTTTCTATTAGCTGTAAGATAATCCATTAATAAAGTAAAACACTTGTCAATAGCCATTGCTTTTCATATTTCTCTTAGCTACTATGAAAATACGTTTTGAAGGTGACAAAAAACAAATTGAATTTTCTCAGTTTCTTTTAATCTTCAGTTGTAATAGGGAAAGTTGTTAATTTTACAGCATATCCAAGCATTTGGCTATTTTTCTTTTGTGTGATCAATTTTGTCTTTTATCCAAACTCAAAAAAATTATTTTGTTTCTGCTTTTCTCGTATTACAGAATTTTAAGATATACTTTTTGTGAACAACTGATAATTGAATGGCATTCAAAATAAAACAATAGTCTTTTGTTTTTAGCCACAAATGAAGGTGAAGATAAAGACAAAGCTTTAAGGGAAACTCTTATTATCGTATCTTCCGTGTCTGGCGGATTGATCATCATTCTGGTTATCGTGATCATTGTCCTGATAGTTGTTTACAGCAAAAGTGAATCTCGATCACGGTAAATTCAATTTATTTTCTTTTTTTTGAAATTGACGATGCAAAGATTTGAGGTAAGTTTCGGCTATAAACTGCTCTGTTATATGGCTATAGCAGAATTTGCTTAGTATAAATAACATAATTAGCCTTTATTTAAATTCATCAGTTCTTCTGATACAATCAGAGGTAAGTTAAACTTAAACAATTACAACCAATGGCGTAACATATTCTTTATAGAAAAACTTGCAGCACGATGTTTCGTCAGTTACATCGGGCAGATTTCTTCAGGTAAAAGCAACACACAATGCACAACATATTTAAAAGCCAAAAATAAAACTAATGAACACAATGGTGAGAGGCAGCCTACAGGACAACAATTTAACAACTTGTTTAAATAAGTGTTTTTTTTATTGTTTGGGATTGTATTGTTGCATTTTATATTTCAAGTAAAGTAAAATCTATCAACCTACTACATCAAAAAAATACTAAGTATACTTTTAAAAAACTTTGGTTTAAGATAATTTTAAACAAATTTTTGTTGCTGTCATGCGTCAGAAGCACGACAGAATTGCAAACAATTTTTTAAAAATAAAGTATTTTGAAAAATGTCACAAAAAACTACTAAAATTATTTACGAGGTTAGGATATTTAGTTTTTCGAGCAGACAAAATAAAAATGTTTTATCTTTGCTTGAAAATAGTACTGAGAGTTATTTACAATTGTATATTCTGTTGAAGATCGTATACATTTTCATGCTTTTATTAAATCATATAATTTAATCTCTTATATTCTATTACGATTAGAAAAAGTTGAGAAACAAGTGGTATACAACAGGGATATTCTTTTTTAATCCAGCTAAGTAGGTTTTCTTTCAGAAATTTTACTGCAAAGCTGCAATTTTTATTAAAAATTGTAACACAGCAAGTCATGTATTGCTAAAAAGATGTAAAAACTAAAGTTATGGTCGTTTCGGCATAGAAATGAAATTTATAGTAAATAGGCTAATTTTTCAATTAGGCACTAAGCATAGTATCTGCTACTTGCACAATAAATTATCTTATTTTGTTTCCCTTAGTTTCGTTTAATTTATTTGACTTGCCTTCGTACATCTATGAACTTATTGTTACGTAAATTTTTTATTTTTTTGGACAAGTTCAAAACTTTTTTATATTAATTGCAACAAAAATTTTACTATTTTTGGATATATTAAGTTGTAGTATATATGTATATATATTGGTTTCATTATAGTGACAAAATTTTAGAGCAAAATGTTTTTTTTAATTATTTTTAATGTTTGACATCTATTTGTATAATACCCAAAATACCAACAATTATTAAAAAAACGAAATTTAACCCTTAACTACTCGCGCTGGTGTATTTTGTACACCATTTTTACTAATTCGGCTCCCACCCTTTTATTTTGAAATTCTGCAGGCAGTAAGCGCCACCTATCCTCTAATTAACTCCACAGGCATGCTTTGACGCGTTGGCGTAGTTTTAGAAAGCACGTGACGGCCGGTATGCTAAGACAAATCAGTGGGGGTGCTGTTTTGGTGTACAAAATACACCGCGCGACTACTTATGTAACTATAATTTTTTGTGATTTTTGAAAAGATTTTTTTGGTTTTATTGTTTTTTGCTTGCTTATGCTGTTTTTTTGTGCAGAAATACTTTATACATAATGGCTAGACAGATTAAGTCTTTAGATGATGATGCAATTAGGGCAATGTTGGAACAAGAAATCGAATCTGATGAAGAAATAGGAGGTGAAGAAAATGATGACGAAGAAAGAGTTGTGAACGAAAGCGATCACAGCACGGACTCCGAAATTGATGGTGCCCAATTGCAGAATTCTGATAGGTCTACTCATTCTGAAAGCTCAGACGAAGACGATGAAAACTATTATGTTTGCAAAGATAAAGTAACGAAGTGGTACAAAAATCCTTGTGTCAGTAAGTTTGCAAAAACTCCATCACGAAACCTTCTAAAAGTTCTTCCTGGCCCAAAAAACAATGCCAGACATATTGAAGATGAACTACAAGCTTTTCTATTACTGATTACAGATGAGATGATAGAGGAAATTGTTGGATGCACCAATATGTATATCACAGCTGTACAGTCAAACTATGACAGGGAAAGAGATGCAAAAATTACTACAAAAACTGAACTGATGGCATTCCTTGGACTATTGGTTTTGTCAGGTGTAAAGAGGGTTGGGCATGTTAGTTTTCTTGAATTATGGGCCACAGATGGTAGTGGAATAGAAATCTTTCGAGCTTGCATGTCGTACAACCGCTTTCTGTTCCTGTTGTTGGCAATACGGTTTGACGATAGAACGACGCGGAGTCAAAGAAAAGAAACAGATAAATTGGCTGCCATTCGGTATATTCTAGATGAGTTCGTACAAAACTGTAAAAAGACCTACTGCCTTAGTGAGTTCCTGACGATCGATGAAACACTAGTACCTTTCTGGGGGAGATGCAGCTTCATCCAATACATTCCAAGCAAGCCAGCAAAGTATGGTGTAAAGATCTTCGCACTTTGTGATGCCAAGACATATTTCACGGGAAACTTGGAAGTTTATTGCGGTAAACAACCAACTGGTCCACATGAAGTCTCCAACAGCCCTGCTGACATAGTTGAAAGACTGATAAGTCACTTGAAAGGTACATGCCGTAATCTAACAACGGATAATTGGTACACTAGTTACACACTTGCAATTTCACTGCTGCAAGATAAAATAACTCTGGTTGGGACTTTGAAGAAAAACAAAAGAGAAATTCCAGCTGAATTTTTGCCAAACAAACAAAAGCCGATCTCTTCATCAATGTTTGGATTTCAAGAGCATGCTACTCTGGTTTCCTTTACACCAAAAAAGAACAAATCAGTTGTTTTGCTTTCCACTATGCATCGTGATGCTGCAGTTGATGCCAAAACCAAAAAGCCAGAGATCATCCAGTTCTATAATTCTACGAAAGGAGGGGTGGATACAGTTGACCAACTCTGCGGCAATTATTCTGTGTCAAGGAGAACCCGCCGGTGGCCGTTATGTGTCTTTTTCCATCTTGTAAACATTGCCGGCGTGAATGGACAAATCTTATTCAACAAGACTCGTAAGTCGGTAGATGAAGCACAAAACAGGCGGCAGTTTCTCAAGAATCTTGCTATGAGTTTGATGAAGCCTCATCTGCAGGACAGAGCACAGCTACAAAATCTTCCATCTGACATTCAATCCATCTTGTCAAAATATAAGCCACAATCAGAAGTTGACACCCATGAACCACCTCCTGCAAAATCTCGAAAAAGGTGCCGTCTCTGTGGAAGAGCTAAAAACAGGGTGACAACTATGAGATGTTCTTCGTGCAATGACTTTGTTTGCAAAGATCATGCAAAAACTGATGTGAAATGTGACACCTGTGCACATCTTGCAACCGATGAATCATCGTAAAGAACGTTCTTGTGGTTTTTGTGTATAATTTCATTTGTTTCGGAAAATAAAAGCTGTACATCAACCTTGGTGTACAAAGTACACCACGCGAGTAGTTGCGTTAAGAAAAAGGGCGCGAGTAGTTAAGGGTTAAATAGCACATTTAATACAAAACAAGACTTCGGATAAATTAGAAAAAATGATCTAAAATACTGTAGACTTAATCGTACTCGTGCAATTCCAAAAACTAACCTTCTCTCAAAAACAACGCTATAAAATTTTTCAAATTTTGTTTGTTTCTTATTAAACTTTTATCGGCAACGCAAAAAATTCTGAATGTAAAAGTTACAAAAAATATTGGAATCCTTTAAAAATTTAGCAGAGATTTAGACATCGCTTTAGCTTTTTTTCAGTAAAAACTAAAACAAAACTTTTCTTTTAATAATTTTAATTGGCAAAAGCGAGTAACGAGTTCCAGTGCCCGCTTTGGCATATTTAGGCTGTGCCACCAGAACCACCCACGTGAAATTTGTGGAAACGAAGCTATCAATAACTATCCTGAAATTTCAATTACCTATAAAATGTTTTGCTACTTTTTTGCTTTTTTTCTGCAAAAAATTAACTCTTGTAAATTGAAAATTTGTGTAAATTAAATAGAATATAAATGTTTAAAATCATAAATTAGAATTTAAATATCTTCGAAAGAATTTTTACTATGTACATTACAATCGATTTCAATCATTAAATTAAAGTAAGTTTAATTTTATACAAGAACAAAAATTTTAAAAACCTTTTTTTATATATACTGTATAAAAAAAAACAGTTTGGGGTCAGTGTAAAACAAAGTTTTTAAATTTATATAATGATTTAATTGTCACTTTTTTCTAATTTTTAAATTTTAAATTTAGTAGAAACGAGATACTTATCTTTTTTAGTCAACCCAACTAGTAACTAAATAGCATCGTATTAACTACTTTTATTTAGAAGCGACAGTTACTCGGACACATCGGGAATGTCCCGACAATCGACCACGTTTGGGAGCGAACGCACGAACATGTCGTACATGTGGAACTCCCTCTCTTACTCCGACGACAAAAAGAGGAAACGGGACATTCCGCGGCCGTCCCTGGTGGGGTCAACCTCCACTCACAGCTACTTAAACAGAGGTTTCACCAGCCGGCCCTACAACCAGGTTGAATTGGGATATTTACCAGGTACGCTACTTTTAATACAAGTCAGCACTCTGAGTTTTTATTTTAATAATCAAACAATAACTTTTCATGCACACCCCTATGTGGATGATCAAAAATAATTTGTTTAGTAAGAATGGTCAAGTCAATCAACAAGCAAGTGCCGACAGACCTGTTTCGTCCTTATTTTATTTTATTTTTTTTATTATATTTTTATTTATGCACACATAAAACCATAAAATAACACAGATTTACAATATTGAAACATATGAGAAATAATCATGAATTTACTATTTATATAAGTTCATAGCATTTTTTTTGTTTTTCAAAAACTTCGTCTTATTTGTAGCAAGATTTTTTGTGTTTCAAAAAAACACGTTCCTTTTTTTTATAAGTTCGTAAATTTTTCAGAGTTTGATGCAGTCTGACTAGTTAATGGAGATTTATACATATAGTAACAATAAATAAACACAACAAAATACTAGATATAAATGAACAATAATATAGCGAATACAGTAATATAAACGATAACACATTAGAGACAATGAACGCAAAGCAATATTTGGTGCATTACAACAAAATCATTTTTACACACGTTTACATGAAAGCAAAGAAGAAAATACATTAATTAAAATACATAATAAGGTTAAAAATAACAAAGAGATTTAAGTTTCGACATTAGAAGAGAAGTTTTTAAGGAAAGTTTTAAATTTGGTTTGGATTTTATATAGGTTTTTGTTAGCATTGAGGTGGAAATCCGGGTATGAAAGGAAAGAAAGCGATTTCGTATTTGGAGTAGAGTTAGTCGGATAAGTAAAGCCATTTTGGTAGTTATTGTGTGAGGGGTTCCGGTTATATGGGTGAAGTTGTAGTAGAGACAGTTGCGGTTGAGAGTAAAAGGCTTTTTTAAGATTTCAGTAAGGATCGGTTCAAGACAAGAAATTTTTCGGCAGGGCATTCAAAAAAGAGATGATGGGGATCATCAGTGGATGAAGAGCAAAGTTTACATAAAAAGTGATTAGGAAAGCGGGGAGGGATTAAATGTTTTTGAAAGAAACACCCCCAGGCATAACCTTTGTAGACTGTCCTGAAAGCGATTTCTTTCTCGGTGTTAGAAAAGAACGACGAGTGTGGTTTGAGGAGGAAAAGACGAGGTTAGGTATGAGAAGAAGGGGTTGCTTTTGTGTTGAGAGGATTTGGAAGGGACGGAATAGGATTTGAATCAGGATTAAGATTTATAAGATATAAAGATTTAAAAGTAAGGGTTTCAAAGGCATCAAGGGAAATATTAATTTTTGATATTACTTTTAGTATTCGGGACCAATAGAAGTTAGGTTTGGGACTGTGGGGTTGTGAATTAGAATATAGAGTCGGGTTAAAAGGTTTGATTTTGGATCCAATATTGTAAAGAGCATAGGTCATCCAGAAGTGAGAGATAGGGGGTTCTTGTTTGAGAAGAAAAATAAATTGCCATAAGAAAGCAGAAAGGGTTCTTTCACCAATGGAGGGTAAAAATATTCCTCCATCGGTTTTGGGGAGATAGAGGGTTGAGCGTTTTATTGGTTCGAATGAAAATAAATTCCATAGAAATTTAAAAAGATGGGAAGTGAGGGTAGGATTGGGAGGTATAACTCTCAAAAGGAAAAGAATTTTAGGGAGCAGGTGTTGATTAAGTGATATAACTTTAGAAAAAAGAAAATAGTTGGGGTTTAGAGATGAAAGAGTAGTGTGAGGTATGAAGCGAATGAGGTCATCCCAATTTTTCTCCAGATCTTCAGTCTGAAAAAAAAAAAGATTCCAAGGATTTTAGCGGATGTTAAAGTTTTACCTTGCGGAAATATAGAGTAAAATGAGGATAGGAGAGTAGGGAAATTTGAGATGATAGTTGTTTTATAATGATTAATTTTGAGACAAGAAAAGTTTGAAAAGTCATCTAATATCTCACGGAGAGGTAGAAAAGAGTGGGGTGATGTGATAAAAAATGTCAGATCATCAGCATAATGACTGACTTTTAAATTAGACTTATCAAGGGAGATTCCTTGGATTTTAGACGAAGAAAGAATTTTTCGGGACAGAGGCTCAATGCTAATTATAAATAAGAGCATGCTAAGGGGACATCCTTGTCGAATGCTTCGCTTAATAGAAATGTAGTGAGAAAGATAGCCGTTTAGGTTTAATTTGGAGGAGAGGTTTGAAAGAAAGATTTGGATCCAGGTCAGGAGAAAATCTGGAATACCGAGTTTCAAAGCAGTTTTCAGTAAGAATGTGTGAGATATAGAGTCAAAAGCTTTGTAGAAATCAAATTGAACAATTGCCAAGGGTTGTTGGAAATCTTTCGAATAGTTGATAGCAGATAAGATGTTTAGGTGGTTGTTGAAGATCTGGCAATTTGGTAGGCCACATTGTTGTTCAGGGGAGATTATAGAATTTAGAATAGGTTTTAGTCGGTTGGAAATGATAGAAGATAGAATTTTATAGTCGTATTGAGAAGGGCTATGGGTCGCTAGTCTTTAACAGAAGTGGGTTTAGGAATCTTGGGTATTAGTTTAATAAAAGCTACGCTTTGGGATGAAGAAAGTTGCTTTCGGATAAAGGCGTTATTAAAGGATTGATTTAATAGAGGAATTAAGGAAGGAAGAGAATTATAAAATTGAGCAGTAAAACCATCAAGACCCGGGGAAGGGTGCTTGTTGAGGGTCTTGATGGCAAAGCGGATTTCTTCAGGTGTTATTAAAGGTGAGGGAGGAAGGATTTAGAGGATTTCCTTAGTAGTAAGGGGAGAAAGATTGCATAGATATTCGGTAGGGTCGGGTGAAGGGATAGAAGGATTCCAGAGATCTTGAAAAAAAGAAATGAACGATTGAAAAGATGTGCTTGGTGAGGAATTAATAGGATGTGAATGATTAGTATCAGGAGGGATGAGGGATTTATTTTGATTGATAGTTTCTTTAATTGTTGCCATAGGGAAGGGTTCATCAATGCTTGTTAGAGGGGGTATCCGGGATCTTATCTGTGTTCCTGTTTGCTTATATTGTTGTATTTGTTTTAGTTGCATCCAAATGTCAGTGTTCTGTTTGTTTCCTTGTTGTGTGTTACTATATTCTTACTATATGTTTGTAATGGGAACTGCAGGGTTTTGCTTGTCTTAACCCGTATCCGTGCTAGCTAACTCGATGTGGTTAGCATATCGGAACCACCGCCAGTATGCCTTTGTGGCTTAGCGGTGTTTTTCGCAGTTGCGCTGGTGGAACATTGTTTTCATTGTAATAATTTGTTTGTTTGATCAATGTTTCTCATAATAATATTGCAGATTAGCTATTTGAAGTTAATTACTTCACCAGAATTTCTTTAATAGTTAAATTTTGTCAAGGTTTAATTAGACTTACTCGAATCAATTTCACGATAGTTTGATACATTTTTGATTGAATAGTTTAGATGAATTTTTTATTAACTAGTTGGGTAATTTTTATTATAAGTTCAAACAAAACTTTTTCTTTGGCATTAAAAAAAGTTAAATGCTTCATGTTTAATAAAAATTTTTTCTTAGTGTAGCGTTGCATCATAAAACTATTTGCTAATTATTACGAAAGTAGAATTAGAGCAAAACTTTTCTAACCTTTTCAGATATTTAATGAAAATACGCTGTATCTCAATTATAGAAATAAATTGAAGATTAAAAATGCATGCATGCTACGAAAGCACTAAAATCATTTAAAAAAAACTCTTGTTTCTATTAATAAAAAAAGATAAATTTAAGTTTTTCACTGCCCCAGAAAAATTTAGGTATGATTTAAAAAAGACTTTGTTTTGTACGGTTAGGTTTTTTAAATTTCAGACACTACTTTAATATAAAAGGTCATCAAGTGCTTCAGAATCTACAAACCTAATAAGTTACAATAGGTTTGATAAGCATGAACATTTCTAATAAATTCGATTAGTAGTTTTTCTATAAAATATAAATGAGTAATGCTTTTGTTTATTTTTCTTGGTTAGGTGTTATATTGTAGAAGAAAGTGCAGCGATAACTAAAAAGATAAATTTGTAACGGTAAGACTCGGTTTACCTCTGACGTACGGTATATGAGCGTGTAGGGTCGGCGTACATTTGTTTGTTGATTAAAATTCTTATGTTTAGTGTATACGCTGGACGTTTAGAAGTGTAGATTTTCCTTGCAAAAAACAGCTGATAAACAAAAGTTTGTATGGTAGATGTCGTGTAATCGAACCCGTACTGTGCGCGCGTGTACGGTACTAATCACATGTCATCTCCCTGCATAATTCGTGGTGTGCTAACGGCTGCCTTGGCAGTTACGAGCATGGAAAAATTCCTATGTTTTTGTTGTTGTTATCACAGTTGGTAGATGCAGCGTCATTCAGTTGAGTAAAGCTAATATTTATTTGCTTGCATTAGTCTACAAAAGTAGAATTTGCAGCAAATCAAGTTATTACCTGCTTTGCGTTAGTTTTGCTATCTTAAGTTACTTACCAAAATTTCTTAATTAAAACTTGCATTAAAGTCTTTCTTAAGTACACATGTAACGTTGAAATAAAATTTTTTTTTAAAGGTGCTAAACTATTGTGGCAGTAAGAGCAACTGCAAGTAAAAGCTCTTTTTCAATAGTTTTAATGAAACAAAGTTTTAATGCTTGTTGTAAATTTCAGCGTTTTGGCTTCATTGGCAAGTTAGCTAATAGTAAATAAACTGAGTTATTTCTGTGAAAAACACACAATGCTCAAGCATACTTTGGCCAAAGTTCAAGAGCATGATTGACATTTGTTTATTCTTCTCGAGTGCAATTATTAGTCTACATATTTTGTTGGGAGAAAATAAAAATGTTTCTTTCTAATGAATTAAATTTTAAAACTTAGTAACTATCGGAAGCTTTTTCATAAAAATGATCAAAATTAAGTAGAAATCATTTACAATCAAGTTTGCAATGATGCAAAATGTATTTGATTAAAAATTTTGTTCAAACAACAAAATGTATTTTGTCATTAACTGCTACTTAAAAACAGTTTAAAAAAATTCGTATTTGAAAAGTTGTATTTTTCAAGTAAATCAAGTTGTTCAACCGAATATCAAGACAGCGTACTTTCAAAATGCCTATACGAGACAAACTAGCTACTGTACAAGCGTTTAGTAAATAGGATTTCTTGTTTTAAGTGCATTTTAAATCACTTTTATTGTAGAATGAAAATTTCTTAACAAATGAGTTAAATTTTTATTTAATCTATTCAAGATTTGGGGTACTTTTTAGGTCATATGTATCAAACATACGTATTTACTTCATATTTATCACGTCATAAAAATATAACATGTGGTTGAAGGACAGTGTTGTTATTTAGATACGTTCTGTCTGCTTCATCAATTAAATTCTGTTTTATCAAATTCTTTCAGCTGTAGCACATTTTGATGCGGTTTATTTAATAAAAGCGACCGGTTTTCTGATAAACGTGACCCTCCCCTCTTATATACAAACCACTTTAAGAATCTTTTGCAAAAGAACTGTTGAAACGATAGTAAATAAGAATAAAATATAATCATTAATACAGTAATATAATAGAGGAAACACAATAACTCAATAAAAATTGTAATCTAGTTCAGTGCTCTTCAACAGGGGTTCCGCAAAGCATTTAAAGGGGTTCCGTGAGTTTTAAGGGTTCCGTTAGGGTTCCTTATTTTGTAAGAAAAATGATTTCTTGCTTCAATACGTTGATGCGTCATTATTAAATTGTTTCTTTAGACCACCATCACCATGCCGCATTCAAACTCCAAGTAGGCCAGTTAGTTAAATAAGAGGTTAAGTGCAGTTTATAGCCGAAAATATTGATAGTTGTTGCGTAACGGCGCAACTTGATGTTCATTGTTATGAGGTTAACAAGAACGTTATTCAAAACGAATAAATGTTATTGTTGCATCACGGCTATGCATGATGCTGCCGTTTACAGTAGTTAAGTAGACAATGAATAGAGATAGAATAACAGACTACAGTAGAGCCTACAGTAGAGCTGCAGCCAGGGGCGCTGGATCTTTTTTTCCAGGGGGGCAAAATTTAAAAAAAGGGCACTGCCAACAAAAGCAAATTTTGGTAGTCATGCTTCAATTTGAAACTTTGGTTGACATGATAGAATTTCAGTTTGCACAGGACAGACCGATATGTTGGAAAGATTGTAGTTTGCTAATCTGTTATTTTGGTTCGATCAATTTTTTGGCCAATGTCAATTCTTTTTAATAAACCTAGAGTTTAAAATCTTAATTTTAAGGTGTGCTGCATCTTGCAAAAGCCTTTAAGTTGACTCTGCCATGACCACTCACTGCGATAGCCGCAGTAATAGCCAATTTTACACACGTTTTTCTCAATTATTTTGTTTTCTCAATTATTTTATCTATATTGAGAAATATTTGTGCTGCCTAGACTTGGAAGTGAGCACAAGTGCTGAACAAGTAAACTCAACGAATTTGTGACTGAAAAGCAAATACTGTGGGAAAAATGTTGTTCTCTAACTACAGATGGAGCGGCTGTGATGACTGGACACTTTTCGGGGGTTGGTGCTCGTGTCAAGGCAGTTGCTACAAACTGTATATTAAAAAATTGCAATATTCATTGTGAAGCTCTGGCTGTAAAACCGCTTAGTTCTGATAAGCAGAGAAAAACGGAACTAGAAAGTGTTTTGGATATTGTTGTGAAAACTGTGAATTACATAAAATGTGGTGGTAAAGGCAAATCTGCTAAAGTTTTTCAAATACTATGTGAAGAAATGGATTCTGAGAATGTCACTGTTCTGCTACATACAGAGGTGCGCTGGCTCTCTCGTGGCAACGTTTTGACTCGTGTGTTCAGATTAAGACGGGAAATATCAGTTTTTCTTGCAGAGAAAAATCATGAATATGCAACAAATTTTCTTGACCATGAATGGGTCTCCAAATTGGCATATCTGGCTTCAGTATTCGATGTGTTGTTCATACTCAACACCAGTCTTCAAGGGAAAAGTTCAGATATATTTTCCCAAATTGGAAAAATTGATGCCTTTAAAAGACAAATTTACTGCTGGGCCAATAAAGTGTCAAAAAATGACTTTTCTCCTTTTCAGTTTTTGAATAAATTTCTAAGCGAGGACTCCGAAGTTGAGAATACAGCTGAAATAAAAGAATTGGTGTTGGAACATTTGAAGCTATTGAAAAAAAATTTTAATCGGTATTTTCCTGAAGAAGACTCTGAGGCTTTTCGTTTGCTGAAATAGGTAGTTAATCCTTTTATTTTTACTTTGTCAGAACAAGAAGAACTTCTGGACATCTGTAATGATATGAATTTGGAGAAAATCTTTGAAAAAAATGGAAAGCAATATTTTTGGATTTTTCTGTGCAAAGAGAGAACAGCAATTACAAAGGAAGCACTGAAACTTCTGTGTCAATTTCCCAATACTTATTTGTGTAAAACAGCATTTTCTGTTTTCACCACTATTAAGAACAAAAACAGATGTTGTTTGAAGAGTGTAGATATGTATATGAGGAATGCACTGAGCAACGAGCAGCCACGATTTACGAAGATTGTAAAAGAAATTCAAGAACAACCGAGTCATTAAATTTCTTGCTTTTCAACTTCTGTAATGACTGCTTGTTTGTTGAAGTCTTGAATAATAAATATTTGGTTTTTTACATGTAACTCGTGTTTTTTAACTTTTTGTTAATGGGGTTTCCGTGACAAACGTGAAAGTGCTTCAGGGGTTCCGCGATAACAAAAAGGTTGAAGAGCACTGATCTAGTTGATTCATTTTTTTGTTGAAACTGAAAAAAATAAAAAGCAGTCTAAGTAAATTTAAAAGTAGTGTAAATATCAAGAAACTAGGTAAGAATAACATGCAAAAATAAAAAGATTTTTAAAACCAAACAAAAAACTAAAGTAAATGTCACAACTTTACTGGAGAAACCAAAGACTAGTTGAACTAGGAAACCCAAATATCTGCGCTGAACTAAAGCTGTGTTTATTTATGTCAGCTCTAGAAATAGATAGCAAGAAACCACGGTTTCTGACTGATTCACTAAATCAAACGAACTTGATCAACTCTTTTAAAGCTATATAAAAAAACATATAATTACGCTCGTATACAACATTTTTATAAAAACAAACTCACCAACTTTTTGCGGCAAAATTGTAGAACAACATTTTAATATTTCAGTGGGCCGGTTTTTTGTTTCTATTCTCGATTATTCAGAATAAACATTAAAAAGGCGTAAATGACTAAGCGTTCAAGTCATGTAATTTTTCTCAAAGAAGCGTAAATGTCGAAGCGGTCAAGCCATTTATCAATACTTTCGCGTAAAGAAGTGTAGAAGATCAAGCGTCTCAAGGGAAAATTTATTGGTACAAATAATGCCGCACACAATACTATTAAGACAAGACATGAAAATCCACAACATGTGATATGTCACATTTCATTTATAATTTAACCTCATAACCAGAACATCGAACCGTTTAAAATACCGCTCTGGTTTGGGTTCAGATTCGGTAAATTTTTACGGGTTCAGTTCCGGTTCGGGTCCAGCAAATTTTATTTTTTTGCGTTAAGTTCCGGTTTAGGTTCGGCAAATTTTATTTTTGAAGGTTTAGCTTCAGTTCAGCTCTGATTCAGGTTCAAAGAAAACGATTAACGGTTAATGCGATTTTCGATAAATAGTTAGTTTAATCCTCATAACTATATAAAATATTTTTTTATATCAATTTTTGCAAGCGTAAAACCAAGGGTGTCGTTTTAGATCGTGGCATAGACATCAACCAGAACAAAGGAATTGGAAAAGGGGCTGAACAATTTTGCCCGCATAATGGTTTTGCACAATTTTACCAAGAATCCCAAACATAACTAATACGCTTATCACTGAGCAGAATGCATTAGCGTTGTTATGTAGTTGAAATTTTTTGAACGCCAAAAATTTAGAAGTTCTATGCGTTAAAATAACCAATTTCATCCCCAAATAGAGAATTTTGTAATTGAATCTGGTATATCACTTTGAAATAAACTAATATTTGGACGTAATACATGTATAACTTTCTTTCTTCCGACAAGCATATTTACTGGCGCATTTTATGCCTTGAAAAACAGATTCATTGCCCAATAAATCAGATTGTTTTAGAATTTTTTTGTTGGTGAACAGGTTAAGATAGCGACGATGCTTCTATTTTCCTCAATTTGTAAGGCTATGTTTGCAGCCAAATGATATCTAAGAAGTGTCAACTGACATCTTTCTTGGAAGATTATGGCCAACAATTGCATATCTAAAATTTTTAAAGTGGAAGTATATTTCTGATTGCCATACAAATTTTAAAAAGTTAAACACTAAATCTATTCATTGGAAAGCTATTTAGGTGTGAATTGAAAGACCAACTTTGCATAATTTGTTGAATAAATGTATAATAATAATTTTGTGAGCCATAAAATTTATGTAAAAAATTTTTGTAATTTTATTTTGTTATTAAGTTTTTTGGGCTATTTTTAAGCTAGTGACAAGCAAGGACGCTGAAATTAGGAATCTAGGGAGCTGAAGACCTTCCTGGAAGCCCCCTGAAAAAATATTTGGTTCCTTTCAGCCTCCATCAAAGTTATTTTGCTACAAACAGTTTAGATTTTTGTATTTTGCCGGGAGAAAGTTTTCTAAAGTGCTATTCCAAATACGAAATTGAATCATTGCTATATCAGTAAATATTAATCCTATACAAACACAGTCATATCTAAAATAGCGGTCTAAAGCCTGTCAATAAAGTCAGTTTTTTTTAGTGCTCTATTATGTCATGCAACTTTCATAACCTTATAGTTTGGATTGTTTAGAAGTCCTTTTACCAAGTTTTATAGGTCAAAATAAACCCAAAGTTCATCAAAATTTTATCTTGTCAAATTTTACATACAAAAACTCATTTTTTGTTTATTTATGCGTTTGTTTCAGCAGCTCGTTTTATAGTAAGCCTGAATATTCTAAATCTTTTGGGACTGAGACCTCTTAGCGTCAATCTTTTGGCTTTTTTTTATAATTTTAGAATCAGCAATATAAGTTTTAGATGTTTTACTGTATCCCACCAATTTCGAACCTCTCTTTAAAATTTTAGCAACCCCATTCTGGGGTACGCAATTTTTAGTTTAAAAAATTTAGATTTTTACAATAAAAATGTTTATCAAATAAAATTTGATAAAAATACAATAGTATTTTCATGTAGGAGAAAAGAATATGTGTCTCTGATGCATGTTTGTTATAAAAAATTGGCATCTTGGCCAAGTAGTTAAAGAGCCGCGATGATTAATGTATTTGACACGGTGAGGGTTAAAAATCTACTCGCGCCACTCCGCTACAAATTTAACTTAAACTTTTTACTTTTTCGAAGCAATTATAACCAAGCTGCTTTCGATAACTTTTGGTACAAATTGTTGACTGTACAATTTTGTTAGCAGCTTTAGTGTGACAAAAGCAGCTTAGGTTGATTGATTTCGCAAGATTATTTGCATGTAAGTAAGATAAAAGAAATCCTAAATAGACGTACAATGTTTTACGATTTATGTTTCAATAAATTTAATTGTTAAAAATGGTGACATCTTGTTCCATTGCAGTTGGCAAGAATAATTAAAGCATATTATCAATGAAACTTATTAATTTATACGCCTATTACATTATTTCATCTATTTACCACTCAATAGCGGTCATTAGCAAAAACTCTGTAATGCGGCTAGCAACAACAAAAAGTTGTGCATATTGTACTAAAATATTTAACAAACTTTTTAAATGATTATCATAGCTTTAAGATCTGTTTTTTGTCTATGACTTTGTTTTGTTATTTTTTCCACGGCTCCATTTCAATAAATATTTCAGTTTAGTGCTTCAGCACATTATCTATTAAGGCGCGTTCACAGCCGTTTACAGCACATTTTTTTTCAGCGTGATCTTTGTTTGATTTATTGACGCTTAAATCCACTCATTGTTTCATGAATGAGTGGAATTGAGTGCCAATAAAACAAACAAAGATCACGCTGAAAAAAAAGTACTCTAAACGGCTGTAAACGCGCCTCTAGAAACTGCGATTTCTTTATTTAAGTCACGTGAACAATGTTTTGCTTTAATTTATTGCCTATCAAAAGTGGTTTGTGACGCCTTTGTTTCGCCATACAGCAATTCAGTGACCAAATAAATTGTGGCAACTTCTAACACAAAATTATAATTCATCCAAGCTTATGTAAAATTAAAATGAAAGCATCGAACCGGTTTCATTTTAAATAAAGTTCCGGTTCAGGGTCAGGTTCGGCAAATTTTATTTTTGCGCGTTAAGCTCCGGTTTAGGTTCAGCAAATTTTACTTTTTCGGGTTCAGTTCTGGTTCAGGTTTAAAGAATAATAATGGTTAATACCGGTTTGCGGATCCGGGTCGGGTCCGGTTCGACGCCCTGCTCATAATTCTGTAATTGATTTTCTGTCTTCTACAGTAATTTTTAAGCTTTTGATTATGACGTAATCATTCTCATTGTTATGTAATCATTGCGCAATTGGTACACCATTTCCCATTTAATTTATTTTATTTTACCGTTTTGTTTGTAGACTCGATGGTACTGTAATAATACACTATTGTGACGTTGACTACAATTCTACTCATTTTTTCCACTTTTTTTTCTTTATTGTTTCTCTCAAACGTTAAAGAAGCGATTGACTAAAATCTTCTACAACTGTTTAACTGAGTCGACACTATTAGTTACGAGCTCGTTTACAACCATAACTTCTGGTTGGATTGTGACGTCGTAAAGTGCTTTATGTTTTTCAATTGTAAAACATTATACAATATTTTATTTTGTTTAAGAAATATGGCCCAATCTGCTAACTATTTTATTTCCTCACATTGATTAGGTTATATAAAGTTTGGGGCAAAATTATAAGACCACTTTGTATTTCAACAATGCTACTATCAATTTTGCTAATTTTTCAGTATGTTGTGTATTTATAGGTACTTTAACTTATCGGAAAATTTCAAATCATAACTACAGTGCTGGCAAAAATAATCTTTACATTAATTCGGCAAAAAAACTTTACATGAAAAATATGAGCGTGCATTTTGCTTGCTGTTTTCATCAAAAGCCTCGCATCACAAAAAGCTTATAGTTTCGTCACAAGTGACTGTCTGGCTATCCTTCAGTGAGCATTCATTATTCTGTAGGGCACGTAATCTTTTCAGCTAGGTAAAGATCACGCTGGCAAAATCTAATAAAATTTTTCATTTTCTTCAAATTTTGAAGTCTTATAAAATTTATGTCTGAAATAAAAATGGGTCGAAAGAAGTTGCAAATGGAAGAAAAATTCCGTGTTTTAACTTTGTTGAAGAAGGGTGAGTCAGTGATCGCTGCAGCAAGAGATATAGGGGTCTCAAGGGAGGCAATTTATCAGTTGAAGAGGTCTCCAGCATCATTGTCACCTGGGATGGTATGAAAACGAAAGTCTGACTCGGGCGCAACAAAGAAGACTTCTCCACGAACAGATAGAAACAGATAAGCTTTTGAAACGCGAAGTGTTGTTGTATCCATTTATATCCGCTGTTGAGTTAAAAAATATGTAGTCCGAGCTCCTCCAGAACGTTTTGACAAGGACTATTCGATATAGACTTCAAAAAATTCTTGGTCTACCTTGTCGTCGTGCAGTCAAAAAGCCTATGCTCACTACGGCAATGAAGAAAAAAAGGCTCAGCTTTATTGGACAGTTGCAAAATGGAGAAAAGTGATGTTTAGTGACGAGAGCACTTTCAAGCTGGTAAGGGAAGTCCCAAAGGTGGTGCGTCGCCCAAGTACCGCATCTCGGTTACAGTTAAAACGGTAAAGCACCCTGCTAGTGTAATGGTGTGGGGTGCTTTTAATGAAAATATGGGCCGCGCAGGTTTGTACTTCCTTCCTAAAAATGTGATTATGAAAGGAAGCAATTATATCCACGGTTTGAAAGATTATATGCTCGCATTCTGGATAATTCATCTGTGTGACCATTTCATGCATGTGGGGCCCTAGCACATAAGTCAAAATCTGTCTTAAAATTTCTGACAGAGCACAATATCAAAGTTTTGGAATGGCCTGGCAACTCGCCAGACCTTAATAAACCAATCGAAAATGCTTGGAATTATCTAAAAAACAAACTTCAAGGTACCCGACCAAGCAACATTGACGACTTGTAAAAGGAACTAAAAAAGCCTCTCAATTTGCTTCTGTTGCGGATTCCATGCCCAAAAGACTTTAAATGGTCATTGATTGCAAGGGCGAGTTGACAAAATATTGTATGACTGAAGATTTTAACGTAATAAATAAAATAAGTTGCGTAATATTTTCGTTTGGTTTTTTACATCGATATTTAGGCAACGTAAAGTTTTTTTTTGCCGGCACTGTACTTTTATAAGTTGAGATATTTGTAAAAAACTTCAATGTTTAAAAAATGATTGGTGCAAACTTATAAAACCTGTTAAAATTTTTTATTAAAATGAATACATTATAACATGTCAGTATTTGGTCATTTTTCCTTTACATGTAATCACTTCGAATACTCTACTTTTCATTGATCTAATCAAGTTTTAGCATTCAGAGAGATCAATAGATTCTCATGAATCCACTATGACATCTTTCAGATCTTTAATGTTCTCAAATTGCTTCCCACATCTCTGTACACTTTTCGTACAAACATGTACCACATATTTTCAATGGGGTTGAAGTCAGGCAACCTTGCTGGCCAAACCCAGCACCTCAACATTATGGCTTTTTAATCAGTCCATCGTTGACTTGGCACAATGAATGACCGCATTGTCTTGCTGAAATATTGCATTATTGTCAGCAATGCCATTCAAGTGAAGTAAAAGAGAAGAGGAAAGCATGTCTTGATACCCCTTAGCATTCAATCTGTTGCTAATGAACAAAACTGGGGTTTTGCTTTTATTACCGAACGCAGCCCAAATCATGGCAGACTTGCCACCACTCATTGAGAAAACTCCCTGAGAAAAACTCCAAATTGCCCTTCCGCAAGTCATGCCAGCAGCATTTTAGACCACCGGTCAAGGTTGTTTAAAAATTTTCGCACAGCTGGGACAAACGTATGTCTACAGCTTAGTCTTTCTTGGCGAGCATCTGATGACCCCCCAAAAGATCATACAAAATATGATCAGAGTTTAGGGATTCAAGATAAACTAAGAAGAGTATCGCTCCTAGTCGGCAAAGCTAAGCTGACTGGATGCCTTAGCCTAGGCCAAGTAAGTAAGTCTGTTCTTGCTTTTAAACATGACAGATCGAATCAAACGCATAATAAGTAAAACGCATAAACGCATAATGCAAAACATTATTTTACAAGTCAAAATCGCTTGAAGGGTAGACAGTGAAAGAACAATTGGTCATCTAAGTCTACTGCCTCCCTTATGTATTGCTTTGGTTTTGATAAATTGAAAAGCTTGGTGAGAAAAAAAAATTTTTTTTTTAGTTAATTAGAGGGTACAAAAATAAATGAATTATAATAAATAAAAAGTTTTTTCTAAGATTTATTTATGAAAAAAAAGTCAAAAGAAATTTTTCTTTACAAAATATACAAATTAAAATATAATCTATTGATCAAAACTAACACCAAAATACAATGAAAAACAGAAAAACAATGACAAATAAATGAAAATTTAATTGAAATAAAATTCAATTGATCAAAACAAACACCAAAATACATGAAAAACAGAAAAAAATGTAACAACTAAATGAAAGAGTAACAAATAAATGAAAACAAATACCAATAAACAGAAAACAAAAACAAATAAACGAAAGTTCAATTGAAATAAAATTTAATTGATCAAAACAAACACCAAAATGCATGAAAAACAGAAAAACAATAACAAATAAATGAAAGAACAATCAGTGGTTTTAAGTGAAAAATAAAAAAAAGGAAAAAATTAGTAACCAGTATCTGAAGTCAAGTAATGGTAAAGCTTTAAACCACAGTAATAATTTAATAGATGTTTTTTATAAGCTGCTTTAAAGTGTTGTTTCGAGTATGATTTTATTTCGTTTGGTACGTCTTGCCAAATTTGAGAGCCTGCAAACATTATTGTGGACTTTCCCATGTTTGTTTGGACTGAGGGTATGTGGTAGTTAAATTTTGATGATAGTCCAGTGTTATATGTATGAATTTGTTTCAAGTTTTTAATTGGAGTTTTAATGTCGGTTATTTTTTCTGTATTTTTTAGATTTTTTACAGCTATAGCAATTTGTAGTTTTTATAAGTCAGCAAGTTTCAAGAGTTTTAGGTTGTTGAAAAGTGGATTTGATGGTGTTTGATAATTTTTTAACCTATCAATTTTAACCAAACTTACCAAAACGGAAGAGTATCTACCTATCCCGATGTTTAGCGAGGGTCTTTTAATCGGCAAGCATCCTTTTCAAAACGGGTAACTTCTGACAACGTCGGACAGGGCAACGAAGTTGCTGAGTGATTATTCGCGTTGTTGGCATGGTGAATTGCTAAGAAGTTTTGAGAGTTAAGTTTTACAAGAATTAATCAAGTTTTTTTAATTGTTGATATATTTCTTACAGTCAGAAACCGTGTTTCTTTCCATCTATACAAAAAAGCTTCAAGTAAATCTGCACTTACTTACCTAAAACTAACAGTTATAAAAATTTCAGTCTCGCGGCAAACTTTTTTGGAACCATGGTAAATAAAATCATACACAGCTTTACTTTAGCGCAGGTATTCGGTGACCTGGTTCAACTGGTCCTTTTGCATTTCCGAGCAAAGTTATGACACCATAATTCAAACATAGAAACAAAATGCTTTGTTCAAGCACTGTTGTAGTGAATCGATATTGATCTTGTATTTAAAAAAAAACATATCTTAAGAAACTCTTTATAGCTCTTATTTTTGTTGCAGAGGAGGATAAACCATATTCCACAAATGGCGACGTAGAACATGGGGAATACAACCACATGTACGCCAAGCTTAACGCCATAAGATAAACGTTGTGGTAATTTAAAGGACTTTTAAACCACAATTCAAATTTTAATCAATACAGTGAAATTGACCATATATACAGTATATGACCATATATACACTCGTATATATGTATATATATACAAATAAATTGTACCCATACGTAAATATAAATATCATGATTGTATATAAAACATTAAATATTTGCGATAAAAGTTACATTTTAAAACGTTTCCTTTTAATATCCATTTGTTTTTATTTTTAAGTGGGAAAGTAGATTTGTTTTTTACCATGAATATTTTGAAATAAAATAGTAGCTTTCCGTTTTAAATGGCAACAAAAAATAAATTTTTTTATTACTGTTTTGTTGAATAATTTCATGTCGATAAATGCAAGTATTATTTGTTTATGTGCATAAAGTCCAAATTGTAAAATTGACAGATTTTATGTAAAATTTGTGTAGTAAGAATGTAAATAAATAACACTTTTTACTTTAAAACTATTTTGGTGTTTAATTGAAAAAATTCAAGTTTGGCATAAAATATCAACTTAGAAGTAATTCTGGTTAGGTAATCGATTGTGCCAGATATAAGATTGATTTCTATTTATTTAACTAGGTCTATATTCGATTTCTGCTTCAACTCTAAGCAGGGTTGCAAACTCGATAGATTTTTTTTTGAGTTTGAGTTCGAGTTCATAAAAAATTCACAAGTACGAGTTCAAATTCCAGTTTTTTAATTTTTAATTTTTCGAGTTCAAGTTCGAGTTTGAGTTCTATTTAATGCTGTAAATAATGAAAGCTCGATTAACCCTATCTACACAATAACTTTAAAAAATTGGAAGGCTACCACGAAGAGATAAACAAAATAAAAGAAATAATGAACAAGCTGTTATGTAGGTCTAACAGCCGAAAAAATGTAAGGGGCAATACAATTTTGCTCAAATTTTATGACTTTGACCGAATCATTATCTGTTGTACTTTACAGAAATAAGAAAAAATTTTGTTTCAAATTAGAGAGAAGATCAAAGAAAGGTTTTCATTTGGAATCTATCTCAAATTTTTAGACTTTTATCCAAAAAAAGGTAGTGATCTCTAAATTCACCTTAAATCCTTATCTTTTTTCTAAATTTGAAAACTTTGTCTTGCAAAAGTACGTGGTTTTCTGTGATCAAAAAAACTTTTGTTGCCCAAATATTTTCCTGTGGCTTCCCCAAAAATTCTGACTTTTTCCAAATATTTTCTAAGTCAAATACAACTCAGTTGCATTTGAAATTTAACAATTTAATATCGAAACTAAACTCCGAAATATTATTTATTTTATTTTTAATGCTTTTCAATTAATGAATACCAATATGATTGAATATTTTTAAGTTCAAGTTCAAGTTCAAGTTCGGCAATTTTTATTTCTCGAGTTCAAGTTCGAGTTCGGATTTGGCAAAAAAGACCGAGTTGTTCGAGTTCAAGTTTGAGTTTGAGTTCGCAACCATCTCTGTAAGTACAAACGCCGAGACAATTAAATCAACTAAGTTGTCCTTGACATACCGGCCCGGTGTATACCAAGCCTTTAATCTTTGTTGTTGTTTTAACTTGCAGCTGCCGGCTCAACTGTCAATGAAATTCAATAACTGAGGTTTTAATCAGATTTGTTGTATTTAAGTTGCGAGTTCGATAACAATATAAAAAACTTTTTGCAAACTATTTTAAACTTAACAAAATGATTTTAAAATAACTACTCAGTAACTCAAATTTTGTTGAGTGTTAATGATTTTCTTAACAAAAGAAGATAATCAGTCAGTTTATTATGCCAATCAAAGTTTCACAATTCTTTTCTTTTTTGTCCAAAGCAATATACATACTCGTATATTAATAATTGAAGTCAAACTCTTCAAAAAAACTATTCTAACTACTTTCAAATTTAAGTAAAAAAGTCACCAAAAAATTTTTGTTATACAATTAAAAACCAAAGTTTGTATCTTAATAAAATACTTTTTTAATTTGTCAGAGCCGTTTAGCAATATTTTAAAACAGTGTCATCTTCATCGAATCCTGTATTTGATGCAGTCGGATTTATAAAACAATGCCACGTAAAAGAAATGATCACACACGTAAAAAAACTATTGCTGGCACTTTACCGCAGTGTAGCGAATAAATTATTTTTTTAGTTAATCCGCTTGAAAGCAACAATATTTCAATTTCGGAATAAAAAGTATAGCCAATATACTTTGAAACATAGTTTTATTTAGAATGTTTCGGAATTATAACTCATTCCATTATCAACTGCATAAAACTATCAGCTAAACGTAAAATTATCAGTTTTACGTATGTTTTACGTTTAATGTATCAGTTTTACGCAGTTGATAATGGAATGAGTTATAATTCCGAAACGTCCTATATAAAACTATGTTTCAAAGTATATTGGTTATACTTTTTATTCTGAAATTAATTAAGCGTTCCAAATTTTATGCTCTGAGTTTCAATTTTGCTTCTTTTAAAAAAATTGCTTAGAAAGTGTTGTTGCTTAGAACGATACGCGACTAACTTTTAATCAAAAGAACGCAAGTTCACGTTTAAGCAGAGCATATGTTTTTGAATATACTTATTGTTTTAAACTTTTTATGTTTCAATATAAATAACTGTTTTGTTGAGCAATTTTCAGTATTTAAAATCAATAATTTTCAAACTGTACGTCGCCACATTTTGGTGTTTTATTTCAATTTTCTGAGATCGCTGCGTTATAATTTCATTTTATAACTTAAAAAATTTAAGTATTAAAGTTCTTTCTGCTGTATGATTTTAACTAAATTTTTCTAGTCTTTAAGATTGAGCAAAACTGATTATGATTTTTTAAACAATAGAACTCTTGCGTTGATTTATACTGAAAGTTATTCGGCTATTAACAGTACATTCTGGTTTAAATAATCTTTTAAAATAATGTCAAACTTTAAAAAGTTTCTTAACTAATTTTTTAATCGTTTTGGAATTGATTTTTACCTTCTGCGTATTTTTACAGTTTCGAAATCTTTACAGCTGTAAACCAAAAACCTTCACAATAATTTTTAAAAAATTGAAAAAATAAAAATCAGTTAAAAAGTAAAGACAAATATATTTTTAAAAACGCAAGTATTGTTCTGAGAAATGGCTTTAATATTAATTCACGTGGTTTCTTTCTTCTTTGTATGCTTAGCAATCATTTCCCGCGTCTTTTTCCTCAAATTCCTCGTTTTGTTCATAGTCATCTACAGCAAAGAAAGCAAAAATTTAAATTGTTTCATGATAACTCACGACATCTGATTGCTTCTAATTTGTGTTAAAATGTAAAAAGCGTAAGACAAAAATATCTTTTAAATCAAATCATGCCATCACTTAGTCTAACTCAAAATGTGTATTTTGGCAATGATTTTTATTGATTACGTCATAATTATCTTAATTTGAATGCTTAAGTTTATGAAAATTTTCTTAACAAAAACTCCCAGCTAAATACCACATGTATAAGTTTGCGTTTATTACTACTTCTTCAAATACTTATTCAAATAAAATCTATTTGATATAATTGAATAAGTAACAAAACTTTATAAAAGCTGAGGTTTTTTGTTAAAAAAATTTTTTATTTAGTTTTCCCTGTCTATGTATCGTACAAAGGATCTATCACTCATTGCAAGTTTGGAACACGTTCAGTTTTCGATAGTTTTAGATTATTTTAATTTTTTCAAATTTATGGTTGACTAATTAGTTTAATATTCATTTTGTCATAGATTAAGTTAAAATTTTCGAACGTCCTAATAAACCATATTTTTCAGCATGATAGTTTTACTTTCGATTCTCAGTTTTTAAATATATTATTATTTTGAGTGAAAATATTCCGTAAAAATTCTAATTGTTATGGTATATGTAATAAAAAAATGCAGCAATTTAAGTTTATTGTTTTTTCTCAACTTTAAGTTTTTGTCTTGAGCCGATTATTGTCAAGTAGTTTATCTATTAAACAAGAAACTAACTAAACAGCAGAGTGATGGCGCATTGTATAAGTTAAGCAATTGTTTTGCTTAAGTAGAGTTTGTGTAAAGTCCCTGACAGCATTGAAGCTTTGCATATCTTTAAGTTTTTTGTTTAATTATTTAGCAGAATTCAAATGGAATCGTAATGTACATTTGTGGTATTAGGGTTTTAAACCCTAGGTTCTTAAACTGGGGCGTGAAAGGTTTTTTAGAGAGGCGCGAGCAACTGGATACAAGCTGATTTAATAACTGAATTGATATAAAATGAATGGAAAAAAGAGAAAATATGACGGTGGTTTATTAAAATATGGTTTTATGGATTTCATGGTAAATAGTCCAGTGGTACCACAATGTGTAATATATAAATGATTTTCCATTTTGGCAAAATCGTCTTCGACTACTCTTGATTACTGACGACCCGGGCGACATGAACGTTCTTGACTTACGTGCCCACCCAGGTTCGCGCGTAACACTTCTAAGACAACCAACAGTTCGAGATGGAAGTCCGTGCTTAAACACTGCGCATAGCCGTTTTATTTGTAGTCTACTCTATTGTAACTGGATTGTAGCTGGATGCCTGCGTCCCACTCCAACAGTCAACCTTCCATCCTTGCCGTATCCAACCAGCTAAACTTCGTCGTCTGGAAGCCACTCTTCTTTTGGCCAAATGTAACATTTTAGACCCCGAGCACCTATTGCATAATCATTTGGTCAGGCCATTGGTTGAGCAGCAAGAGAGATTAAAATCCAGACGCCCACTTGTACTGCTGCACAGAAAATATTAAATAATGCATCTAAACTAGATATCCGTGTTGGTCAGTGGACAGACTTTACATAGAACATACAGTAATTGAATAGCCCACCTAAAATTTATGATTTCATCCCAAGAGTTGTGTCATACTTCATTTATAATTTTAATCGTAACGATATATTTATCCCCGTTAATAGTAATTCGTAGTGTTATTATAAGAGAATAAATGCGGCTCTTTGAGCGCTGTTTGCGATATACGTCCAATTTGTTCTATTGCTCGATACATGTATCTTTTTTTCTCTTTCGCTCGACAGTATGACGTAATATGTTTTGTTCAAGCTTTGCTATCTCGAACGTAGTAGAATATTCGCGTAACGATCTCTCCAGGAAGTTCTGGCTGAACCTCGAATTTAAGAGAAGGTTTACGTCACGTGATTTTGGTTTCTATATAAAGCCCATGCGTAGCGAATTATAAAGATTAGATGTGATTTTGAGACACTTGAGTGGAAGTAATTGGTTGGGCGCGGAAGGCCCGTTAGTTTTTGTATTGGTGGTCGAGTGTTAAATTTATTTTGTGCCAGTGGTTGGCAGTTTTCTTCTACAGAGGGTAGAATTATATTTGTGTTGATTGAGTTGAGTTATAGTGTTGATTTCGCTTTGCAGTTTGGCAAAGCGTGGAATAGAAGTTTGGTCGGACGTGATTTTTGTAATACATTTGTTCTTATCAGAGACAGTGGTCTCTGTTTGCTGTGAAGAAGAGTCTTCAACGAAATCACTCCAAGCTGTCGTTAAACCAAATGTATAAACCGTCAGGCTCATAGCAAGACTACTTCTTGAGCCGGAATAAAATAAAATTTAGACACAGCTTTGTTTCAGCGCAGGTATTCGGGTTACCTAGCTCAACTGGTCCTTTGGGATTCCCGAACAAAGTTTGTGACAAGCTGATTCCAGGCCTCTTGGTCTGGGCCTGTATAGGTAAGATTCAACCGCTTGCAAACTGGTATTGGGCGTTTTTGGTCATCCTTGTATAAATAGGGTTTTGGTTCCTCTTGTACTTGCGAGTGTGGTGCACATAAACAAACTGCAGACCATATCATTTCTGCATGCCCTACACACCAAACAACAAAAGGACGTCGTGGCTTGTCAATCCTACTGTAGATACCAGACGCTGGCTCAAGAACATCATTGCCATCATCTGATGAAAGAAGAACAAGCGGGTGATCCCAAACGATGACGACGACGACAAATCCGTGATATGCTATGAAAACCACACCAATCATGCAATGAGACCGAGTTGTTTCAGCGTCATCTTAGACAAAAACACACTGGCCATAGAGATAAGCCTTTAGCTATTTTTTAAAACAAGAAAAACGGTCAGAAAAAATTTAAAAGTAAGTGTTTTTGCTAATCTTCGTCTGCAGAAATAGTAGAAGTGTCATTCAAGATTGCTCACATGATTGCTGTAAAGGAGAAATCTCACAACATTAATGAAACATTGATTAAAACGTGCATGTTAAAAGCAGCTGGTCTTGTGTTGTAAAAAACATACAGCAAGAAGATAGCAAAGATTTTGATCTCGGATTTTACGATCAAAACAGCCATTGATAAGCTCGCAAAGGAAATCGAGCGTCAAGTTTTCAAAAAGTTGCAGTTGTTAGTCAACATTCATTTCAATTGAAAAGGATATGCTGTTTTGCAGACCCCTAGAAAACACATGTAGAGCATAAAATGCATTTAAAGTGGTCTTGACGTTTGTTGCAACAATAATATACCTTGGAAAAAAATTGTGGGTGTCTGCACTGATGGTCATCTGACAATGTTTAGATCTCGAAGTGAATTCATTGCGAAGATACAGGAGGAACTCCAATGCGGTTAGATCTCATTGCGTGATTCACCGAAATGCTCAGGGCTCTAGAAGTTTACCTATTACCATGAAAGATAGGTTTGCAACAATTATACGAGCTGCTAACTACGCTAAAGCAAGTGCTGTCATTACAAAACTATTTACCAAGTTATTTTATTTTTTTAATTAACAAGTTAACAAGCATGTATGAAATAAAAGATGAACTTATTCTGTTTTTGTTGGTATTGTCAAAGGGGGCGCGTCTCAAAAAGTTTAAGAACCCCTGGTTTAAACATTTAATCTTAGAAACATTTTAGCAAGCAGTTATACTCGATAATAAACCAAGAAGTAAAATAGAGACGAGAAATTATTAATGAATAATAATTAACTATGTTTATTTTTTTAAATTATTTAATCAATCAACTTGCATAGCATAAGTTGGAGAAGATTTAGCCAGAACCGAAGGCCTTGGAATTACACCCGTTTTTGCAAATTGCTTAAATGGAGAAAGAAAACTCGAAAAAAAGTATGAGAGAAGAATTTGCGGAAACAAGGCTTTAATTGTCCTTTAAGTCTTGTTGTTTTTCTTTTTTTCTACAATAGAAAATCCTTTTTTATTCTGTGTAGTTTTTAATTCATGTCAATGAAATATTTATAATGCGAGATTAATCTTTTCTTTTTAACATAAAAACTAATTTATTATATTGTGAGTTACTTTCTAGGCTAATATTTTTATATTTCTTTGTTGATGTTTTTCCTAGAATTAAAAATCAAAATATAATTATTATGATTGGGAATCAGAAACCACAATCTGTTTGTTGCAAGATTTTACGTGTTTTGCGTTCAAAACAAATAACACTTTCTGTTTTGAAGTAATCTAAAAGTAAATTTCTAAATAATTGGACTTGCGACTGCGATCAATTCGCAACGGTATAATAACTCTATTTAGTGCACAATAGTTTGTCATTTATCTGAACTCCTTTCGCCCTTATTAACTTTCCTTTTAATTTAAGACACAACGAATTGTCACTTATCTATCCTTTTGTCTTTATGAATTTCTCATCTTTTAACTTTTTTTTTTATTTATTTCAAATATTAATTAACAAAAAACCCTCAAATATAAACAACGCTCGCCAGAGAAAAACACTCATTTTTCATTTAAGTGGTAAAAGTAATTTTGGCCGAAGTGCAACTAATTGTTTTTGAACTTCGGAATCGCGATCGTCTACTTAAATTATTTGGCTCTCCACATTCCTAAACTTTTGTGAGAACCTTTTATTTGTTTTTTTTTGTATGAATTTTCGTAGTAACTGTTTTCAGTGATTTATTCGTATATATATTATCTATAGGATTACAAGTACAAAATAGGAGTATTTGTCAATCAAGTTTTTACGTGGAGAGAGAGATTCGTGATAAACAATCTAAATCCAAAACATTACGCTATAACTTACTTTTTCTTTTTATCCATAAAACTAAGAACAATCATGAGTATGATTAGCATTATCAAAAATCCACCAACAGAAGCGATCGTTATTACATGCCACGCTTTCCAAATTGCTCTTGCTACAACAACAAAAAAAGAATACAATCCAAAAGAACTTTATTATCTAAGATGCAAATTGCCGAATTTTTTAACACGTTTCTAATCTATTTTTTAAAATCATTTAAATTTATTCAAATATATTTACACGTAACTAAAAATTTTCTTGACAAGTAAAAGAAAATAAACTTTTAAAAAACAAATTAAAACCTTTATAGAATTTTAGTCTCAAAATAAAGGTTTCAATCTTACTTTTTATTTGCAAGAAGCAATTATGATATTACAAAAATATTCTCAAAAAAATAATTTTGCGCAAGTCCTAACTTTTTAACCCGGCAAACATACCTCGTCAAAAGTTTGAACTTACAGTTCGGCTATTATGTTTTAAAGTATCAACACATAAAACGTGTTGCCAACTTAAACCACTTACACAAATTATCTTGAGTTGTCTTCAGAACGGATGGAGTGACAACAGAACCTTTCGAAAATAAAAAAAATCTTTGAACCAAAAAAAGCAATATTTTTTTTAGCAAATTTTGATTTTACCATAACTATAAAAAAGAGATTGTCGAAGTTATTTTTCTGAAGTTGTTTACATTAATCTGCAAGCAAGAGAAGGATTTAACACTAGAATTACCGCGTTTTTGACCTACCCAAAATTACCGCGAGCGGTCAAAATGACCTTTTTTTCAATAAAAAACAAAATGAGCAATAACTTAGCTTTACTTTATTTTGTAAGTTTTTTTTTAACTTCTGTAGTATACCTAGTAATGACTTGAATCTTTGTATGTGTACGTTTGGTGGGTTTAAAGCTCCTTTTAATATCATGTTTTGTAATATATTGCATTGCATTATGTTCATAATTTCTTAAAACTGGAAAGCTTTTTGCAATCAATTAATGTGCAACCAAGTATTTTAGCAATAACAGAAACATGGCTTAAAGAAAATCAAACTGGTCCACATACTAACCTCTATAATTATACATTTGTTTCAAATTCAAGGTCTCAAAGTAGAGGAGGAGGTGTTGGTTTATATATTAATTGTTCACTTAACTTTACAATGAGATCAGATTTAACCATAATGCATGAAAAAATTTTTGAATCATTATTTATTGAAATTGAATCCAATAACTCAACAATGATTTGTGGTGTAATATATAGACCACCCTCTAAAAATTCTAAAAGTCATGCATTATTTCTTGAGCACCTCATTAATATTCTCAATTCAATTAAAAATAAACCCTGCTTCTTATTCGGTGATTTCAATTATAATTTACTGAATTGTGATGATCCACACATAGCTAACTATGCAGATATGCTCTTTGAAAACTGCTTTATACCACTTATTAAAAAACCAACAAGGTTCAATGCAAATAGTGGATCATTGATTGATCACATCTGGACCAATGTCAGTTTGGACAAATCTATTTGTGCAACAATTATAACTCATCCCCTTTCGGATCATCTTCCATTATTCCTGAGTTATGCAAACAGCATTGATCCTCAATCTGAACCTAAGATGCAAAGATTCTTTTCAAGTGCCAAAATAACTCTTTTCAACAATGAACTTCAAAAAGTCAATATTGACCCAGTATTAAAAGAAACAGATCCAGATACAAGCCTCAAGGTACTTTTGAAAGATTATATGAATCTGTTTAACAAATACTTTCCTAAACAGGTTATCAAAGACAGTAGAAAGAATCATAACTGGTTTGATGATGAGCTCAAAAAATTATTGTCCAACAAAGAAGCATTATTTAAGAAATACATGCAAACAAAATCCCCTGAAACAAAAAGACAGTTTACAAAAGCTCGCAATCTTTATTTTAGAAAGATTCAACAAAAAAACAAGAACACATTAAAAATAAACTGGAATCTAATAAAAACGACATAAAAGCTACCTGGAGGACTCTCAATAGCCTTTTGGGGAAGAAAAATATACCTGAGTGTAAATCTCTTTACACAAATACCAACAAAATAACTGATCCACAGCAACTAGCTAACCTATTCAATGACCATTTTTCATCTATTGCATATAAATATACTAGTACACTCCCTAAGTATGAAAATAATTATTCTGAATACCTTGGAAACAAAATGTTTGGCCTACTTGCCCTATGGAAGTAAAAAATATACTTATAAACAGCAAACCAAAACTAAGTGCAGGTTTTGATGAAATCCCACTTAAATTACTGAAATCTTCTCCTGATAATATTATCATGGCACTTTCACATATATTCAACCTTTCTCTTTCTACTGGTAAAGTAATTAGTGATTTCAAAATTGCCAAGATCATACCCTTGTATAAAAAAGGTGATGCTAGTGACATAAATAACTATAGGCCTATCAGCCTACTTTCAAATATTTCCAAAATTTTAGAAAAAATAATGTACCGCAGAGTAATTAGCTTTTTAAACAGACATAATTTTTTTTTCGAAAATCAATTTGGTTTCAGAAAAAAATGTTCTACTTCCCAAGCTATTTCGCTTCTCATAAATAGCATCACCAATTCATTCAACAAAAACGAAAAAAGCCTTGCTATTTTCCTGGATTTATCAAAAGCATTTGATACAATTAGCATTGAAATACTACTAAAAAAACTCGACCACTATGGAATAAGAGGACTAGCATATAACTGGTTCAAGAACTATTTACTCAACAAAAAACAACAAGTTGTGTGTTCTGGTGTTTTATCATCCACAATCAATTCATCAACCATGGGTTTTCCGCAAGGGTCTATTTTAGGCCCACTCCTGTTTCTTATATATGTGAATGATTTTAACAATTGCTTAACTAAAAGCAAAGCCGTTATGTTTGCTGACGATACAACTGTTTGGACTAGCCATAAAAATACATCAACTCTGTTCCAATTCATGCAATCAGAGATGGAATTAATTGATCGGTGGCTGGTTTCTAACAAATTGTCAATAAATATTGAAAAAACTAAATTTATGCTTTTTAGTACTCCAAACTCAAATGTTGGAGGTAAACATTCTCTATCAATAAGAAATAGACAAATTGATCAGGTAACAATTGAAAATAGCAGCCATAATGGATTCAGCATTTATGGACTATAATGGATTCAGCATTTTCAGCATTTATTAAATAAACATTAAAAATTATTAGCCTATTTAAAAAAAAAAAAACGAACGTTTTCGGCTTACTTCAGCCCTCATCAGGTTTCTACAATTAGTACTATTAATTAACTTTAAATTTACACACACACATAAAAAATTAAAAATTAACAACAGCAAAAAACAATGTATATTTTTTAAAAAAGGTTGTACTTTTGACTAACAGGCTAAATTTTAAATCAAAACGAGAGAGAAACTAAATTGATACAAATTAAATTTCAGATTATGATGTCATTGAAGAAAAAAAAGAAAAAATATTACAATCAAAATATATTCAATAAATATGAAGCTCCGTTTGCGAACATTTGTCTATTTAATTTTGGACTTAACTTTTTTATGAGTAGAGCTTCATGAATCTTAGAACAAAATTCTGATTTGCATTTACGTATTATTACAAAATTGTTTTCATCAGACCGATTATTAGAACACTTTTCACACGACAAAATATGATCTTTAACTGCACTATCCTGTAGACTTTTGAAATTCAGATGCTCCCGAACTCTAGTGATCAAATGTCTGGACGACATACCGATGTATGTCTTGTTCGTATCGCACGAACACGAGAATTTATAGACAACATTTGAACAAAGAGCCACAGGAGTTTTGGATTTTAACTGAAAATAATTGACTACTTTAAAAGTTTTATAGATAGGAGATATTTTTAAGTTGTAGGCTACTTGTTTTTTATTAATGCAGAAAGACGATTTGCAAAGTGATGTGATTCCTTACCCAAATACGGAATACAAAAACTATTTTCAAAGCTAATGTTTTGAGAAAATTTGTTAGAAGATTGAAAGCTCGCAAGAATTTTATCAAAAAACGATGAAGGATAACCATTATTCAAAAACATCTTTTTTAACATACTAACTTCTTTATCAAACAAAAAATCGGAGGAACAAATACGCTTAGCTCGATTTAAAAAACATAGAATTAATCCAGATTTCCATTTAATGGGACACAGCGCGTTAAAATTCAAAATTAGATTGGTGTTTGTGGGTTTTCTGTATACCCAAGTATCAATCCCTGTTTCATTGAGCCTAATTTCAACGTCAAGAAATGGTATGGTGTCAGAAGGGAGCTCCACTTTGAATTTAATATTATTATGTTGAGAATTAAGCAAATCGAGAAATTTAGTGCAGTGATCAGAATTATCAAATACAGCAAATATGTCATCAACGTATCTAGAATACAATTTTGGATGAAAGTCTAATTGTTTCCCTAATAGCTTATTTTCTATGTGGGCAACATTTAGCAACGATACAATAACAAAAGCATAAATAAGTCCAAATATTTTTAAATTTTTTATTAAGAATTTTTCTGTAAACAAAAACTTTGATTTTATAATTAATAAGTGGTTTTCAGAGTTTATTTAACTCTTATCCGGCGGCAAAAATCTCTTTGTAAAGATTAAATGCGATTTAATTATTTGGCGTACATTGAAAAAGTTAAGTAATTTTTTTTTTTGTTTCGATCAATAATATTAAATCATTTACAAAAGCGCCTGAATGATTATATGCATAAACGATTTATATCTTTCATGTGATTTTTATAAAGGTTAAAACAACTTTGGTACTCATCACAGCTTTAAGGCGAATAGAATGGTCAGATTATAGTAAATAAACAAGTATTAACAAGCTTGTTTTCTCTTTTTAAAGATTCATTAGAACACTATGCGTTTATGTTCAGGGCTGAAAAAGTAGGAAACTTAAAACAACTCGGAAAATGTTCTGCGTAATTTGGAAAATTTAAGAGCTTGATAATATTTTTTGCTTAAAATTGCTTAAGATCTATCTGCTGGAGAATTTCATCAAAACAATTGTCTTTTATTTCAGCTAATAAAAAAATAGATAAAACAAGTAAAAAGCTCTTGCTGCTGGCTAAAATACCTCGTGGTTTTGCAAGTTCAACTAGATAATTACTAAAGTCTCATGAAAAGCTAGTTAGAAAATTTAGTTTGTTTAATTTTTCTAGGCCTATTTTCGAAGTGCGGTAGCCCTAAATAAAAGCAGGGTAAAGTTTTTGAATATTTTTTTACTTATCAGTTTGATTTTAATGGACTATAATTTATAAGCTTAATTAATCTCAATTATAATTTACTCACAAATTTTTTCTATTTATTTTTTCTAGTTGTATGCTAAAGAGTAAAATTGGTAATTATTGAATATGGCAGAAAAATCATGTTACGCAAAGTGACATTGAACTTGTAGAATGGGATTCGTTATTTTGTTGTAGCTTTTCTTTTTTTTGTAATTAGCTTATTGTAATATATTTTCATTACAAAAAGTTGAACAGTCGAAAAACTATGATTTGTAGGTACGAATCTGTGATATGAGGTAAAAAAATCTCAGACCAAACGTAAAAATTAACTACTATTAAAGGGTTAAAAAACTGATTGTTATGGTAAAAGGCGTTTAAGCTGGCTGATTGCCGCAAAATGAATAGTCGAATAACGTGGTTCTGCTTCGATAAAGGAAAAAGTCAAAATAGCCAAGGATGTTTAATATAAAAAGCAAATAACGATAAACGAAACGAAGCAGTATTCTGTAAATAAATAAAACAAACTGAAAACCAAATATAAAAAACACACAGTTGCCTTACCTTGCAGCTCACGTCAGCGCTTACTCATGGCGAACATACAAACGGGTAAAATTCACAATATTTAATCAGGACTACACTAAAATCAGTCTGACTTCAACTAGCTGCCACAATTGTTGCTGCTGGTTGCTTTACAAACTGAAGCGTGAAAAAAATGCGATTGAGCCAGCAATAAATAAACACACTGCAGAAACAAACTATGCTCGGGGAAAAAATTAACTAAGTAAAAAACAAAAAGATACTGTTTTGTCAGCATCGTGGTGGAGTGCTTTGAGCGCTGGGATTGCGATCGACATAGTCTCAATTCAAAACCTACTCGCACCATTCTTTTGTGTCCTTGGAAGACACTTACGGCACTTTCCCCTAGTTGGTGGTCTTGGCAACCAGTTCTAAGTTTCAGTCGTATCTCTATTAGCGGATAGCAAAATCTTGGCATCTCCGGAAGCAGGTTGGAGTAATTGCTTACCCTATGTATTAGCGCCTCCTGCGAACCAGGAAAATAAATATAGAGATAAACGTAAAAAAATAGTGGCAGCGAGTGCACGCGCAAATAATGATTAGAAAAGCAAAAAATAAACATGCACGTTGCTAATTTTCTACAATGATCTTGTGCAAAAAACAGGTAAAAAATTTAAATTATTTACGTACTAAAAAAGGTACCACCTACGAAACTAAATTAAATAAGTATAAATCAAAAGAAGCAACTAGTAAAAAACATAAAACAGCAAACAAAATAGAAATATGTAGAGAACTTATACAAGATAAGTAATAAACAAGAAATATAACAATACAGTGCTAAACAGAAAACAAAATTATTCAATTAACAAATTAAGCTTGAACGAAATATAAATTTTGGAAACCATAGCTAATCTTTTAGAAATGTCACGGAACCCCGGGAAAGAAAATATTTCTCTTATGTTCATACCAGCAGTGGGCATTCGTCCCAAGGAGCAGTTACTTATGTTCTGCATACCACGAGATGTTTCTACATTAACATCATGCGTCAGAGGGAAATCACGCATTAAAAAGTTGTGTAGACAACATGATGCTTTTACTATTTTATCAGCCACATCGACGCGTACAGCAATCGGCCTTAAAAAAACACGAAAACGTTGAGTAAGAATACCAAAGGCCTTCTCAACGACTCGACGAGCAAGCGAAAGACGATAATTGAACACACTTTTTTTTCGCTCTAAATACCGTCCAGGTATTTAGAGGCCGCATTTAGTAAGGCCTTAAAGGAAATGCCTTCCAGGTATTTAGGCTTCCAGGTATTTAGACCTTCCAGGTATTTAGGCCTTAAAGGAAATGCCTTCTCTAAATACCGTCCAGGTATTTAGGGCCGCATTAAGTAAGGCCTTAAAGGAAATGCCTTGTCGGCCACAAAACAGTAAGGAAGTTGTGGCCCGCCATCGTATATAGGCGCACTGCTCGACAAGGCAAACGATCAGTTTAATAGTGCCTAGCCAAAGCTGGATGAAGCAAATATTCAACCGTCAGAATTTCGCCCATAACTTCCGACGTCAATAATTCGAAAGCGGTATCTGCAAAAATATTACAAATGAAATTTGAATTCAAAAGTTCAGCGTAAAAATACATTGGTTCGCAAAAATTTCAAATACAATATAATTATAATTTTATCGCTTTAAGCAGTTCTAAATTTCAATCGTATCAATTTATTAAAGCAAAAAAAAAATCAAATAAATAAAATCTTCAACACAACAGCAGTTTCTTTTAAGTGAGGGTAATCGCTTTACGTCCCCGACGTTGACCAGCGAGTCGGGAGCATAACTTTTAATACTACAAAGTTGATCTATTAAACTATTTCTGCATACAGCCTTTCTACTCTGCTGTAAACCATTGTAATACTGTACTAAAAATTTAGTAGGAAAAGTAACAAAGTTTAAAATCTTTTGCTGATTTCTATCACAGCAACTAAACTAAAGCAGTGACAAAAAGCAAAGTGTCGGCAGCGTAATCGAGTGGTTAGAACGCTGGGATTGCGATTAACATGGTTCCGGTTCAAAACCTACTTACGCCATTCTGTTGTGCCCTTAGGAAAAACACTTAACAGTACATTCCCCTGATTGATGGTCTTGACAAGCAGTTTAAATTGAAGTCATATCTCTATTAGATTACTGGGGGACAGCAATACTTTGGCATCTCCAGAAGCAGGTCGGGGCAATTACTTACCCTATGTATTAGTGCCTTCGTTGCTTCCCTGCAAGTCAGGAGGATATAGAGATAAAATAGAAATAAATAAAATATAAAGCAAGAGTGCTAAATGGAACTGCTATTAAAGCATGTAATTAAGTACATTATAAAATATTTAAAGTTATTATAAAAAAGGAAAACTTACTGGGCATCAACTACAGCAAGTAGAACAATGCTGAATGTTCCTTTATGGTTGAAAAACAAAGAACCAGAGTTTTTTGGGCACTGAAGGACAACATGCTTCCCATCCATGGCACCAATACAATGAGGAAAATTCCAAATTTTTTCAAACTGTGATGCAATTTCCAGTAAATCTTTGCATGTTGGTGCCATTAAGTGGGTTTTACTTAATTTTTCCCAAAGAGCATCACAAACTTGTGGAATGATGCTGGAGACAGTAAATTTTCCAATCCGAAAAGATGCACTGATAGTGCGAAAAAATCTCCAATTGCTAAATATCTATGAAAGACAACAATTTTAAAAACATTTAACAATAATTTATACAATTAAATGTATTACCTTAAAGTAAAGGCTAACCGCTCACCAGGTGAAATTGCCTCCCTCCAATTAGTTTTCAATTTTAAAATGGAAGGACTAACAATTTTGACCAGTTAATTAAATTGGCAAGGGGTGCATCTCATGTAATCCCTAAAATATGATACTCTCTCTAGCTCCAATTCTTTCAATAATCAATGATATTCACCTAAAAATGTTACTTTTTTAACTTGTGAGTTTAATCATAAAAATTTATCATAGTTTGGGTAGCTTAGTAACAAAAATAAAAAAAACAATAGAAGCTTATAATCACCTAGTGCTTTTCTTCTCTTTAAAATAGGATGGACCCAAACACATCTTCTTTTTTTTTTTATGTTTAAAACAGCAGCAGTCAAAATAATAGGATCCATATTTTAAATAGAGCTACTGAAAACAGTCTGATAGAACAAAAAATGTCACATTATTCTACAGTTTTACTCATGTCAAAGAAGAAACAATTAGCAATCATTATTGCATATTAGCTTAACACGTTCAGCTCGTCCGCATTTTTGATGAAATGTTCCCCTGGGACGTAAGTTGCTATATAAGCTTTTCGATGTCTAGACATTAATCTAGTAGCGGTAACACGTGCTAGTTGTAGAATCAGCGCAGAAATAGTGTGATATTTTGTGTGTCAGTCCGTGGTACACGACGTGTATTTTGCAGTTTTTAATATTTTAGATGTCGTGTACCACGGGTGGTACACGATATTTTTTTTTTAAATATTTGACCAAAGTATCATTTCAAATTGCAGATACCTTCTAATAAAATGAATAGTTCAATGTTTTATGGTCAAAAAATTCAAGAAGTGAAGCTGATGAAGACGAGGCGGAGAGCACGTCCTCAGACCTTGGCTTATCCGACTCATCTGAGGAGTATGAACCTAGTTCTGAACCTGCTGACAGTGATAGCAGTTCGTCTGTAACTGTTGAGAGTGAAAGTGAAGAGGAAACGAGCAGTGATTGTATTCCTGTAGCTTCAATAACCAAAACATGGGGTCCCTGCACATTTCAAACTGCTAAATTTGGCTTCTCTGGACCTAGAAACCCTCAGATCAACATCACAGAATCTACGCCGTACGAAATTTATAGATATTTTTTAACGGATGAAATGCTAAAGTTGATCGTAGAAGAAACGAATAGATATGCGCAACAATACGTTTCAGCCAATCAGCTGCGACGTCGATCACTGATGTCTAAATGGAAGGATACCAATGCTGAAGAAATTCAAGTATTTTTAGGAATAATTGCCATTATGAGAGTTAGTCCATTGCCTCGACTCCATTTGTATTGGTCAAAAGACAAAAAATATCGAAATTTACGTATTGTAGAATTAATGACCAGAGAACGGTTTGAAATGCTATTGAAATGTTTGCATTTTTGCAATAACGAAGACAATAGCTCTGGCAGGCTTTTCAAAATTGAAAAAATCCTTAACTTGGCAATTCACCAATTTAAACAAGCTGTTACCCCAGGCCAGGAAGTTGTAATTGATGAAACCATGATACCGTGGCGTGGAAGATTATCGTTTCGACAATACATTCCAGGAAAAGCTCACAAATATGGAGTAAAAATATACAAACTTTGCACGGTGGAAGGGTATACATGGAACTTCAAGGTATATTGTGGAAGAGAAGAAGAAGGAGGACGTGGAAATGTCCAGACTCTTCATTCGGAAAATGTTGTGATGAAATTGATGGAAAATTTACTCTTGGCTGGAAGAACACTGTTTGTTGATAATTTCTATACTAGTCTGACGTTAGCTAACGCTCTTTTAGCTAAACAAACATTTATGTGTGGAACATTGAGACAAAACAGAAAAGGAAATCCTAAAGAAGTGTGCCAAAAAAAGCAAAAAAGAGGAGACGTAATAGGATCAGAAACAGAAAATGGCATAAGAGTCATTAAGTGGATGGATAAACGGCCAGTGCTGATGATGACGAGCAAACCCGAGCATTTCGATGTTTTGATAGCTACGGGACGGAAAAAACAAAACAATGAAGACGTTTTAAAACCCCAAGCAGTTTTAGATTACAATGCGGCCAAAAAAGGAGTAGATGTATCTGATCAGATGTCAGCATATTGCACATGCGTCCGAAAAACAGTCAAGTGGTACAAAAAAGTTTTTATTGAAATAATTTTGGGAACTGCAATTGTAAATTCTTGGTATGTTCACTGCAAGCTTTCTGGGAGAAAAGTGGATATACTCAATTTTAGGGATGCTGTAATTGATGAAATGACCAAACAAGCAAACGAAAGTCATGAAGAAGAAACTTTGCCAGTAAAAGCAAGAAAAGTTCCTCTACAGAGGCATCATCTTGGAAAGCATGATGGTCCAGCTAGGAAAATGCGAAAAAGATGCAAGAACTGTTACGACAATATAAAAAGGAGTGAAGGGACTGAAGTCGCCAGAAAACGCGCAAAACGCGTTTCCACATTCTGTGAAGAATGTGAAGATAAGCCTTCTCTGTGTCTTGATTGCTTTAATAAACTGCATTAACTAAGCAAACTCAAGAAAAAATTTATGTTTTCATTTGTTTTTCATTATTGTATTATTTTTCAAAAATAAAAGCTTGAATTTTCGCCTAATAATAGTTGTTTGTAGATGTATAAGCAATCAGAAATTTAAACGTAAATAATTTTTTGAACTTTTATCGAAAAAGTATAAAACCTTTTACATTCTGACAATAACCGTAATATATGCACGTTAAAGGCATTACAATTACAACTTTTTGAACGATACGACTGCAGGAAAGAGTATATTGCAACTATACACATGTACCACAGGTGGTACACGACGTTTGTAATGAAAGATACGAATGTACCACCGGTGGTACACAACGAGTTGAACGTGTTAAAGAGGAAATATTATATGTAAGAATATTTGAAAGCAAATGAAGCCCATCACTTGATTTTTATAATAATGCAAATAAGCAACATACCATAATCTAAATTGAGTGTCAAAAACTGTCTAAAAAAACTGAAACTCAATAATTTTGCTTACCAAGACTTGGCCAACTAGTTTTTTCAATGAACCAAAAAGTCGCAATGACATTTGTTACATAAACTTTTTAGATACAAATCTATCATGTCTATTTGTCATTGAAATTTTAAGTGTTAACATTATAATAAAAAAAAAGCTATGTTGGATTGTTCATTGGCTTCCATGTCTTGCGAATTTCATTGTGAGCAAACGTCTTATTAGTACAAATAAGAAAAACTATTTAAAACAATATTTGAATGCAATAAATTTCATTATTTATTTTTATACAAAATTAAGCAAGCACCAGGCAATGTTTTTTAACCAAACATTAGAAGATTGTAATTATTTGCTTTGATTGAAATCATTTATTTGAAAGGTCCCAAAAGAAATGCAATTATTGTAAAAATTATGGATCTATTAAAAACTCACAGATTTATACAAATAACTGTAGCTGGACAAAATCCAGAATAATAACTAATTAAAAAAAACTTAAAAATGTACACAGAATAGCTTATTCTTAAAGTAATTAAACAATTTTCTCATCTAAAAAAAACCTTTAGCCTTATACTTTTTTATAAGTTGCTATACTATTTATTTTTAGCAGGAAAGTTGCCTATTTTTCTTTTATTTAACAAAAAACATCCAAAACAAGCAATGACTGGATTTGACTGAAAGTGTTGCAGCACCAAATCAAAATGTAATTAGGTTAAAAATATCCAAAGTTGTGGAAAATAAGATTAAATAACAAGAAAAATTTATTTAAAAAAATTATACCAACATTTAAACAGCATTAAGTGTTAACAATTCCAAAGAAAAATTAAATAATTTTTTTTTCAAAAAATTCTGTCTAAATTTGATGATAAAACAGTCTTTTTTCACTAAAAACCAGTGATTAAATTTTTGGGTCTCATTTACTATACGCCGTGGTGACATTTTTCACGGTAAAATCCCCAAAGGGGATTTCTCTGTTTTTCTCACGACTGCTCTTCATCTTTTGTTTCTTTTTTTTCAGAAAAAAAGTTGCTATAGTTTTTTTTGTAGTTGTTATAGTTGCTAAAGTTGCTACAGTTTTTTTTCGGTATTACCCTGAAAAATGTCACCACGGCGTATAGTAAACGAGACCCAAATTTTTTTTTTTATACTTTTCTATACCTAGAATTTTATATTTACCTACCATTTTATCTGTAAAACGTCACAAACCGTCAAAAAAAATTAAAAACCAGTAAATTTGCTAAATAAATAGCTTAGCGAGACCTGGCTAACTAGTTTTTTCATTGTAATGTCTCAATGACATTTGTCAATGAGACTTTTTAGATACAAATCTAAAATGTCTATTTGTGATTGAAACCAATGAGACCGATTCATTGTGTGTGAACGTCATAATAAAATAAACACAATCTAAAATGTCGCATTGATTAGTTTTTTTCAATGTCTCGTTGGTCTCATTGTGTGTGAACGGGCCTTAAGGTTTGAATAAATTAAAGTACTTGGGGAGTTTGTAAACTTTTGTAAAAAATAAAACTACGCTAAGTGCTTTAGTCATCACGTGAAACTACTCGATTGAAGAACTGCGGTAGTATTATTTAAAAAGCATTAAACCTTCAAAGAAGCAGAAGCTATAAAATAAATTGAAACTGAATCATTAAAAGAAAGCAATAATTAAATTATCAGTTTAATCAAACAACAAATTTCCTGGAAACGTGTGTAATAGGCAATGTTTTTGTAATAAAAGTTCACAAACAAAAGACGATGATTTTTTTACTTTTCCGTCCACTTCAAAAGAATGTCTTGCATGAAAAAATTAGGCATTTTAAGAAAGTCCAAGCTGGTTCATTCTTTTTGGTCTTCTGATGGAAAAATTTATTATACTCTTACTGAAAATCCAGCAAGAAAAATAGAACTTAATCATAACAATCCAGGTAAAATTTTTGAAAAATTCAACAATAAGTACGTAAGTTAATTTTTTCCAAGCATCTATGTCTGTTTTTTTTCTTCCTTGACTTTAAAATTGAACTTGCTATCTGCTAGTATTGCTACATCCTTGCTTTTTTTAGTGTTTATACTTTTTTTTTGAGTGTCTTATTTTTTTATTTTTATTTTTTTATGATTTTTGATCAACTAGAACTTGATTGCAACTCATGAATAATATCTCACATTGGAGACTCCAAATACTACAGCCCTTTAGAATATGCTAATATTTTAAAAGATGAAAACAGCTTAAAAATTATTCATATGAATGTTAGATCTTTAATAACAAACAAAAATAAAATTGAATCTTTGCTATTGAATATGCCCATTCCATCAGATATTATTGCTATTACTGAAACAAAACTAAATTCCTCTATTGCTCATTTAGTTGATATTACAAATTACTCTTTTATTCATGTTGAGTCAAAAAGCAATGCTGGTGGTGTGGGCATGTACATAAAAAAAGAATTAGCTTGTCTACAAATACCTGAACTTACTATAGAAAATGAAGAATGTGAAAGTATGTTTATTGAAATTCTCAATTTAAAATTGAAAAAGAAGTCAAAAGTTATTGTAGGTGTTATCTACCGACACCCTCGAAGTTCTTATGATACTTTTCAATCTAAATTTTGTAATATTTTACACAAGCTAACTCACTCCAATTGTTCATATGTTATCTCAGGGGATTTTAATATAGATGTTGGAAAACAAAACAGTGATTTAAAAGTTTCTAATTATTTGAATGACATTTACTCAGCAGGGAGTTATTTATTAATTAATAAACCAACCAGAATTACACCTATCTCTTCAACTACTCTTGATCATTTTTACACTAATCACATTGACAAAATATGTATTCCAGGAATATTAATATATGATATCTCAGATCATTTGCCAATTTTTTGTTCTTTCAAAAACACCCATATAAAAAATCATGACAATCTAGAAAAAGAAATTCCAGACACTAAACACTTTAATACTGAAGCTTTTTGCAATGACATTTGCTCTCTAATGGATTCACCAAAGTACTTGACCAAAATTTCAGATCCAGATTTAGCAATGACAAATTTCATTAATGATATTAAAAATATGGTAACTAGACATACACCATTTAAAAAGTTGAGTAGAAAAGAAGCAAAAACTAGATCTAAACCATGGCTAACAAAAGGTCTACTTAAATCTATTAAAACAAAAAATTTACTATTTTGTCAATGTTACAAGCAACAGAAGATGCATCTAATTTCTAAATACAAAAACTATCTTAATAAGTTAACATGACTTAAACAAGTAGCTAAAAAGAATTATTATCAAAATGAACTAAATAAGCATAAGAATAATTTATCAAAACAATGGAAACTGATTAATGAAATTATAAGTCATGAAAAGTACCAACGTCAAATAATAAATGTGATTTCAGATATAAATAATGAAAAAAATTACAGACACTCAAGCTATCTCTAATTTATTAAATAACTACTTCACAAATATAGGTCCATCAATGGATGCTAAAATTCCTAAATGCCCTAATAAAGATGAATTTAAACTTTCCAGTCTTCTTAATTCATTTCAATTTGAATTAATATCACCAGATGAGGTAAATAAACACTTGAGTCAACTAAGCTCCTCCAAAGCATGTGGATTTGAAAATGTACCAAACAACTTGTACAAACTAATAACACCGATTATATCACCTTTTTTAGCAGATATTTTCAATAAATCTTATGATCTTGGTACTTTTCCTTCTATACTAAAATACGCAAAAGTAATTCCAATCTATAAAACAGGTCCAAAACATTTAGTTAATAACTATAGACCAATTTCCCTTTTATCACCAATAGCAAAAGTTTTTGAAAAACTACTTTATCTCAGACTTGAGAATTTTTTTTCTTGTAAAAAAGTTATAAATAATCAACAATTTGGATTTAGAAAAGGTTACTCAACTGAATTAGCCATTACAGATTTGCATAATAGAATCATAAAAAATACTGATAATGGCTACTATACTTGTTGCATATTTTTAGATTTGTCCAAAGCGTTTGACACTGTAAACCATTCAATCCTCTTAGAAAAATTGTATGCTTATGGTATACGTGGTAACATGCATTCACTTTTAAAGAGCTATTTAAGCAATCGTAAGCAATTTACCTGGTGTAATAACACCAAATCAGAAAATAGCACAATTGTATGTGGTGTCCCTCAAGGGTCAACATTGGGTCCTCTGTTTTTTTCACTATACGTTAATGACTTACCAACACACACCAATTTTAATGTAAATTTATTTGCTGATGATACAGTTCTAACAATGAAAGACAAAAGTCTATCAAAACTTCAAGCAACAGTTAATTGTGAACTAGCTATTGTAGATGACTGGATGAAACTTAATCGATTATCCTTAAACTACTCTAAATCTACATATTTTATTGTTAAACCTTTTTCTTATAATAGTAAAAACATAGCTTTAGATGATTTCAATGTTAGTATAGGTCAACATAAAATTAACTCTACAATTTATACAAAATATTTGGGAATATTAATTGATCATGACTTAAAATGGCATAATCATGTTAGTTCAATTGCACAAAAACTTGCTAATGCTGCTAGAATTCTTTGCACAATTAGACACTATGTTAATAAACCCACTTTAAGAAGTCTATACTTTAGTTTTGTATACCCTCATCTGAAATATGGTATTATAGTCTGGGGCAATTCCAATAAATCTGTACTGCAAAGCCTTCAAGTAATGCAAAACAAAATTATTCGCATCATGAATTTTAAATGTTTAAGGGATCACGTTCAATTAAACCCATTATTCAAATCCTGGAACTTATTAAAAATCAATGAAATATACGAACTAGAAATAGCTAAATTTATGCATTTATATTACAATAAACATCTTCCGGAAAATTTTGACCATTATTTTAAATCTGCTGGCAATCATCATTCTTATTCAACCAGATCCATATCCAATCAAAACTATTATCAAGAAAGATATAATCTAACATTCAGCCAATCTTCTTGTAGTTATAATGGAGTAAAGGTATGGAATAAAATTCCACTAGCTATGAAAAAACTAACATTTTCCTCCTTCAACAAAAAGATGAAAACATATCTATTAAATCAGTATTAGATATATCGTATTTGGAGTCTATATAAAAAAATTTTTTTTTTTTTTTTTTGTATGAATAACATGTCATATAGCTATGTGCTTTTTGTGTATGTGCCATACTTGCTTTGTGTGTGCTTTTTTGTATGTTTGTATTTTTTGTGTTTGTTTTGCTTAGTTATTGTACTAATATTCTATTTTAATATCAATGGGCAGTTTTGACTAGATGACCACATAGTGGTCTTTCACTGTCCAGTTTAGTCAAATATAAATTCTTTATATCCTGTCTGCAATGTAGTTTTGCTTAAAAGTAATATTGTAATTGAAAATGGATGTGATTATGTTATTTTCTCTGTATTTTATTTGACTAAACAAAATAAACTTCTTCTCTCTCTCTCATTGTCACATTGTTTTGATTTGAAGGAATTCAATGAGTCATAAAGTATCTTAATCGTGATTCAACACAAATAAAAATTTTCGCTTCATTAAAATAAGTTTAAAACTTTCCAGAGGGTTTTTTTTGTTTAATTGAGTATCTCATAAGTTTTTAGTTTAGGCCTAATGATAACTTCGATTGGTTATGTGAATTGATTTAACTAACCGGTTTCTTTAGAATCGCCGAATATTAGATGATCCTTTTTCAGCATTACTCAGCACCAAATAAAACATTAAAAGCTAAAAAGAAAATATATAAATATAAAACGGCTGACACAACAAAGTATAAATCGATTGTAAAAAAATTACAGCTATGTATCAATCGTTGAACATTAATAAACAAAACTAAAACTACTTTGCCGTTTCTGGAAAAGTTACTTCTGTTATTCAGATTTTTATCTATAATTAAAGAACACTGCAGCAAAAAGGTCCCAAAAAGAAACAAAATAAAGGAAAAGGCACAATGCATTCATGAGAAATGCTATGCTGTTTACTGGGAGATTGAAATTAGTTAGTTTAACGAGTATTAAAACAATTCTTAAATAAATAAATCTAAATTTGTATTTTTTAATAATTTTAAGAAAATAGCTTAAAGGTTTGGAAAAATTTTAAACATTAGGTAATTCAATGAAAAAAAGTAGCCGTCAAGAAGAAAAAGTTAAAAATAAATATGCTTTTTTTCAATTGCTAAATATTTATTGATTGAATCAATTGCGTTGGTAATTACTATTCTAGTTATCAACTTATAAAAATTTTACCAAACTTTATATTGCAAACTTTTTTTTAATTGTAAGTTAGGTTTGTTTTAAATTGTGTGTTAAACGATGCGATAAGCATAACTTTTAATTTTTTGTTTTGTAAACACAGACACAGACATTAAATGTAAAGAATGCGCGTCTTCTCTCATTCATTGATCAAGGAGACATGAAAGCGGAAGACAAGGTTTGCTGGAGGTGTGAGATTTAATTAGTTAAGCATAAACGAAAAAATCAGTACTTTTAATCAATTGACGACTAAGTGATTATTCGCTATCAGTAAAAGTTATTGAATCGTAAGGTTAGCAAACTTGGTTACATCACACTGTTTGTTAGCAAATAATGGTTTTGACAAAAGCACTCATAAAAGTGGATTTTATTTGACAAGTTTAATTGGAGTTTGTTTAAAACTCAAACTATTTGATATTTTGGGTATGTTATTTTTAATTACTTTTAGCGGCAATTAACTGAAAGAATTATTTTTCATTTTTTTTCGAGTTTCTCTAATACAATGCAATAATGATTTCATGATAAAAAAAAGTTTAAAATAGGAGTTATGATAGAGAAGTCTTTTTTTGGTGAAGATACATAATTAAAATTTCTCAACTTTTTCAACTTTGATCAGGATTTAAAAATTTCTTCATCAAGATAAATTTAGCCAGGAACAAATTACTTGCAATCTGAAGTTGTCAGAGGAGCGAGAGGGCAACTGCGCGTGTGCTTTGTTTTCTGCATGAGCGCCACCTTTTTGCAACATATTCAAATTAGACATTACGCTAGAGGTCAAAATAATTTGCTTTTGTTTATTTTTCTATTGTTTTAAACAAACTTTTTATTTTTTTCAATTTTTTTTTTGTCAAACAACTGCAAATACATTTTATTTTCCTGAAACAATGATAATCATTATTAAATCATGGAGAAGCAGCCCAAATATTGATGTTTTATATTGATTTTATTTCTTTAGATAAGATCTGTAAACGATCCTTAACTAAATTTATTGACAAAACACATTTTAGAGGTAAAAAATGAGTAGAATTTCCTTAAATGCACTTTTAAGGTCTATCAACTGAATTATGCTTACATCAATTACATAAAGCATATATAATAATATAAGAAATTTTTTAATTTTTTTTATCAAACCACAATATTAAATGAACTTAGTCCATCAACTTAGTAATATTTTGTATTATTTCAATTTTTTAAGAATTTTCTGTTTTAAAATATTTGTAAAATAAATGAAATAAATTCATATTGAAACATTTTCAAAATATGTTAAACTGCATGAAACGTTAAAAAAAATAAGGGAGTGTGGTGTTGGGATGTACAATCATCCTACGACTTCAAAGTATTTTGCAAACAGACTTCGAGAAGGTCTCAAAATAATCATTTAGGTCACCGAGTCAAGTAACCAAAACTATTCAGTTAATTTAACTCTTTCAAAGGCAGCAAAATAGGAAAAAAATGTGCTCGAAATGCACAAAAAATTTGCACGTGTGTTTTTTTGTTTTGCAATTAAAGCGAATTACTTCTTGGTCAAAAAAGACAAATTTAACAAAAATAGCTGAAAATTTGCATCATTTCTATGAAAACAGTGACGTTAAGTTTTTGTTTAAAATTTGTCCCACCATGCAGAATCGCTTATGTCAAGCATTAAAAGTAAAACACAAAGAATGAATTAAAGCGTTTGATTTACCTTTGTATATATCAAATTTCACTGCATATTCTGACTTATCAGCTAGCATCCAGACTTAGAAACCTCGTTTTATAGGTTTTTTGGATATGTGCTGTTTTAACCCACTGGGGCCTTTGAATTTTATTATCGGTTCATTGATAGGCATAACTTCACCAGGGATAAAGCAAGCTTCAAAATTGTTTCAAATTGCTGTCATAAATTGTCGAACTCTGTCAAGTTTATTATACGTAGAATAAGTTGATGAGGGCATAAGTGAAATATTATTTAAATGCGAATGGACCAAAACATAATCAAATCTATGGAGAGGCATCAAAGTAGACACGTATAAGCCTTGCAGCATTGGATTTGTACTCCAGTGACCTTTCTAAGACGGATTCTTTTTCACCCTCATAAGCATTTTCATTCAAACAAACGTCTTAATTTCAATTGCGGTTACGTGTGGTTTTGTTTATTTGTTGGCAATAAAGATAAGTTTGAAATTATATGATTTCAAATATATCATCGGTCAAAAGCAGATTAAATAATTGTATGGGGATTTTTCTTCTAAGTTTTCACTATGGCTGTTGGCCTATATGGCTCAGTTAATGCTGATGCTGAAGGGGAAATACTGGAGTGTTCTCATGCTACATTATCTGAAGTCCGAAACAGCCTGATCAATATAGTAGCAACAAGATTTGCAACTGGCATATCATCACTTGAAGAGTAGGAAGCTGTACATAAAAAGGAATCATCATCATCATTAAAAACGTTTTGTAACTGACTTGGCCGTTCGCATCATCCTCCCATAAACTGCCGCCATCTGAATTTGACAAGTCCGACTCTGACGATAAACTACTCTGCAAATATCTTCTAGGTCTAGCACCATGTAGTTGCTAATTTTCGTAATCTTAGTGAACGTTTAATTTTACACACAAAAAACTCTAAAAATAAATGATTAAACGTAGTACTCTGGTCAAATGCATATTTGTAGGAGAGGGGAAAATACCTACTTCTACAACGCCTAAAATATCTACTTTTACAAGCCAAATATACTAGCAATTATGGGCCTAAATTTAATTATAATCTCTTATCACAACTAGCTTGATAAAAATAGGAAGTGCAATACGGTTCTTTACCTGCTGTTTGTCACTTCCAATTGGGCCAACTTGGCACAATATTAGGGGAGACCGGGGCACGTAGTAACACTTTTTTTCTTTTTGCTATTTCTCTCATAATAAATGTTTTTTTTCAAAATTCTTGTTTAGTATGAAAAATTTAGTCACTGTTTAACTGATATAAAAAAAATAAATTAAAAATTTTCAAAGCTTAGTGATTAAAATTACGATTTAAATATTTAAAAATAGCGTTACAATGTGCCCCGTCAATGTGGTAAGTTGTAGCACCAGTTGGGGTAAGTTGTAACAGTAACAAAAATCACTAATAAATGTTTAAATATATATATAAGTTGAAGAAAATAACAATATGAAAAAGTAAACACAACAAAATCACACATAGCCTAGTCATAGACATGAGTATCAAGGACAAAAAATGAGGTATATGGCCGTTGTCTAAAAATGTTAAAACAGTTTTTTTCACTGCTGGATTAGCCTAATCATAAATTTCAGAATCACATTTGTGACAAAAATATGTATTCAAATCTTTGGCAGAAGCTAAATGTGACCTCTTTAGTAACCATAGCATTGTACCACCCACTCCTCATCAGGACGACTGTTAAAATAGGGCTCAAGAAATGTAATGCAAATCTACTCTTTTGCTTTTAGTTTTTTTTCAAAAATTAGTTTTTCTTTGTTTGGAGCTGTAACAGATTGTCCTTTTCTGGTGTGTCTGTTAACGTGGCACATTTTTTAGGCCTTTTCTTGTTTTGCACCAAGGACTTGGCCTATCTTTAAGTTTTTTTAGCACTCTGTAGAATTTTACATGGTAAATACCAATGTTTTGGTACTTTCCTTATTGATCTCTTTTTTCAATTATAGCAACTGCTGCTGCAGCTCCTAAGTTGTCTTGTGACGATGAGCTAGTGTTTCTGTTAGTCTTTTTTTTTTTGTAAATTCTCATATTATTCACAAGTGTTGTTGCCGAAGTTACTTTTAATATAAGCTAGTTAAATCTATGCACAAAAATATGTGTTACAACTTACCCTATCAGCCTATGTTACAACTTAACCCATCTCATACTTAGTCAAGTTTTTGTTAATATCTCAAAAAGTTAAGTTTTAGTGGCTAAACCTTGTTGGGCATTTAATAGCCTATTGTTTTGTGTTTCGAGTGATATAAAACATTTCAATAAAACTGCACCCGCTATCCCCCCAGAAGACAAAAATTAAATTTCAAAAAATTATTTTGCCTGCTCAAAAAGCTTGTTTTGACAGTAAGCCTACTTTTAGTCATTGGAATTAAACAATGTTATTTGCTAGCAATCGGTCTCAATATGATTGTTATGTGGAGCTATTTAAAATTTTGTTGGTTGATGTTAGATTTCGACAAATACGAATGTTACAACTTGCCCCGGTCTCCCCTACTGTTGCAGCATAATGGGAGGTTTTATATTCAGCCATAAATTTAATCATATTGTTTATGCCTAGCATTTCTTACTCCAAAAAATGTCGCGGTTGGCTTTTAGTATAACTTATCTTATCGCCTGCGCGAAATCTTTGCTTAATTTTGTTGCAATCAATGTACTTTTCGATTTTTCTTCATCTTAAAACAGAAACCTATTAGTTCGGCGCTTCGACTCCCAAAATACGCGGTTTCTGTCGCATTCAAAACATTCTATGACAAACTAGTCAAGCAAAACATTTTGGCAGTTCTATTACACCATAGTGCACATGATGGAATTATTTTTGAGCGGCTAAGCAGTACCGCAGTCAAAGATTTGTAAGTGGTACAAATAATGTCCCACTTACAAATTACATTCGCCAGTTAAATTAATGGAACAAAATATATCCCGCCGCCCTTGAAAGGGTTAAATTAAAAATTTTTACAGTTTTTTTTCTTTTGCAATTTATAAAAAATTCATCTTCAAAACGCTTTATTTTGTTATCAAAGCAGAGACTAATCTTGAATTCAAAAATAATATATGTTGTATTTTTGTTTTAAGTTTTATATTTCTTTTATGTTTTTTTAATCCTTAGTTTCAAAAACATGTTTTTTTTTATTCTATATAACATAAAAAGTTAATTCTTTGGATAAACTTTCGACTACTTTTAATTTACGACTATCAGGAAAAAATGAAGAAACTCACTTTGAAAAAAAATATTGGAACGCATTTGTTTTTAGGGACATACTAAAAAATCGTTTTTTGAAATTTTGGTACGTTAATCAGGGATATCTTGAAATTTTAGTAGTTCTAGATATCCCCGTATGTTAATATAGAAATGATTCAAAATTAAGGTGTATGTCCCGGGATCCCGGAATGACGGACGTTTTCTAAGTTCCGAAAAATCCCGGTATATTACTACACTAATTCGGAGTAATTGGAGTATCAGAAAAGTGCAAATGTCTGTATAAAAATTTTTCAAATTTTTAATATTAAAGTTATCTTCAAGGGCGCTGGAAGCGGGAAGGGACAGGGAGCAATTATGGAGAATGTTTTATTTGAAAGCAAGTGACAAAAATGGAAAAATGTCTTACAAATTTAAAGAAAGCACCTTTTTCTTTTAGTTATCACTTAATTTTTGAAACAAAAATGGACGCAGATTAAATGTGGCATCTCTGTAAAATTCTACAAAATTATAATTTGGACAATAGCAATCGTTGATAAAATTTGGTCAAAATTGAATTGTATCCCCGAATTTTTTGGCTGGTGCGGCTTTAAATCTTAATTACAATTTTTTTCAATTCAACAAAAAAATCCTTTTGTTTTAAATTTTGCCCCTCTCGCCAAAATATTTTCTGGAATCCCTGGTTATATATCATATTTTTGCTACTAAACTGATCTGAAGATACAATATCGCGGCTAGTTACCATGAGTGTTCACAAAGCTACATTGTTTATTTTTATCTTGAAATATACTTTTTATATTTTTGAAAAAAGCTATTTTTTAACAACAATATAAAATGATTCGGTTTAATTATTTTCCTAAATCCATTTTTATAATAAACTAAGAGAAGTTAAAAAAAATTCAAGTATTAAATTAGAGGAGTAGAGATCAGATCCTCAATATTGGTTTTCCTTTACATATCAGATTGTAGAAATTTCCCGAATATTTAATTTATTTTCGGGGAATTTAAGTTTTTTTTCCGGGATAACAAAAAATACGGGAAATCATAAACTCTATTCAAAATCACAATTAGAAAATTAAAGAAAAAAAGATTATTGACTACTTTGTTAAGTGTGATGATTTGGCGACAGATTGCGGTTTTTAGAAAACATTTTTTATTGTTAAGTTTAGTTAATTGTTTCTTTGTTTCTATAAATGACAAAGCCAATACTTACCAAGACTGAGGAACACGAGGTTGATTTTATTTATTGATTTGATAAACTTACAAGCTAATGATAATGACAAAATGCATTTGATAGAGATAAACAAAAAGCAATAAAGAGAATAATCATCAAAATTTTTGCAATCTTTGCCTTAGGCTACATTATTAAACAACTTTTTATTTATCTATCCTATATTTAAATTCAAGTTTAATTTTCCTTTTCTAACCAGGTAAATGGATATCATGGCCACCAGTTCAACATTTTTTTTGAATACACTTAAACTAGTTTTAATTACAGTAGAAATTGTATGTTAGAAAAATTTTCCGTGAGCTAAAATGTTTTGACAGTGCAACTAATTCTATTTTAATAGAAACCGTAATAAAGTTAACTGTTGATGGCTATTGTTTTACCAAGACATTGTTTAAAAAAACCTGTTTTTTACTTATCGATTTCTATAAGGCAAACATTATATTCAATTGCATGTCACATTGAATTATCTTTTGTTTTTTTTAATCATCATGAATATCGTGTTTTTAATTCTTGCTCTTTGAAGAGGGATTAGACTAAAACTTTTTTTTTGTTGATTTTGACAAGTAATCTTAGTTTTTATTTACATCGCTTATTAGAAGATTAAAGATTTTAATAAAATACCGCAATTTAGGAATAGCCCCTGCAGGCCGCAGTAAGTTTACGACAATTTTTTAATTACACACCTTAACTTCTTTGATCCTAAAGAAGACTAAATAGTGGACGTAATTATCGAAAATTTCTAACATTGAATTTGCTTAAATACACTTAAAGCCACCCAGTATGTATATGTACGCCAGATGCTATACGTCAGCCGTTTGTTATTTCCTAAAATACCAACGCTTGTTTAAGCTTGGGATTTGAATTAGAATAACAAATTAACGTGCGTAGACAAATGAAAAGTAGTCTTAATTCTAGACTGATCATACGTCCCGATTTTGGCGGAACAGTCCCATTTTTTAGGGCTTTGTCCCGCCTATTTCGACACAAATCCCGCTGGAAATCCAAAATACATTTCAAGTGCCGACCTCTTTTTTTAGAGATCACTATACTATTTACAAGTCTATTTGGCAAAAACGAAAATCAATTTGGTAAAAATGAAATTCAATTTGGTAAAAATGAAATTGAATTTGGGATAAATGAAATTCAATTTGGCAGAAATAAAATTTAATTTGACATTAATGAAACTTATATCTTGTTTCTTACTTGCTTTTTTCATATTTTGGCATAATTTCAAAAAATTTTCTTTTTTTTTATTTCTTACGATACTGATATATATATATATCATTCAATTAAATTTTTTATTCCATAAGAGTATATAAATACAAATCAATTTCGATTTGGTTATTTCAGAATTTATTATATGTAAATCTGAAGAAATCAAATCAAAGTTGATTTGTATTTTTATGCTCTTATGGAATAAAAATTCATATTTATAATGATAATATATAGTACAATACATTGCTCTGATTTTTTCATTTCATTGCATATATTTTATTCGTTGTATTAAATTGCTCTGATTTTTTTATTTGATTGTATTTCATTGCAATTCATTCATTCTATTAAATTGCTTTGATTTTTTAATTGAGCACTCTGCAGGATTGATTTACTCCTGCAATATGTATATCTCTAGATATTGTAGGGTCTCTATATATATATTAGGTCTCCATAATATTAGGTCTCCAAATTAGGTCTCCATAATTTTTATATATATGGTCTCCATAATTAAGTTTCTATAATATAGCGTCCATAATTTTAGGTCTTCATAATATATATTAGGTCTCTATAATATAATATTTATAGTCGCAATAATCTATATATAGATATTAGGTCTCGATAATTAGATTTCCATAATATTGGGTCTAAATATAGGGTCTCCGATGGGGTCGCTATATATGTACATATTTACATGTATATTATTTGTTACTAATAAAACTATATATATACTGTATACAGTATTATAAGAATTTAAAAAAGAAAATTTTTTGAAATTATATGACTTACTATTGCTATACGAAAATAGCAAGTAAGAAACAGGATATAAGTTTTATTAATGTCAAATTGAATTTCATTTCTGCAAATTGATTTTCATTTCTGCCAAATTGAATTTTATTTGTGCCAAATTGAATTTCATTTCTGCCAAATTGAATTTCATTTCTGCCAAATTGATTTTCGTTTTTGCCAAATAGACTTGTAAATGGTATAGTATTTAGAAATAAAAATCATAAAATCTGAAACAGATTCAAGGTGAAGACTTTTTTTTAGATGACTTACTTTTTAGGGAAAAAATCAAGAAATTGGGCCCTTATTTAAAGTGAAAACCTTTTTTTCTTTTTTCAGAGAACACTAGTTTTGGAGACGATTTTTTTTATTATTAATGAGCGTCCCGATTTGCCATTTCGGAAATATGGTATGCCTAAAAAATTCTTAACGATAACAAAAGTTGCAAAACGAAGGATCGAGCCTTTGTGTTTATTTGATATATGTTACAAAATTTAAAATGTTTAATTACAATACTTTTATTGTTTGTCGTGCCATAAAGAATAAACTTAAGAGCTTAAAATACAAGTTTTTTTATTGTCATTTAAAAACATTCTACTGTATAAATAACATTGTATAAATATTGTATAAAATTTATGCCAATAAATTTTCTAAAGTCAAAGTCTTATCAAAAAAGCTTTACTTAAAACAAGAGATTATCAACTCTAGTCATGAAATTACCTAAATTTTGGTGAATTATGAAGACTTTACTTCCCAATAAACCAACTCGGATTCTTCCTAATTATATTCATGAAGAGGGTCAAAAAATAGAAACACCATTACACATTGCTGATAAATTCAATAATCACTTTTGTAGGGTTGGTAAAGCCTTAGCTGAAAAAGTCAAACCTTCTAATTTGAATAATTTTCAACAGTATCTATGTGATTGTGTTTGTTTTTCTATGTTTTTAAATCCTACTAGTGAGTTTGAAATTCGCTGCATTATTAATCAATTAAATATTAACAAAAGTTGTGGTTCTTATGGGATTGAAGCAAAATTTATCGTTTTTGCGCCTGAGGTTTTATATCCAGCGTTAGCTATATTATTTAATGCTTGTTTGATTTCAATATTTTTCCTACCTGTCTTAAAGCAGCTAAAGTTGTTCCTGTATATAAGGGTGGAGACAAAAATGAAGTATCAAATTATGGACCTATTTCAATATTGTCTATATTTTCTAAAATTTTAGAAAAACTAATTCATACGCGGATACTTTCTTTTTTAAAATCTCATTCAGTATTAACTTCTAAACAGCATGGATTTAGACCTAAGTATTCAACTTTGCATGGTTTACTAGATATTACTAATTCTACATTAGATAATATTGAAAAAAATTGTATACTGGGCTTGTATTTTTAGATTTAATCAAAGCATTAATACTGTTAATTATTCAATTTTACTTTATAAACTTGAACATTATGGAATACGAGGAATAGTTAACAATTTTTTTGGTTCTTTTTTAACAAACAGAAATCAGTACGTTACAATTAATAACACTAATTCTTCCTTAAAATCTATAGATATTGGAGTTCCTCAAGGCTCCATCCTTGGACCGCTTCTTTTTTTACTATATATTAATGATATTCCTAACAGCGTTAATTGTACTCCCAGTTTATTTGCTGACGATACTTGTCTCCTGATAGGAGCTCCGTCAATTAATATTCTTGAAAGCCAAATTAAAGATTAACTCAATAATATTTGCAATTAGATATCTGCAAGCAATTTAACGCTAAATTCAAAAAAATTGCAAATAATAATTATTTCATCAAACCTCAATTCTTCAAATGTTGTTTTAAATATTTAAAGTCCAGCTGGTGAAATTAAAACCGTTTATAAGGCAAAATATTTGGGAATTATATTTGATAATCGATTAAGCTTTCATGAGTATATAAAATTCTTGAAGCAAAAATAGCTCGATCAGTTGGAATTCTAAATAAACTGAAGTATTTTTTACCCAGCTCGGTTTTATTGAAATTATATTATTCACTTATCCATTCCCATTTGAATTACTGCCTTGTTGTTTGGGGAAGCACTTATCTGACATATCGTAACAAACTAAAATTGCTTCAAAATAAATCAATTCGTGTTGCTACTTCTTCTCGTAGGTCAACTAGCTCAAAACCTTTATACATTAAAACAAATATTTTTCCCTTGCCTAAATGGTTTGAGTTTGAAACAGCTAAATTTGTTTATTCTTATAAATTTAATTTGTTACCTAAGATTTTTAAAAACTACTTTTCATATGCTAAATCTTGCCATTCTCGTACCACAAAATTTTCACTTAAAAATCACCTTACCTTTCCTCTGTTTAAGAGTAATCGAACTCAAAGATTAATCAAATATATAGGACCAAAAATTTTGGAATTCTATCAGTTATAATCTGAGAACAATGATATTTAATAAATTTAAAAAACATTATAAATTAGTTCTACTTTTCAGTGATTAAATTCTTATAATTCTTACAATTTGTTCTTTGTACCTTATTTTATTTTTTTCATTGTTTGGTTTGTCTCTACTTATTCTTAATGTTATTTTGTTGTTTTGTTTTGTTTTGCTTTTTTTTGTTGTTGTTTTTCATTTTTTTGTATAGATATTCAATTTTTATATTGTCACTTTCCTTGTGTATTTTTGTATTTTACAAGGTGATTGCTTGACTCGAAGACTTTACAGTCCCTTTGCAATCACCTTTTCGCAATTTATGGATTTATACTATATAGTATTTATATTGCTGTCTATATTTACCCATTTTGTTTTTTGATTTTTGCGACGAAATAAACTAAATTGATTGACTGATTGATTGAAAACAAACTAATATAAATAATCCAAAACTATTGAAAACAAAATTAGGTCCAAACTTGCAATGAGTGGTAGATCCATTGCAGGACGCATAGACCAGAAAAATTAATTTAAAACACTTTTCTCAACAAAAAATCCCAACTAAATGTCCCAATAAGCTTTTGTTTATTACAACTTCTTAAGATAACTCATTCAAATAGAGTCAGTTTGAATAAGTTATCTGAAGAAGTTGTAATAAATGAAAGCTTATAATAGTATTTAGCTGGGATTTTTTTTTTTTAATTTTCCATATAAAATGGTTTGAAATATTTGCGGCCTCGAAAGTATAAGTAATAAATAGTTTCCAAGTAACTTGCCAACACGGTCGCTATATTTTTTCTGCCAAAGATAACAAAGAAATGATTGATTGGATCAGGTGAGATTAGTTGCTTTGTTGCGATTCATTCTCTGCTATCAATGTAGATTGCGACGTTGCAATTTTTACAATATTATTGCACTTTAGCGATATATACCAGCCGTGCTCAACTAATTTTCGCGCACTTCAACTTTTCCCATTTACAAAAAGGCTGATAGTGTTTACTATAAACTGCCAAGACAAAAGTCCATAACCAGCATCGAAAAGCCTGTTTTGTGCTTCTGAAAAATCATCAGAATATTACAGATTGACGTTCATGTTTAGAAATCTTCGAAAGTACAAAAGCGATATTGAGGCATGGGGTGAAGCATGTATGGCGGATTGTATTCTAAGGACCCCGCTGTTTATTCGTCCTTTAACTCCACAGCGACACTCATCGGAATATTTATTTGAGAATGGAGTGAAAAACGTTTTGCTCTGTCACGGATTTAGTAAATACAAACATTTTTACTAAAAATTTGTAAATGCAATAATAAAGAAAACCGCGTAGTCTGAATCGCACAAGGTTGGTGTTGTCTCTGAATCTTTTTTAAAAGCATTAAAAAGTGCAAAAAAATCAAATAAACAAAAAATGGTTTGAAGTAAAAAAACTGTTGGAAATTTTATTCTTTTACTTCATAAATAGCTACTTTAATTAAAGAAAATGACAAAATTTGATATAAAACAAATTATTTAAAATTATAGCAAGCAAAATCCAACATTTCATTTAGTTTGTAACTTTAGTTAGTTTGTAACTTGTAAAAGATAATCCTGCACGCCCAGTTATCTCGATGGTGGACTCTCCCGAATACAAACTAGCTAAATTCTTGGATACGATCATTAAGCCGTATATATCAGATAAACACATGCTGCGCTCATCTTATGAATTCTTAGAAAAGTTACAAGAAATCAATCTGAATTCAAATCAAGTAATGGTAAGCTTCGATGTCAAATCCTTATTTACAAATGTTCTCTTACAAGAAACAATCGACCTTATTTCAAATAAAATTTATGACAAAAACTCAAACGCTAATCAACAACCAATAAAAAAGAAAATCTTTAAAAAATTATTAAATTTAGCAACTAAAGGAATATTTTTATACAAAAACAAATTATATCAGCAAATTGATGGTGTTTGGATGGGTTCACCACTAGGTCCTACTATAGCTAACTTCTTTCTGGCTGAAACGCAAACCCGCCTTTTACAACAGCAACTCAATTCCGTCCCAAAAGTCTATTTTAGATATGTAGATGACATTTTTGCAATATTTGACAACGAAGCAGACAGTATGGAATTTTTAGATAGATTAAATTCACAACATAAAAACTTGCAATTTACAATGGAAAAGTCTACTAATACTCTCCCCTTTTTAGACATGGAACTTAAAATACACAATAATAAGTTACAATCTTGGATTTGGAGAAAACCGACTCATACTGGTGTTTTTCTGAATTTCAAAGCAATTATCCCGTTTAAGTGGAAATCAAACGTGCTTAGTTGTATACTAAATCGTGCCAAAAATATTTGTTCCGATTGCCAACTGTTCAATAATGAAGTAAAAAAATTAAGATCAATGCTATGTAATAATGGATACCCAAATTGTTTTTTCGATAAAGTTTTTTTACCAATTTATGAATAGTAGATAAACAAATTTAAATCAGATGCAACCTACCAATAAAAAAGAAAAAGAAAACATTACAGTTAAAATTTCATATGTGGGGAAGCAGTCTCACATATTCGCAAAAGATAATTCGAAACTTATTTGGAAATTCTCTGCCGTGCATTTAACACCTTTTTATAAAACTTGCAAAGTTGGAAACTATTTCAATTTAAAATTTAACTCACCTGCGTTTTTGTTATCAAATGTTGTTTATCGCTTTTCGTGCCCGTGTGATGCGGGTCTGACTTACATCAGTAAGTCAACACGTCATGTGGTAACAAGAGCAAAGGAACACATTAAAGGCCCGTTTCCACTACGAGCGTGGAAAAAAGCATTTTTTGTTTGTTTTATTGATTTTTTTTTGCGCTCGCTTCAATTTTAACCGCTCGCTTCAATCGAAGATCAATAAAAGAGAGAAACAATGCTCTTTTCCACGCTCGTAGTGGAAACGGGCCTTAATTTAGGCTCTTCGGTCAAAAGCAAAATAAAAGATCATATTATTGAATGCAATGTTGTAATAAAAAAGATATGAATAACTTAATTCATCGTTTTAGTGTTATAAAGAAATGTTCATCAGATTACGACTGTAAAATTTACGAAGCGTTACTAATTAAAAAAACATCAACCTAAATTAAATAAACAACTGTATGAAAATGTCTCGTCTTTCTTGCTACAACTATTTTAATTTAGTCATGTAATTTGCATTATTTTTTCTCTTTTTTCTCTTTTTTTCTCTTTTTTCCTCTATGAATTCTAACGTTTGTTTTTGTGTAATTGTCATTGCCTTTAAATTGAATTAGTAATAACAGTGACAGCATAAATTTGAAAAAATTGTTGTTTTTATATATTTTAATTGAATGTATTTGTAGTTTATGGTTAAAAAATTTTTTAGATGATTTGATAAGGACTGATAATAGTTGAAAACGTTCAGCTTTTTAATAAAAAAAAAAATTTTACAAACTAAATAAAATGTTGGATTTTGCTTGCTATAATTTTTAAATGGATTTTAAAAATTACCTCTCTTCCTAAAACAAATTATTATTTCTGAGTGAATAAAATTCACATTACCGCAAATACGAACTTTCAGAAAAACAGTTTACTTCAATGAACTGAGATTAATATCAACGTAGTGTATAAAACGAACATTTACTTAAGAAATATTTTGATTACCCACTTACGCTTGCAGGAACCGGATAGAGACAACATAGTGACGAGGCGTATTTTCTTGATCGATGTTCAAGCACCCAAACCCATTCCGACATCGCTTCGTCTCACAGCGACCTCTCTGTTTCGTCATAGTCGGAAATGACAGACTACGCTTACTTAGAGGTATCCTGTGACATTTAACTCTTTGTGTGAAGCGGGTGGTTGGAAGAATATCAATTAATTATTTCAAGATTCAACCAAATTTTTTATTTGCACTGAACTGGAAGAATTTAATTTTTAATTTTAAATATTATTTTGATTTCACTGTATTTCTTGGACGTTTGTTTTGTGTAGACGTTTACTCAAATCCAAATGGTTCGTTTTGTATCTGTTTGATTTACTTAAAATTGCTTAAATTTTTATCAAAATTCTTTGAGCAAAGAACAACTTATTTATTGCTCTGTTTTACAGGTTGCAGGGTTAAATGAAAAAGAAATATCTGGGTTTGATTTTACTCAACGTCGACCATCTCACGGCAATAAAATTCAATCATCTAGCGTCAACGACGAGTTTGGTGGTTGCTTTTTGAATAAAAGTTCTAAAGAAAAGAATACAAAACAGCAAATCCCTGACTCTGGCGGTGGAAAAAAGAAAAAGCGCGCCCCGCTGTGCCCACAGGTTAATTTTGCCGTTTTCAAAATGTTAATAAAAGATCAACAGTTCAAATTAATTTTTTAAATCAATAGCTTTATAAATCGTGTGTAAAAGTTGTTGCTATTTCGATGTCAGAATCGCAGCCAGAAAATTAGAAGTTTTGTATAGTGCAAGACTTGTCATTAAGCATTTCATAAAAATATTTAACAAAAAACAATTTTACTTGTTATTGTTGTTGTTTTTTTTATTGAAAAAAATAATAATAATAACTGCAATTCGTAAAATATAAAGGTTAAAAATCCTTTGCCAAATGAAATGAGAAAACAGGAAAAGAGACCTCCTCTTCCCCCAGTCCCACCTCCGAATCAAAAGTTGTAAGTGTAGTTGCGTAACTTTTATATTGTTATTTTAAAAGTGAATTTAAAATCAAGAAATAATATTTATTGTTTAGACGTATAAGAAAAATGGAAAGCTCTTCATCAGGATCATCTCTTGACGGAATTCTTGAAGAAAGACTAGGGAAAGAATCAATAAAATTCCCAAAACCAAAGTAATTTGTTATATAATTGATTAGTTTTAAGAAAACAATATTACTTGAGATAAAAAAAAGGATATTATAGTAAAAACGTGATATCTGTTCTCTCAAATTATTTTTATAAACTTATCGCACATTGAGAGTAAGCGTACTATTTCATGTATCCATCCTATCGTATTTGAATATTGTCTTTACTCATTTGTTATTGAATTTACTAATAATATACGAGTACTCTGCATTAAGAACTACTTTGAATTGGTAAAATCTTTAAATAGTATTTGGTTTACATTTTTTAAAAACTTGTTTCGCTGAGACGAATATATCACTCAAACACCGTGTGACGACTTTAACTATTTGGGCCACGATTCAACGATTCGTTAGAGTGTTTACACTACGGCGATCGTCGAAGGAGAAGCCACCCAGCAGATAGTTTCAGCCATGACTCGCTGCAGTATCATCGGTCCAGTAAATCATCGGGCTACAGATCTGAAGTTGATTCAAATCATAAAAAAAAGTTGCAAGAAAAAGTTTAGGTAAAGCTAAAACACTGCTATAAGCCCCTCAGTAAAATAGGAGATCAAGTATTACTAAAAAAGCAATAGCTTCAGGGGTTTGAGCGGACCCAATCCTTGGAAACTGATGAGTTACTTCAATCTTTAACATGTTCTCAAGAAGCTGACAGTTTTAGTTCTCTAATGTTCTCTAGCGTTGAGAAAATGTACGATGAACTTTCCGCTGAGTGTCGACCACGTACCAACATTATGCCACAAGTTTCACCTAAAGTTTCGCTACGTATAAACCATCGCGAACAGATCCAGCGAGCAGCGATGATCAAACCCATTCCTACCCCAAGAAAACCACAAAACCTTCAACAATTATCTTCAAAATCATTAGATGCAGACGAGCCGATCTACGACGTTCCGGCTGATTATGCTAGGAGAGAAAACGGTTCTATAGAAAAGAATCGTTTTTAACCGAAATTAGGACACTCTTCCAGAAATGACTTTGGTCAAAATCCAATCTATGCAAAGATCAGGAAAGAAAAACTGATAACATGAAATGACGATTATAAATGTTATAAATTACTATTGCCTTTATTTTGTATATACAGTAATCTATAATATTCATTATGTATCAAAAAATATCTTCATTTAGCTGCTGGCAGCCGATTGTTTTTGCAAACAACTTCAAATTAATTTATCATTTTAATCTGTTTAATTTTGATTTGAGAAAAGTTACAAAAAGAGTAGCCTAAAAAAATCAGCTGCTAATCGTATTAAGCAAGCTTACCTTTACAAACTCGTAAAGACCAGTGCCATTTAATCCCAAACCACCGTAGAATGTTGAACCCGCAAGTTCTCGAATTGCTTAACTACTAATTAAAGGCAAAACAACAATTGCAAACTTAATCATCTTTTTTGTATTCAGTAAAATTTATTGAAGTTTATATTTCAAGAAATTACCTTGGCTCTTATACTTTCGAGGCCGCAAATATTTCAAACCATTTTACATCAAAAAACTTTTTTTTTAAAAATACCAGCTAAAAACCATTATAAACTTTCGTTTATTACAACTTCTTCAGATAACTTATTCAAACTGATTATATTTTGCTGGGATTTTTTGTTGAGAAAAGTTTTTTTAAATTAATTTTTCCGGTCTATGCATCCTACAATGGATCTACCACTTATTGCAAGTTTGGACCTAGTTTTCAACAGTTTTGGATTATTTATATTAGTTTGTTTTCAATTAATAAATCAATCAATTGAGTTTATTTAGTCGCAAAAATCAAAAACAAAATGGGTAAATATAGTCAGTCTCACAGATTTTGTTTGGAAATCCTAAGGGACCAGTTGAGCAAGGTAACCCGAATACCTGCGCTGAAACAAAGCTGTGTCTAATCTTATTTTATTCCAGCTCAAGAAGTAGCTTGCTATGAGCCTGAAGTTTTTATACAGTTGGTTTCGGCTAAGTTCTGATTGATTCGTCGAAGACTTTTCTCCGCAAACAAACAGAGACCATAGATAGATAGATAGTTTATTCACCAATACGCACAACAATACATATAAATACAAATAGCAAGCAAACAAAATTGGCGCAATGGTCGGGAGCATCGAAGAACATGCGTTATCGGGTCAGATGCTCCCTAATACAATCAGTTAATAAAAAGTAATACAAGGAAACGTGCGCAGCAGAATGACAGAAAGCATAGAAACTAACATAAACATTATTTACATAAGGAATTTTAGCCAAGATTTACGCATGAAATTTACACAGACATTTACGTGAAACATTTAAAGCACAAAGCTAAAGCAAAAAATAAAAAAAACAAAGTGATTCAATACTTCGACATAAAATCATCTTTATATGATTTTTTGAAGGAAAACAAATGCTTGCTTTTAATGCTGAGATGAATACTTTTTCAAAGCTTTAAACCTCTATAAGACAGTAGTAATTGGCCAAACAATTTTATAACATGGGGTAGAAAATAGGTTGATGTTTTAATTAATCTTGTTTCATATGAATGGATTTCATTTATTTATTTTAAAAGTTTAAAAAAACAAGAGGTAATTTATTATTTTTCAATTGATGCATAAATTTACCTAATTCGAGGTTGTAAATATCGGTTACTTTTAATGTGTTCAAGGATTTGTATAACATTCCAACAGGTGTATATATCGATTTGTTAGTTATGACCCTTAAAATGCGATTAAGTCGAATTTCAACTCTCTTTAGCAGCGAATTAGAAGCAAAATAAACTCAACACTCGGCCGAAGTTCTATTTTCTCTCAAAGCGACACTTTTCGCTTTATGCGTCTCTCTCGTCTTTCTTTTGTCGTCTCATACGACTTTCGCATTCATATGCCTTCAATCGAGTGAGCGCACTTATATAGATAAAAGTCACGTGCCGACGAATTTACTCGTATATGCGGGACTTAACTCGAATTCCCTCGAGAGAGCGCTACGCTTGAATGTGCTAGAACATTCCATTACCGTCGAGATAGCATAGTATGGACAAAAACATATTACGTCATTACTGTCAAGTAAAACGAGAAAAAAAGATAAGAGATACATCAATCAATAAGAAAGCGAATCGGACGTTATATCTCATAATACGAGAGCAGCGCTTCAAGGCGACGCGATTATTATTTCATAATAAAACTACGAATTACTTTTAACGGAAATAAACTACGTTATGAATAAAATTATTATGAATGAAGTGTGACAGAATCACATGCCTCATTGTGACTATTTATGCTTCAAATTTTTTGTAAATCCGCTTGAGTGAAGTCAGCTTAAATTTGAGTCTGAATATTTCAAAATTTTTAAACGGTTTAGTGTTATTTCTGCAACGGATGTCACCACAAGTAAACGATCTCAAGTTGTTGAACTAAGGCAACATAGCGGCCTATCTATAAGACAAATAGTGGATCAATTGTGCATAGCCAAATTAACTGAAGGGAGGATAGTGAAGGCAACAGATGAGAATGGTGACATCAGCATCAACCGTCATGGAAGATGTGGGAGAAAAAGGAAAACTACGTTTTATGATGATAAGATGATTATCAGAAATAGCGTCAAAAGCCTTTAGAAAACCAGTAAAGTGTTGTAAGTGATCTAGCAACATCAGGAGTGTTTGTTGATCCCTCAATCATCCGCAGAAGACTCCTTGCCTCAGGAAGGATTGCAAGGAAACCTACCAAAAAGCAATAGTTGACTACTAAAATGAAGAAGAAAATACTTTAGTGAGCAAAAAAATATAGAAGTTGGGGTACAGATCAGTGGGAAAAAGTAATATTTTCTGATGAAACCCATTTTGAAGTCTGTGGCTACCGTTTACGGTATGTCTGGAGAAGCATCGCTGAACCACTCAGAGAAGCACACATTCAGCAAGTTCCTAGGCATCCACCAAAGAAGATATTTTGGGGTTTCTTCACCGTGTTTGGACCAGGAAGCCTTATACCCATTGAAAGAATAATGAATTCGGATAAATACAAGGACATTTTGGGGAATTATTTGCTCCCTATATTATCCGATAGTGATTCTCGAGCAGGAAGAGTTTTTCAGCAGGATCTTACACCTTGACATATCTCAAAAAAAATGCAAACCTTTTTTGCGCAGACCGGAGTAACCCTGTTAGATTGGCCCGGGAATTCTTCAGACTTAAACCCAATTGAAAATTTTTGGGCAATAATCAAAAGAAACCTTTCTAAATATAACTGTTCCACAAAAATATTGCTTATTGAAGCTATAATAAGGATCTGGTATCATGATGAAGAGCTGAAGAAGATGTGCTGTAATCTTGTCTACTTAATGCGAAAAAGATTTCGCAATGATTATAAAATCGAAGGGAGGACATATCACATATTAATTGGTTAATTTATTGTTTATTTTTATGTTAATAAAGTCGAATAACAAGAAAAATGTGTTTTTTTTAAATTTACCGCAAGTGTCCCAATTAATTTGCACAGTACTGTATGTGCATGAAGTCCAAATTGTAAAATTGACAGTTTTTATGTAAAATTTGTGTAGTAAGAATGTAAATAAATAACATTTTTTTCTTTAAAATTATCTTGGTATTTAATTGAAAAAATTCAAGTTTTGCATTAAATATCAACTTAGAAGTAATTCTGGTTAAGTAATCGATTGTGCCAGATATAAGACTGATTTTTATTTATTTAACTAGGTCTATATTCAATTTCTGCTTCAACTCTAAACAGGGTTGCGAATTCAATAGATTTTTTTCGAGTTTGAGTTCGAGTTCGAGTTCATAAAAAATTTACAAGTCCGAGTTCAAGTTTCAGTTCTTTAATTTTTAATTTTTCGAGTTCAAGTTCAAGTTGGAGTTTTATTCAATGCTGTAAATATCGAAAGCTCGATTAACCTATCTACACAATAACTTTAAAAAATTGGAAGAGATAAACAAAATAAAAGAAATAATAAAGCAAGCTGTTATGTAGGTCTAACAGCCGAAAAAATGGGGAAGGTTATACAATTTTGCTCAAATTTTATGACTTTGACCGAATCATTATCTGTAGTACTTTAGAGAAATAAGAAGAAATTTTGCTCAAATTAGAGAGAAGATCAAAAAAAAAGGTTTTCATTTGGAATCTGTCTCAGATTTCTTGACTTTTATTTCAAAAAGGTAGTAATCTCTAAATTCACCTCAAATCCTTATCTTTTTTCTGAATTTGTAAACTTTGTCCTGCAAAAGTAATTGATTTTCTGTGATCAAAAAAACTTTTGTTGCCCAAATATTTTCCTGTGGCTTCCCGAAAAATTCTGACTTTTTCCAAATATTTTCTAAGTCAAATACAACTCAGTTGCATTTGAAATTTAACAATTTAATATCGAAACTAAACTTCAAAATATCATTTATTTTATTTTCAATATTTTTCAATTAATGAATGCAAAAATGATTAAATATTTTTAAGTTCAAGTTCAAGTTCGAGAATTTTTATTTTTCGAGTTCAAGTTCGAGTTTGAATTTGGCAAAAAGACCAAGTTGTTCAAGTTTAAGTTTGAGTTCGAGTTCGCAACCCTCTCTGTAAGTATAAACGCCGAGACGATTACAGCCTGGGACAAAAGTTTAAGACCACGTTTGGAAAAAGGCACATTTTAGAAAAAAGCTTCTTAATCACCTAATACTAAATATTCTTGTGTCAAAATGCATATTTAGTTTTTGGATATAAACCTTATCACACATTAATTTTTAATTTTTACTTTCGTTCAATTTTTTAAATGTTTAGCTTAAAAATACAAAATTTTGAACCACGAAAATTGGCAAAAAATCTAGCAGTTAACGTTGAAAAACGTATTCAATTTACCGGTCGTTGCACAATGAAGGTCTCAGAACGTGAAATATCAAGGCAGATGAAAGTTAGAAAAACTGCTGTACCTAACACTATCAAAAAAATTTTTTAAAATAAGTACTTTCAAGGACAGCAAAAAAACAGGCCGTCTGAGCATTTTTAGTAGTGGAAATAAACGTTTTATTAGGAAGAGAGTGAGTCAATTCCCTTAGAGTTCTGCTAAAAAAATACAAGCTAAAATGGCACAAGGAAGCTTCAAAATTAGTAAAAAAACAATTTTACTTAGTAAAAAAGATCATAAGCAGCTGTCAGATTGATAAATACGGCACTGGCCTTCTTTTTAGCCTCAAAAAAATCCTCGATGCTCTGAGTTAGCACAACAACTTGATCTACGGTTGACTTCCCGCGTCGGAACCCAGCCTGCTCTTTAGGGAGCAGTGGATCGATTAATGGTTCAACGCGGGCGTAGATAAGCCTCTCGAGGATCTTGTAGGGGACACAGAGCAGAGATATCGGTCGATAACTCTTTGGGTTCCCCACGGGCTTTCCTGGTTTTGGGATCGCGACCACGAGCGCTATTCTCCAGATCTTGGGAATTTTGATTCGGCGCAAACAGGAAGAAAGAAAGTCACGTAACCAGGACTTCAAAGCAGCTCCAGCATGGAGTATAAGCTCCGGGCAGATGGAATCAGGTTCCGGAACTTTATCTGGTTTTAAGAGTTAAAGAGCAGCAGCAAATTCTCTCTGTGAGAAATTGTCAGAGATATTTACTGCATCTGGTGTTGTGGCCCTCCAAAGGTCAGACACTTCTTGAAAAACAAGTCGAGATGACTTGCAATCAACAGCCTCGTATTTCCCATTTCTAACCAGCTGAGATGCAATAGCATCGGCTGAAACGGGACAGTGACGAGGAGAGTGTCGTGACCTACCAGTAAGGTTGTTCAAGATACTCCACGCTTTTCGACTAGAGTGTGAGAAGTCAATGCTCCAAACTGCCTCGGACCATCGATCCCTCCGCTTTCTGTCAAGCTTGGCAAGCAGAGCTGTAGCAACCAAACTTGAGTCGTCTCCCTGAGGAGACTGCAGAAAGGTTTTATAGAGGGATTCACATTCTGCATCCCAACACGGAATATAGTTATTTCGATACCCGAGTGGGATAGTCTTTTTGGCTGCTTTTTTAATGGTGTTACAGAAGTCCTGGTAAGCCGCATCCACATCAAGTGAATCAGGCGGCAACAAAGTCTTTACGAATTTATTCGTCAAAGCAATGTAGTGACTCCATTTGGCCTTGCGGAAGTTCCATCGCTTAACAGGCATGCTTGGCACTGTCATAGCAAACCTTGGTGGTGTAATAAGCGAAGGTCAATGTTGTGACCTGGGGAACTTCTCAAGGACACGTCTATCCGGTAAGCGACTGTTTGGACCTACGCTAGTGAAATCTAGATCTGGATTGGTGCCAGTGTTCCAGCGGCCGGAATAAAAACTGGCAGCGTCTTTGGCATTATATAGGAGGGCAAGACAATTAATACTTGCCCAGCCAGCCAAGCACTCACCATCCGGACTGTTGTCGTCATAACCCCAGTCAGCATGACAACAGTTAAAATCGCCAGCGTGACAGACAGACAGGGGTGAGGAAACACTGGGAGATCCAGGGTTCGCAATCGCGTTGGCGGTGGTTTGTAGACGTTGACTATTTTATAGCCATCAACGTCCACACACAGCCACTCGATCTCCGATGTCGGTGGAGATTGGTCCAAAAGCGTGTATCTCAGTCGCTCGTGGACAAACGTGGCAAGGCCATGCTTCCTGCTTAAAGAAGACCCAGCTAGTTGGTAGTTTGGTAGCACCAACTTCTCTGCATCAGTGCAGTGGGTCTCCTGCAGTAGGATGACGAGTGCCTCAGACTGCATAGCGAGGTGATGAAGAACGTTTATCTTGCTTGCAGTGAGGCCTTCGATGTTCAGCTGAAGAATAGTGGGTCTTCGGAACTTGTTGGCAATGTGCCCTGAAAAGGGCAGTTTTATCCTGACATTGCCCCGTCCTGAAAAGGACGTTTGCCGATTAGCCGACCCACACTGAACATCGGAATGGGTGGATACCCTTCCGTTTTGGTAGGTTCGGTTTCGGTCTGTCATTTTAAAATCAATGAACAGACTTACTCACGGCCCAGGCTGCGTGAAAGCACCTACCATCTGGGCAGCAATATGGTAATAGTTGATTTTACAAAGTCATCAACTGCTTAGATTACACCACAAAGTTTTTATAGGCTGGCAAACAGTGATGGCGTTAACAACATGAGGGCCCGGAAAAAAACGGGGAGCCCTGTAACAAAGGACATAACAGCTTAACTGTTTAAATATTTATGAATGACTGTTTAATCATGCACTAATATAAATGCAAAACTAGTTAGGCGGTATTATGCAGTACCATATCATACAGCAAAATAATAAATGCATTAATTAATTTACCTATTAAAGAGCAAGGCAATCTTTTCTTTACAGCAATTGATTTTAATTGCTTTGCTTTGGCTCATTTGGATTTAGTAAAGAGTTACTTTAAAATAACAAGAATGAATAAAACTATGATTAAACTTAGTAAAAACTCAATTCAACAAAAGTAACAACAAAATATTGAAGTTTTCAAAAATACAATGTTGACTAAAACCTTATGTTTTTAGTGCTTTATGCAACATAATTAAAAAAGTTAAAAGAAGTTATTACTACTCAAGTTTTTAACATTATTGCATCACAAAAAAAATTCATTGCAAATGAGATACTAAACCAATGAACTAAATGACTTGTCATGTTCAAACAACACAAACCAATCAGCCAATCAGTGATTGTTTTAATTGTAAAAAAAGTCTAAGAAATATTTTATAAACAAGAAAAAACAAAATATTGGAATAAAATAAATCAACAGTGTAAAAATAAAGATATAAAATTTCACAAATGTAAATAACAAAATAAAATAACAAGCTAAAAAATATAAAACAAAATAAACTAACAAATTTCCATTGAAGAACAATTCAAAACAACTTTATTTAATAAAAAATAAGTATCTGTGTACTTTTTATTTCATTAATTTGGTTAAGAGAATACCAAGTTGCTTTGAAACTTAAATATAATTGGATTTTTATGTGTTGATTTTTTAGAATGAAGCTAAGATCAATTAACATAGTATGGATTTTAAACTAAACTTCTTGTTTTATTTTATAAATGTTTGGAATAAATAACTAAAAATGCTGTTTTGCAATATCATACAGTGTACAGATATGCAATCGGTCATATATTTTCCAATTTCCAATTTTCATGTATTATTCAAAGTTAATAAATTCAAGGTTATATATGCTCAAAGTTATAATTTAATTTTTTTATGAATTCTCAGTAGTGAGTTTTAAAGAATGTTTTAAAACCTTTGATCCAACCTCCGATGGAATCTACATAAATAAGAAAGGTCCAAGCCTATATGAACTGGAGTAAAATTAAAATATTTTGCAATATTTGTATACTAAAATCAGTCAGTAGGACTTACATGTTAAGGGTAAATAGATCATCATGTAAAAAAACTTGTGATGATACTGGGGACAAAAATTATACATGTGTTGAAATAAAGGAGGGGCCCTCAAGAAACACAAATTTGGAAAAATGAAAGAAGAGGCTATATAATTTTGCATAAATTGACATGAAGGAGGCCCTCAAAAGTTGTATGCAAGTCAAAATAAAGGGAGGGTACTCAAGTTATGCGTCAATTGATTACGGGGTCCCGGGCGACTGCCCGGTTTGCCCAGTACTAAAACCATTACTGCTGGCAAGTGTAGTTTTAATTTATGGATTACCCATTTTATTAATATTTCTATAGCTATTTTTTTCTTTTACGCCACTTTTATGCTCAAGCTATTTTTAACTATAACATCTGGCGTAAAGAAAAGAGTTGGTTGAATAAAACTATCAAATTATTTTCCTGGAAAAACAAACACGGTTTTTTGCATTTTAAAAAGACATTTATTTATATTTATAATTTCTACAAGAATATATTTGGAAAATAAAAATGGATTTGTAGGCTACAATAAATATGACTTAAGTAAATGTTAAGGAAAGATTTGAGAATACAAATTATATATAAAAGTACTATTAAAAATATTTCTTTTACTATTTACGTTGTAAATAAACTATTTCCAAAAGTTGGCGTGATTACAAAATTTAAAAGTGAGATTTGAGAACATTTCTCAATTGAAAATAATACATAACCACTTAAGATTTTGGTTTGCTTAACAAATTTTTTCTTTGTTTTCATAAAGACTTTTATCAAATTACATACAAAATACGGCTCTTAAAATATAAAGAATAGTACTTAAGACACGCAGAAAAATATATAAAATTTATTTTGTATAACAAATTAAAATTGTAAATGTTATTATCAAAAACATTTTTTTGTTGTTCAGCATTTAAAAAAAAGTTTTACTTGGCCAATATATTCACCACTAATTTGCTGCCTGAAATTTTTGAAAGTATTCGACAAAATGGCTGAAATTAGTTTTTTCCTGTCTTTTTTGGTTTCGTGTTGGGTAAAAATTTTAATTTGAGAAAAAGTCATTTATGATTGTTTGTATAAGGGATTGTGTGCTCTTGTCAAGTATAAATTCCAAAGATCATTTATCACAAGTTATCTATAAATGCTTTGCAACCAACAATCGCGGTAGAAAGGTCAAAATAAGGATAGATGCAAAATTTAAAATCAAACGCTTTTAAGAAATCCACACAAAAATAAACTCTTACAAAACACTCTACTGCAATAATGTTTATAAAAACTTATTGAAATTCCCTTAAATATGAATTTATCAATTACTTTTACTCGGTGAAACATTTAAAAAATCTTCAAAAAAATTTAGATCTGCCAAATGTCTTCTAAGATTGGGTTTCCACTTAATTTTTTTTTATTCTGTATTTGAACTTAATATTTAAGAAAAATTGAACTAGTCTGTAACAGTTATATTTTCAGAATTTTTTGGTGTTCAATGTTTAATTGCATAATGCGAATGTAAAAGTTGAAATTTACTGGCAAAATAAAGTTGCTAATGCTGATGATGCTTAAACATGGCTCGCAATATACTAAGCCGATTTTATTTTTGATTATCCATATTTTCTTTTCAATGTGAAAGAGTTAGTTTGTATTAATTAATTCCAGATCGGGCAGCTAGTCTCAAGTGATTTAAAGCAAATGATTGCACGATGACACAACTAAAAATTATTCAACCGATGTCATTCGAGAATGAGCCGTGCTCCATACAAGCTTTTATTCAACTTAGACTTAGAAACAATAATAAACTGTTACGATTCGACAAATTCACAATCACCTACGCATCATTTGGTAAAAGCCCAGAAAATTTGTGCAGCTCAAGGCGATTTTTCTCCATCCCCAAAACAATGCTGCAAAACGGTAACAAATTCAAACCAAATAACATAAAAAAGCACTTGAAGATGTATTCTACAATAAATCAATTCAAAATTTTTTGTTGTAATTTTACGTTGTAATTTTACGTTGAGAAGATAACAAACAAACTTTGAAACAGTTAAAGTATCAAAGCAGTTTTAACATGCATAAGTGCGTTTTTTCGTAGGGCCCGTTGTCGTCAATCACTAATCCGTATTACGAAACAAAATTGTACATAAACTACTAATGGTAAAATGCAAATTATAGGTGTTCCTTTAACTTTCTACAAAATAGTATTGAAATTACTTTTGCTTGTTGTTATGAAATTGGTGTTAGCTTTGTAGTTTTTTTCATTGACAATGTTTTAGCTCTATCTGAGGAAAATTCAATTAGATTTGTGTTAAATTTATTAACTCAACTTTAAATGCAAATGTAAAAAGTGCTTTGACTCTATGTATCCTAATTTATGTTAAAAGCGACTTATAAGTTTTGTATATTAATACCAGCGACGTAAGACCCAAACCTAGCAAATTAAAAGCCCCAAAAAATATCTTTGTACAGAGAAATGCATAAAGAAAATCTAATATTATTGTTAAAAATTAAGTTTACTGCTAGAAACTAAATTTATTGTAATCCGCACATTAATTCATGATTTTACTTATTAATCGCAATCAATAACGGTAAAAGCATTTTTTAACTATTAGGCAAACTTATTTATACGAGTACAAGTGTTTAACTTTTCTGTTGACAAAAACTGCCAGGTGTTCATACCTGCCGCATTTTTTTTGAGTAGTCTTTTAGCGCTACATATAAATTAAATAGTTTTTTGTATAGTTCTTTTATTATAACTTTTATTAATAATATACGTAATATCTTATATGTATATAATTTTTTTCTAATGATCTTTATTCTACAAAAATTTTAATGTTTATCCAAAAACTGTAATAGTTTACAAAAAATTAAAAGCATTATTTTTATACCTGCTTCTGTATTTATACTCTCAGTTATTGATAAAGCGCTGGTAGTGTTGTTATTTTGACCGGTTCGGTTTTTGAAGAAATGGCGTCTTAATGTTATTTTAAAGTATTAGAAGAATTTACAGACCATATATTTACAAAGTTATCTTACGTGACATAACTGACATGGCAGTAGAAGCAAAGCGAGAAGATGTTTCAGCAAAATTCGTAGTAGTAACATCATCTGCATCATGCTAAATAAAACAGAAAATAACTCTATAAGAGCAAACGGTACACTTGCAACACAAGGTTTCAAAGCAAAAGTAAAATGCAATATTTTTTACTTAAAACGTTTAAGTTTGTTATTACGTTGTCAATTTGATAGTCGTCCACATTTGTCTACTCCGATTACTTTTTCAGTTTAACTTTAACTGAATTATCGAAAAATTTTTGGAACAGAAGGTCGATTTTAGTTTATGGATGAAAAAGCAAAAAAGGAAATCAAGCCTGAAAACAATAAACTTCAAAGTTGAGTCTTAAATTACTTTAGTTTCAATCTGAATCAATGAATATGTACTTTTCTTTATAAAAACAAGTCTTCCTTATATTTGACAACATATTGCATGGGTTAACAAGTAAAGTAAAGAGATTCCTCTGGAATTAAAATTTTATTCATTTAATCGAGAAAAAGAAAAAGGTTAGGGCTATTACAATCCTTTTTTTAAGAAGATTATTTAAAAGATTATAAATGATTTATCAAAAACAAAAACAAAGTCTCTACAACTAACCTGTTCAGGGTTCTAAGCGCAAAAGAGCTAAAACTTACCATGTAATTGTTCTAAAAAACGATTATTTTTGTCAATTTTCTGGTGCGTTTCAGTGTATACAATGTAAGTGTGCACGTCCATAAGTTGTAGAAAATAAGAATTTTTTTATTGGAAAAATTGTTTTTTGTGTAGTTTGAGACAGTCTTTAGACAGAGTTGAACGCAGACCAAAAGTTGCAATCAATGTTAACATGGTTATAGTTTTCATTCATTCAGAATGGGATTTTTATAAAATTATTGTATTTGAAAGATTACATTTTCAGTATCTTTTTTATCAAGAAAAAACTCAAAATTTCTTAAATTCATCATTGGATCAGTAAACTTTAATTAAAATCTAAATTCTGCAAGTTTAATCAATTTTTTTACGAACAGACATATAGCGTACGCACTGGAGGGGTGTTTGAAGGTCAACTCCCTTTGAAGATGGCAATCAGGGATATGCACTTATACAGTACATAGCAACATATCAGCGATAAGTAAGCTACAATAGATTGGTGTAAGTTTTTATCGGTTTCGCGCTTTGGTCTTTTAATTCTTTTTTAGTGATTTTATTACAGAGATTGGTTTTTCTGTCGTCCAAATTAAGTCAAAGTTAGCTAATGTACAGCCAAGGATCAAATCGGACCCAAACAAGATCGGTAAACCCGTATTGACCATTATTTTTTAAACTTGAATCGGAACTGAACACGAAAAATTAAAAGTTTTTGAACCTAAACCGGGCCTGAATCCGTAAAAATTAATTTTGCCGAACCTGAGCGGTAACTTTATTTTAAACCAGGGTTGTGCAATCTTTTTCAATGGCGGACCAAATACCAATAAGCACAACATTCTGCGGGCTGTACCTTTAAATAAGATAATATTTTACCAACTATTGATATTGCTAGCGATGAAAATAAAACTGCAATAATATCAAAAACAGTAAAACAATAATATCAAAAACAGTAAAACATTATTCAAAAAAAAATCGGTTTGTTAAAAAACAAAAAAACGTAACTGTGTAATCAGAGCATAGCAATACGATTTAATCTTTGTAGAAACAATCCAGTGAGAAATATGCAGCGGGCTTTTTTTCTGAACCACTCCATTCAAATTTACTTTAATTGAGGTGCTGGCAATTCTAAGTCCATTTTCCAAGTGTTTATCTGTCATTACTTATCGATAAGAAGATTTCATAAAATCCATTTTAAAAAAAATTGTTCACACAAATAGTTAAGCCAAAAAGTGCTATTTTAGAAGCCATAAACTTTCTTAAATTTGGGAACTTATCTTGGTCAAGATATTTCCGGTAAAAATCACCAAGATTCATTTCCACATACTTGGCCTTCAGGTCAGTCCTCTCCTGAAGATCAATCAGTTCCATTTGGATATCAGTGGGAGATTTGTCATTGTCTGTGTGAAATGGTGAAGAAAATATTTCAAATAAATGTTCATGGGATTTGAAATCTTTGAAGCGAGCCGAAAATTTATTAAACAATTTTTTAAATTGATCTGCAAATTCGGTCTTCTTTTCTCGGCGCATTCCCATTTCTTTTAAAGTTGGAAAGTGAGAGAGATTCGCATTTTGTATGTGTGCGTGCCAAACTCTCAACTTGTTCATAAAGCTTCTTATGTGCCCGTACATTTCACTCGCATACTGCGCTTTTCGTTGCAGCCTTATATTGAGTTCATTCATGCGAGTAGTAATATCGACTAAGAAAGATAGTAGGTGCTTTCACGCAGCCTGGGCCGTGAGTAAGTCTGCTCATTGATTTTAAAATGACAGACCGAAACCGAACCTACCAAAACGGAAGGGTATCCACCCATTCCGATGTTCAGTGTGGGTCTGTTAATCGGCAAACGTCCTTTTCAGGACGGGGCAATGTCAGGATAAAACTGCCCTTTTCAGGGCACATTGCCAACAAGTTCCGAAGACCCATTATTCTTCAGCTGAACATCGAAGGCCTCACTGCAAGCAAGATGAACGTTCTTCATCACCTCGCTGTGCAGTCTGAGGCACTCGTCATCCTACTGCAGGAGACCCACTGCACTGATGCAGAGAAGTTGGTGCTACCAAACTACCAACTAGCTGGGTCTTCTTTAAGCAGGAAGCATGGCCTTGCCACGTTTGTTCACGAGCGACTGAGATACACGCTTTTGGACCAATCTCCACCGACATCGGAGATCGAGTGGCTGTGTGTGGACGTTGATGGCTATAAAATAGTCAACGTCTACAAACCACCGCCAACGCGATTGCGAACCCTGGATCTCCCAGTGTTTCCTTACCCCTGTCTGTCTGTCACGCTGGCGATTTTAACTGTCGTCATGCTGACTGGGGTTATGATGACAACAGTCCGGATGGTGAGTGCTTGGCTGGATGGGCAAGTATTAATTGTCTTGCCCTCCTATATAATGCCAAAGACGCTGCCAGTTTTTATTCCGGCCGCTGGAACACTGGCACCAATCCAGACCTAGCTTTCGCTAGCGTAGGTCCAAACAGTCGCTTACCGGATAGACGTGTCCTTGAGAAGTTTCCCAGGTCACAACATCGACCCTCGCTTATTACACCACCAAGGTTTGCTATGGCAGTGCCAAGCATGCCTGTTAAGCGATGGAACTTCCGCAAGGCCAATTGGAGTCACTACATTGCTTTGACGAATAAATTCGCAAAGACTTTGTTGCCGCCTGATTCACTTGATGTGGATGCGGCTTACCAGGACTTCTGTAACATCATTAAGAAAGCAGCCAAGAAGACTATCCCACGCGGGTATCGAAATAACTATATTCCGTGTTGGGATGCAGAGTGTGAGTCCCTCTATAAAACCTTTCTGCAGTCTCCTCAGGGAGACGACTCAAGTTTGGCTGCTACAACTCTGCTTGCCAAGCTTGACAGAAAACGGAGGGATCGATGGTCCGAAGCAGTTCGGAGCATTGACTTCTCACACTCTAGTCGAAAAGCGTGGAGTATCTTGAACAACCTTACTGGTAGGTCACGACACTCTCCTCGTCACTGTCCCGTTTCAGCCGATGCTATTGCATCTCAGCTGGTTAGAAATGGGAAATACGAGGCTGTTGATCGCAAGTCATCTCGACTTGTCTTTCAAGAAGTGTCTGACCTTTGGAGGGCCACAACACCAGATGCAGTAAATATCTCTGACAATTTTTCACAGAGAGAATTTGCTGCTGCCCTTCAACATTTAAAACCAGGTAAAGCTCCGGGTCCTGATTCCATCTGCCCCGAGCTTATACTCCATGCTGGAGCTGCTTTGAAGTCCTGGTTACGTGACTTTCTTTCCTCCTGTTTGCGCCGACTCAAAATTCCCAAGATCTGGAGAATAGCGCTTGTGGTCGCGATCCCAAAACCAGCAAAGCCCGTGGGGGACCCAAAGAGTTATCGACCGATATCTCTGCTCTGTGTCCCCTACAAGATCCTCGAGAGGCTTATCTACGCCCGCGTTGAACCATTAATCGATCCACTGCTCCCTAAAGAGCAGGCTGGGTTCCGACGCGGGAAGTCAACCGTAGATCAAGTTGTTCTGCTAACCCAGAACATCGAGGATTCTTTCGAGGCTAAAAAGAAGGCCGGTGCCGTATTTATCGATCTGACAGCTGCTTATGACACTGTCTGGCACCGTGGCCTTACCTGCAAGCTGCTGAGACTACTTCCGGATAAGCACATGGTCAAAATGATCATGGAGCTTGTCCGAAATCGAAGTTTCACCCTTACCACCGGTGACAGCAAGCAAAGCAGGCTACGCCGTCTTAAAAACGGCGTTCCTCAGGGATCGGTCTTGGCTCCCCTCCTATTTAACATCTATACGTACGATCTTCCTTCCATGATTTCCAGAAAGTTTGCTTATGCTGATGATTTAGCATTGTTGCACTCTTCTGGAAACTGGAAGGACTTGGAGGGGACATTAAGCCAAGACATGTCCACACTGTCAGCGTATCTCCAGACTTGGAGGTTGAAGCTCAGTCACACTAAGACGGTGACGACAGCCTTTCACTTAAACAACCGAGAGGCCAAACGTGAGCTAAAGGTCTACAACAATAGTAGACTTTTACCGTTCTGTCCAACCCCTACATACCTTGGGGTAAAACTGGACAGATCGCTCACGTTTTGTCACCATTTAGTGGCATTGCGCAAAAAACTATCATCGCGCGTCACACTGTTGAGGCGACTCGTGGGCTCGGGATGGGGTGCTGGTGCTAAAACACTACGCATAGCCACCTTGTCTCTAGTCTACTCAACAGCTGAGTACTGTGCGCCAGTCTGGTGTCGCAGTGCTCACACTCGCCTCATTGACAGTGTCTTGAATGACGCCTTGCGCATAGTTACTGGATGCCTGCGTCCCACTCCAACGGACCACCTACCTGTACTTTCAGGCATCCAGCCAGCTGAGCTTCGCCGACTGGGAGCGACACTCTCCTTGGCTTACCGTGGATCTCTGGACCCCGATCATATTTTGCATGGTCTTTTAAGTGGGTCCTCAGATACTGGCCAAGTGAGACTAAGATCCAGACGCCCGTTTGTGCCAGGTGCGCGGAATCTCTTGGACAATCTTGCCAGACTTGGCATCCGCGCCTCTGAATGGACAAATCATAAATGGAACGCGGAGTACTGTGAAAGTGCTTCCAGGCTCCGTGCTTTTGTGCCCGGGACCAGTGTCAGGCCTGTTGGGATGGGCTTACCCCGAGCAGCTTGGGTTAAGCTCAACCGCCTGCGGACTGGTGTTGGGCGATTCCATTCGTCCATGCACAAATGGGGTCTCGCTCCTTCACCGAATTGCGAGTGTGGCGCCTCAGAGCAAACCGCAGACCATGTACTAACAATGTGCCCCATACATCGGGCACCACATGGAGCACGCGGTCTGACGGTTTTGGATGACGAAACTCGATGCTGGCTTAATAACATCACTGCCAGCATCTGATCCAGGCAGTGCAGCAGTCTGGGGTAGTAAAAGGATAAACCCTCGGCCCCAGTTCTGTTTGTGTCTGGCCTGGAGTGGATACCCTTCAAACGATGACGACGACGATGACGACGACGACGACGACGACGACGACGACGACGACGACGACGACGACTAAGAAAGCTAGATCACACAACCAACTTTCGCCTTCCATTTCAGCCATTGGTCGCCCTTTATTTTTTAAAAATAGTGCGACTTCTTTTCGCACTTTGTAAAATCGTCGCAACATACTACCCTTGCTCAGCCAACGCACCTCGGAAAAGTAAGCTTAATGACCGGGCCCATGACATGTTTGAATTTCAAGGATTTTGCGCATAGATTTTGTTGATGAATGATACAGTGAAAAATTGCTATATTGTCACTGATATTTTTCTCTTTCAAAGCAGATTTCAAGAAACCTACAAATCCAATGCCAGTTCCGGACATGGCTCGAGCACCATCAGTAGCGAATTCGCATAAATTGGATAGGTCCAAACCAAACTTATCAAAAGTATGGAGAACTTTAGAAAAGATATTAGCACCAGTTGTAGTATCCTTCATACACTGTAGTGACAGAAGTTCTTTGGTTTCATTCAACTACTTGTCCACTTCTTTTATAAATATAGCCAACTGTGCCGCGTCCATCACATCGGTGCTTTCATCAATTGCAAAGCTCCATGATACAAAGTTGTTCACTTTGTCTTTAAGACTGTCAAAAATATCACCAGCAAGTTTATCGATGCGCCTTGCTATCGTCCAACGTGATAAATTCATTTTCTTGAACTCCTGTACCATTTTAGGCACATTTCTTCTGCGACATCAGTAAAGTACTTTTTCATAAAACCACCATCAAAATGCGGTTTCATAGTTTGAGCCATTCTCTGTGCAATTAAGAAACTGCATCGAACTGTTTTTTCATTATCAGTATGCATTTTTTGAAAAAATAAAACGCTGTCTCTTCTATTGTTCCTTCAATTGCTTAACTTTCAGCTCTCTGTCACGTCCTTTTAGCTTTCCATAAACACGGTCAGCATGTATTGAGTTATAATATCGTTTAATGTTGTACTCTTTATTAATATTTACAATTTGATTGCAAATCAAACACAAGGGTCTACTGTCTGCATTGTCGATGAAAAAATATTCAGAAGTCCATTTTTCATTAAATTTTCGCATCTCTTCCTCTACTTTTCTCTTTCTTGTCTCTTTAGAATTTGCGGAACTTGCCATTGCGGAGTGATGAATTAATTGAAGCCAAGGTTTATATTTGCTAAACTCTTGTATATAGGTTGATTAGAATTAGACAAAATCAACAGATATGCTGAAACCAAAATTCACGAAGTTAAAAAAATTAGCTACCACTTGATTCGCTAGCACAACTACTGACCATAAATTAGCTACGCACTAATTCCTCAAGCTACGAACGAATGAATCTAAACTAAAGATTAGCAAATCGTCAAAAGAATGAATCTCTCCAATTAACTAATAATTTTCTTCGTCGTATTTATACAAATCTTACTAGATTCTAAAATTTTTCCCAAGAGGCAAGAAGAACAAAAATAGAGCAAAATTAACCAATTACAATACACGGAACGTTCTAGAAAAACCACGCAATAATAATTGTCTGGAACAGTGGTTCTCAACAGGGGAAATTCCCCACTAGGGGGGAATTTTGTATTTTCAAGGGGGGAATTATCAGTGGTTCCCAACCGGGGGACCACAGAGTGATTTTTGGGGGTCCATGAGCCTTTTTACGGAAAAAATGAAAGAATATGCTATAGTGAAAGCAGTGGTGGATATTAGGGGAGGCGAATTAGGCAGTTGCCTAGGAAAATAAAAGATCGATTCAAGGTGAAGACCTTTTTTTCTTTTTTTAGAGATCACCATGTTTCTGGGAGAAAAAACAGCAAAATTGGAAATAAAATCGAAGTGAAAACCTTTTTTTTTTTTAGAGATCACCGTGTTTTTGGGAGAAAAGAGTGGATTTTATTTCCTTTTTTATTTAAGGGGTCCACAACTTTCAGGAAAATCCTCAAAAGGGTCCATGACATTAAAAAGGTTGGGAACCACTGGTCTAGAACGTCACTAGCGCACAATACTTAGCTAAAAAACTTGTTTCTTTATTACCTTCGTTGCTCAGCAAGTAGTATTCAATTGAAATATATTTTTGCAAAGCGGTTAACTTTTAAAATATTTAACTTTATTGATTTAAGACTTACTCATCAAATTATAAACGCATATTCATTGCAATAACTTAAAGATATCTTAAATATTACTTAATTTATTGAATTATCAAATCAAGAGCGCTGTATTTATAACATTAACTTATAAAAATAGTTATGATATTCATTCTAATCCAAACCAAAATGCTTTATTTGTGACATTGATTTTATCAAGCACCTCAAAAAAAGTGTGAAACGTTCGCGGGCCGCACTTCACTCAAAATCCGCAACCCTCCGCGTGCCGCACAATTTCTGGACGCGGGCCACAGTTTGCACACCCCTGTTTTAAACGGTTCTGGTTCAGTTTAATTTTTAATTTATTTATATAGGCCTAGATAATTTTTTATTTATAACGGTTTTTATTTGAAGTTGCCACAATCTTTTTGATAACATTTTAGGCCTATTAATAATTTTTTTAATTTTACATACTTGCTAACAAAATTGTATAGTTAACAATATATAGGGGAGATTAGGGACCATTAAGCCCAAATTTAGTTTTTTCGATTTTAGTCTTTAATTTAAAAGAAAAATTGCCTGAAAACCCCATTTTATAACTCCATTTTTAACTTAATTGCACATGCATAAAATTTTTTTATTCAATAAAGCATTGACAAAATATCACGTTTCAAAAATTACAAAATTTTAGGTCCAAAAGTTCCTGAGCTTTGTAACCAATAGGCCACACTTAAAGCACTTTTTTGGCCAATATTTTACGTGATTTGCTTTATCAGTACACTATATGAAAAATACAGATTAATCGTTTATGTAGTACATCATGACAAAAAATAGCTGTTTACAAATCATATTGTCATATATAGCGATATCCATATATATTTTTCTTTGTTTTTTTAAGTAGGAGTTTTTGATGTAGTTTGCCAGCTCTATACTATAGACTATTAATGTAAAACTATGATATAAATAGATTAATGTTTGTGTATTATTTTTTGAAGGAAAACCTTAATTAGGTAAGAAACTAAGCCACCAAAAACAAAAAACATCAGACTCGATTTTTTTGAGCTTTTGTCAGTGATACATATCAAATTCAGTGTCCAACCGTCTACATGTGGTCGTCTACGCAGAAGACAACACCAATAAACCAAGCAAGCTGAACAACAACTCTACTCTAAGCAGCTTAGAAAATGTTACCGGCTTTACCGCGCAAGGAATCTATAGCAGGGGTCGGCAACCTTTTCAACGCAGGGTTCCAGTTTTCGACTTTTGTTAAGCTTTGCGTGTCCAACTACGTTGAGAATTATTTTATTTTACAAATTATCCCTATGAGTAAGAGTTTTAAACTGTCACTTTTCTGCCTTTTAAGCTAGCTGTTTATCTTTTAGTGCAGGGGTCGGCAACGTTTTCTTTCCAGTATGCCAAGTTGTAAAATTCAATGTCACAATATACGTTTACGTGCCGATATCTTCACTTCGATATTTCCCTATCTTTCTCCCAAAATCAGGATGTTCTCTAAAAAAAAAAAAAAGGTCCGTAAACGTGTTTTTGAAAAATCTTCCCGACGCAGTGTGCCGTATAAAATCACTTCGCGTGCCATGATTGGCACGTGTGCCGGGGGTTGCCGACCCGTGATCTATGGCATCCACCACTTATAGATTAAGGCCGCATCTCATGACCGGGACTTACCCGATAAGCGTATAAAAATTGCGCTTACTCTGCAAGAACTTGACGAGAAAAAGAAAAATATGTACTGTTTGTTACAGTTGTTACCATGAGGGACGTAGATATAGGTAAGAAACTGAGCCACCTAACTCGAATCTAATGCTTCTCAATTTAGATGGCTTAGTTTTACCTATATCTAAACACCTCATGTTAACAACTATAACAACTAAAACTTTAATTAAACATTATTCGAGTTTCAATTAGACGGCATCTATTAATATTAAAGATGTCTTAGACCAGGGGTGGGAAACCTTTTTGCACTCGCAGGCCACTTTCAAAGATTAAAGTCGGTGAAGGCCGCACAAAAGTTTGGTTTCATCCTAAAAAATAGTGATATCTAAAAAGCTGTTTCTTTTCCTCCCAAGATCATAATGTTCTCTAAACAAAAAAACAGGTCTTTAATTCGGATCATGCAAAGGCCGCAGTTTTTGGCTTCAAGCCGCAGGTTCCCCACCGCTGTCTTAGACAAAGAATCTTTGAGCCAAGTCTTAGGCAAAGGACTTTGGGTCCAAAGCGTTTGGGCAAAAAAAGTGACTCAATTGTCCTGTTTATCCGCTGTTAACACTTACTCAAATTGAACTACATTACATAGATTAAAATGAAAAACATTGCTGCTCATATAACTTTAAATTCAATTAGTGTTGTATGCTGCAAACTCAGTATTTTTAATAACTTTTTTAAGAAAGTAAAAAAGAAATTACTTAGAGGCGAAATATTTACATTTGTGTTACAAAAACCTAGTTAAAACTAAAAATTATTCTGTTAGCAATTAATCGTCTTACTATTACAGTCAAGAAAATATTGTGACACAATTACTTTAAACATATGACAGAAAATTCGAAACAGCGTTTGATCTAAGAGAATCGCATTATGGTTCAAAAGTGCTTTATGCCTAATGGTCCCTAATCTCCCCTACTGAAGATAAACCAAACCAGGATGGTTATAATTGCTTTGAAAAAAGGCGAAATTTAAGTTAAATTTGTAACGGAATAACGCGAATAGATTTTGAACCGCGATCGTGCCAATCGAGTTTGCCATCAATACGGCGCTTTTTAACTACTCGGTCCCGGTGCCGACTTTTTATAACAAACATGCATTTGGAGACACATATTCTTTTTACTCACACAATAATAATAGCGATTTTGAAGTTGATAAAATTTTTACTATATATTCTAGATCAAAGATTTTTAACCTAAAAAATGCGCACGCGGTGGTGAGAAGTGCTAAAAATGTTTTGGAGAGTTCAAATGTCGTTGGAGCATTCTAAAACATGCAAAATTATATTGCTAATTCAGAAAATATAAAGAAAAAGGCAAAAAATTTGACGTTATGGAGACGCAATCCCAAAAGTTTGAGAATACTTGCAATAAAATGCAGAAAAAAAAATTTAAACTGTTCATACTTTAAGGTGTTTAGATAAAGTAGAAAGAAAATACTTAATAAAAGACTTGCACAGTTGCTATTTCCACACCTTATTTGTCATACATTTTCGTGTAAGTTGCCAGTACTAAAGAGATATAATAAATACATGCATACACCAGTATAAAAAAGTTTTAAAATCTTGTCACAAGCGTAAAATAATGCCAACATATTAATATCAAAAATAAACTTAAAAAAATTAATTTGAGCTTTTGGGGTTTGCAAATTCATTAATCTATTACACATTCATTCAATTTTGTTCAAATATACAAAGTTGGTATAACAATTCACACCTAAATAGCTCGGCGGTGAATAGATTTAGTGTTTAACTTTTTAAAACCTATGGGCCTACCAGAAATACTTCTACTTTAAAATTTTTTGGTATGCAACTGTTTACCTTGGTCCTCCAAGAAATATGGCAATTGACACCCGTAAGATATCGTTTGGTTACAAATATAGCCTTAAAAATTTGGGAAAATAGGGGCATTGTCACCATTTCAACCTGTTCACCGGAAAAAAATTTGAGAAAAAACTGATTTTTTGGACACTGGTATGTTTTTTAAAGGATGAAATGCATCCGTAAAATTGTTTCTCGCCAAAAAGGAAGTTATTTTAGATTCAAATATACAGGGTGTCCCAAAAAAATGTATACACACTTTAAATAATCGTAAACCAGGTGCTTATTATTATTTTTTTAATTTTTAACCTGCAAAAAATTTAGAAACATCATTCTATTGTTTTGTCACTGCTACTTCTCACAACTTTGAGAATTCACATGTTTTGTTGACCATCATGTCAATTTACTAGGAATTACAGTTTGGTGCGGCTTATCGTCGAGAGGATTAATTGAACTATTCTTTTTCAATGCTATTGTGACTGTTCCTGTTTACTTAAACTTATTGCAACACTCTTTCATGCCAAGCATTAGTGAACAGGGTAAACCTAAAAGAAAAAGTCTACGCAATGAAACCTACTACAATCACTGAATTGACAGCAAACATTGAACAAGAATCCATGCAAATACCAAGGAAATTGTTTCATGATGTGTGCTATTCCAGCGCTTTGCGTTACTGGCGGTGTCTGGACCAGAACGGACTTCAGTTTAAGAACTGGTAGTGACAAAAATGATAAAATAATGTCTGTAAATTCTTTTACATGTTGAAAATTAAACAAACAATAATAATAAACACCTGGTTTACAATTATTTAAAGTGTATTCATTTTTTTGGGACACCCTGTAGTTCGTATTTTTTTCAAATATATAACTTTACGTTCAAACTATTGATAATGTGCTGTACGCCAGATACAAACCTGAAACTGCAGTGAAATTGATTACTTTAACGTGCAACACTTTTAAATTGATTATGTAGGCGCCAAAAGATTTTGAGTACATAACAGAGCTAATGTATTCTGCTCAACTATACTTATTAGGTTTGAGCTTCTTGGTAAAATTGTGCAAAACGATGATTTGGGAAAAATTATTTTGCCTCCTTTCCCAAATCCTTTGGTGGGGTATGTATTTAGCTGTGATCCACGAGCCATGTTCCTAGTTTATATCCTGGGAAAATTGAACAAAAAAAGTATTGTACGTATAATATCAGAGATTGAACTAAAGCGGAATCGAAAATCCGTATTGACCACTAACGATTTTCTTTGAACCGAACCGGAGCTAAAACGGAACTGAAACTCTAAAAATAAAACTTGCTGAACCTGAACCGGAATTGAACCACTAAAAATAAAATTTACCGAACTCGAACTGAATCAAAACATTATTTAAAATGGTACAGCGCCCTGGTACAGCTATCATATAACCTGTGAGTAAAACTTTCAAAGACGAAGTATTTAAACATAACCCGTTAAGTGCGCATGACGTATATATACGTCAAGGCCAAACGCTCTCTCAGTGCGCAAGACGGATATATAAGTCTTGATCGTTGCAGCTTTTCACAGCGCGGATTATTTCGCTTCTCGCACTTGCTATATTCTCGCACAAGCAGCAATTATAATCGATCGAGACGAGAAAAACAGCGAGATGCGAAATTAATTACGCACTGTAACTCGGATAACGAAAATTTAATTCCGCACTTAACGGGATAAAGTCACGTCTTCTAATTTCACTTTTGATATCCATTGTTTTATCACAATGCCTATGCGTGAGATGTGAGTCTGACCTACTACGATGTACTTAGCTACAAAAAGCAAGCAAGTGCTAATCAGCCAAGGATCGTCTCGAAAAGAACCTTATTTAAATTCTGGAAAAGCGCGATAAAAAGATTAAAAATTAGACGTTGGCCTATAATATAATAAAAAGTAGTTTAACTAATTAGGTTGCCATTATAAATAAACTTCTTTGTACGAGTCAAACATTCATAAAATTTTATAAAGTAAAAAATATAGGTATACCAAAACTACGAGTAAATAAGCAAATTTAACGAAACAGTTTCTTCATTTTTATAAAAATTATTTCGTTATGTAGTTAGATCAGAGCTTCTCAAAGTTTACGGCTCAGATATAGTCATTCCCCATTTAAAGTATATGACAAAAATTATTTTAAGAAAAATTTATTTAAGCTAATCAGTGAAAAACCTTTTTTGTTATAAAGTGAGCCACCGTGGCCTTACCTGCAAGGAACTCATTTCTTTCGGATATTTCTGCCGGATAAGACATGATTAGAATGATCATGTCTTGGAAACTTCTCCGGAACCGAAGACTTTCTATCGTGACTGCAAGTGGAGCAGACTCTGCCGTCTGAGAAATGGCGTTCCTCGGAAATCGGTCTTGGTTTCTTCTTTTCAATATCTATACGAACAACCTGCTTTGCCCATCTTAGGAAAGTTTGGTTATACACCCAATTTAGCATTGTAGCATTGTCGAAATTCGAAAGACTAAAATTATTATAAGACTACAGATTTAGCGTATCTTCAGACTTGGAAGTAGAAGCTCAGTCACAAAAAGACGATAATAGCAGCATTGCTTTTAAATAACTGAGTTGTCAAACGTAATCTAAAGGTTTATAACAGCAATAAATTTTACCATTCTGTCTGGTCGAGTCTTATCCTGATGTAAAACTGAATAGATCGCTCACATTCAGGCACCATCTTGTGATATTGCGCAAAAACCTGTCTTCATGCGTCACACTGATGAGACAACTAGTAGGCTCAAGATAAAATGCTGTTGCTAAAATATTGAGTACAATTTCCCTATCTCTGGCCTACCCGAGAACTGAGAACTGCGCACCACACTAATATCCAACTGCACACTCGCCTCTAGACAATCTCTTAAATAACGCTATGCCCATTGTCACTGGATGCTTGCGTCCCACTCTAAAGGACCACCTACGTATACGTTTAGGTATCCAGCCAGATGACCTAGCTGACCTAATTGCGGCACTCTAAACTCTGACCATATACTCCATGGTACTTTAACTGGGTCCTCAGATGTCCGTTAAGTGAGACTAAGGTATAGACGCTCGTTTATTCCGGCTGTGCAGAAACTATAGAACAACCTCGCCAAACTAGGCATCCACGCTGACCAATGGACGAATTACTTATGGATGGAATGTAAAACAAAGTACTCTAAGAGTACATTTAGGCTCCTTGGTTTCATTCTTATGGCTAGTAACAGGCTTGTTGGAATTGGCTGGCCCCGACCAGCTTGGGTTAAAATCAATCGCTTGCGACTGGTGTTGGGCGATTCTACATATATTCGTCCATGCATAAATGGGATCTCGCTCCTTCACTAGATTGCGAGTACGGCTCCCCTAAACAAACCGTAAAGCCTATCTTAACAATGTGTCCATATCCATATAGGAAACTATTTGGAGCACCTGGTTTGACGGTTCTCAATGACAAAATCCCATGCTGTCTTATCACCATCACTGCCAGCATCTGATCCATGCAGTGCATCAGCCTGGGATAGTAAAAGAAAAAACCCTCGTCTCCTGTTCTGTTTGAGTCTAACCCGGAGTAGATTTCCTTTCATACTAAAACATCAATAACTTTTTTTTGCTTTTTTTCTTTAAGTTTTTTCTTACGAGCGGAGTCGGACATAGAATAAATAGAGTTTCATACATGTGAAGACTAAAAAAACGGTCAACTTTAGCGAAACAACTTTATGAGCTTTCGGGGTGCATTTATTGTCGGCAGCGTGGCCGAGTGGTTAAAGCGCGTGACCAACACGGTCTAGGTTCAAAACCCACTTGCGCCATTCTGTGGTGTCCTTGGGAAAGACACTTTAAGGTACATTGCCCTGCTTGGTGGTCCTGGCAAGCAGTTCTAAATTACAGTCATATCTCTATTAAATTACAAGCTGACGGCAATATCTTTGTTTCTCCGGAAGCAGGTCGGGGTAATTGCCTAACTCATGTATTAGCGCCTCCGTCGCTTTCCTGCGAGTCAAGAGGATAAATATAGAGATAAAAAAATAAATAAATAAATAAATAAATATAAAGGACGTGCCAACTTTAGTTATCAGTAAAAAGTTTAAATCAACTTACATGTTGTTTAAATTCCTCCCTCAACGATTAATCGTCTCTATTACAATTACAATACTCTACGGATTATGAATTCCTCCTCAGGGCCAAAGAGTTTATTTTCAAAAACATTGAGTTAGGTGTTGTTGATTTCAGTTGCAATACAAAGTGCTTGATCAAGTAGTTAAAGCTCAATATTTCTGAACCAAAATGTAATACAGTTAAAATATAATTTATAAAAATTCAACAATCTGTTTTGTTCAAGTGTGCTCGTAATACTTTCTCATTCAAATATAATTCAATATGTAGTTACATAAAGTGACTTGTCTCCATGATTGATTAACAGTCAATTGCTTTGTGATCGTGACCATTATTAAAATTAAGTTGTTTGGAGTTGAATTAATTTGATAATATCAGTGAGTTTGACTCAACAAAACTTTTATTGATATTTAATAGCTGAATTTTAGGTTAGAAGAAAATATTTTTGCCATTTTAAGGTGCTCTAAAAAGCATGATAGACCTATTGTACTTTTAAACTTATTTTGGAAAATTTTTTTTTTATGACTCGGACCACTAATAGTAATCGTGCTTTTGGCTGCCACCACGATAAATTCCTGCGTACGCCACTGCAAAAAGATGATTTTTTCAACTTTCGAATACTGTTGGTATCTTATTTTTAATTAAGTACAATCAACTACAAAAACTTATTGTTGTCACCGTGGTCTTTGTTTTTTAACTTAATATTGGAGTAAATCTGAATTAAAGCTAATTTAAAAAATAGTTTTATAAATTTTGGTCGCGTAGCTTTAGAACAATTTTCATGTTGTTTCGTATAAAAATATTTGCAGAGACTTTGATCTAAATGGAAGTTCGTGTATTAGACACATGTAAAAATTTTTTTGTAATCTTTCAAAATACTACATACACAGTAACACATTACCTCTTGTCACACTTCATTCATAATTTTAATCGTAACGATGTAATTTATCCCCATTATAGTAATTCGTAGTGTTATTATAAGAGAAATAATTGCGTCTCTTTTAGCGCTGCCGTCGTATTATCCGATTCGCTCTATTGCTCGATATATGTATCTTCTTTTCTCTTTTTTTTCTCTTTGTATTGACGTAATATGTTTTTGACCAACGTCATTGTACTAGAAGGTTCGCGTATATGCCACTTGATTCGAGCGTAACGATCTCTCCAGGGGGTTCTGCCTAAATCTCGAATTTACGAGAAAGTTTACGTCACGTGATTTTGGCTTTTATATAAAGCCGAGGCGTAGCGAATTATTAAGATTAGATGCGATTTTGAGATGACTCGAGTGGAAGTAATTTGGTTGGGCGCGGGAGGCCCGTTAGTTTTTATATTGGTCGTCGAGTGTTGAATTTATTTTGTGCCAGTGGTTGGCAGTTTTGTTCTACAGAGGTAGAATTAGTTGTGTTGAATGAGTCGAGTTATAATATTGATTTTCGCTTTGCAGTTTGGCAAAGCGTAGAATAGAAGTTTGGTCAGACGTGATTTTTTGTAATACATTCGTTCTTATTAGAGACTGTGGTCTCTGTTTGTTGTGAAGAAGAGTCTTCAACGAAATCAATCTGAGCTTTCGTTAAACCAACTGTATAAACCGTCAGGCTCATAGCAAGACTACTTCTTGAGCCGGAATAAAATAAAATTTAGACACAGCTTTGTTTCAGCGCAGGTATTTGGGTTACCTAGCTCAACTGGTCCTTTGGTATTCCCAAACAAAGTTTGTGACAACTCTTCTTTTTTACGATTGCATATTGAGTCGCAATAAAGCCAACATGCAATATTGCAAGAATTTCATACAACCGTATTACAGTTAAAAAGAGCTTAGAACAAATTCTATGTAAAATCTCTCTGAATCCTTTTTTCTTTAATACAATAAAATTTTATCCGAACTTTTTACTTTGGCATATTAGCTCTAATGAAAACAACAATATAGCTCATTAAATATTGCACAACAAAAAAAAAAAGAATCTAAATAGAAGAAACAAGAAAAAGTATAATCGCTATCGATCCCAATTATTGCCATTATCCTACCTTAAAGTAAAGCTTTCTTTTTGCCAAATCTTAACACAACGGTTGATTGCAAAGCGTTAAAAACAAAACTTAAAATGCACATTAGTCCTTTCAAAAACTGTGAGTCTGAAAATTTAGTTAAATAAAAAAATCAATATACGATTCGCAAAACACATGTTTTGAGTATCGTATATTGATTTTTTACGCAAAACACAAGTTGAGTTATAACAGCGCTAAGCATTATTGCACGTTTATTTCTATTTCGATAAATATTTTCATTTCTTATTGGTAGCTTACGAATTTAAAACATAAAACACTAGCCTTAACTTAACTCTCAGTAATTTTTATAAAAAACAAAACTTGTCCATTTGCTAAACTTACATTTAGTGCTCCTTTGTTTGCAGTTTGCTGCGATAGAAAGTGATTGATCTTTTTATATCGAAAGATTTCAACTGTTATAATAACAGTTTATTACGTTTGGGTACTTTGAAATAGGTTTGACCAATGTTTTTTCTACCATTATGAACGAAAATTGCCCCGAATACTGTAAGTTTCAAGAAAAATAAAATTACGAACAAAAAATGTTATTTCAAGTTTTTAAAACCCATTGCTCAAATTTAGCGTTCCAGTTTTTTAAGCTCATATATGTAAATTTTACTTTTTTCAATTTCTTCAATTTCAATTTTTTTTAATCATAGTAAAATTTTATTTACTTCAATAAAATACAAATGCATGGGTTTTTTCTTTTTTTAAATTAGGAAACTTACATTTAAAATTAAAAAATGAAATATCTGCCTGTAATTTTTTTTGTTTTTGTTGGATCATTTGCTCAGGATTGGATAATATTTGGAGAGTATAAATACAAAATTTTTTATGAAAACTGGTTTAACGGCAAAATGTTTGAAGACTTTTAAGAACTTTATGGTGTTTATGGAGGAGAACTGGCAGTTCTAAAAGATCAAAGTGTGGCAAATCGTGTAGCAAACTCAGCAACAAGTAAGTTTAGTCACCATAAAAATTTAAAATTTATTAATAATATTTTATGAGTAGCCTCGTACTAAACGCAAAATTTAAATAGCGTCTTAACAATTGCTTAATCGAGAAACCCAAAAAGAATATTAAAGTTATATTTCGAAAAAAATGAGAACATACCGTATAAACCTTTCAATCATTTATTTTGACAGACGGGTTTAGATATAAAAATCCCAGTTTTACACTTGCTAAAATTCTTTTTGTAAACCCTACGCTTGTTTTGTTTTCGTAGCTACAGTTGAGAGTAAATTGAACTTGAATAGCTTTATTCTGTTGAAAGCATGTTTTTACCTTTATTATTTTGCTGTTAATAAGGAATCATTCTTTTATAAACTATTTATCTTTATTACATGCAAAGCAGCGGTAAAAGCATTAAGCTTCAAGCAACTTCAGCCGATAAGCCCGATTCTTTTCAGAGATCCAAAGATATTGCTATACAGTTAATGTTCTTCATATTTTTAAAGAAGTTGCATAAATTAAAACGCTCATGCTTATCATAAATAATCATCCTTCCGATAATCATTTGAATTTTAAAACTTTAAGAGGAGTTTTTCTGTGCATTAGTTATTTCATGCTATTCTTAAATTTAATCTTAGCTCAATCAGTGCTGATTGGTTTGGTACCAAGCGGTGTTTCAAAATAGGGATTTAAATAGACCGACGGATCTTTGGTTGAAGATGGATATATGAACTGGGCAATTGGCGAACCAGAGCAAGAATTCAATTAACAATGTGTAGTAATCGATGGCGATGGGAAAGAATGGCAAGGTGATCCTTGTGCCAGCTCAAAACATTACGCCTGCCAAAGATTATCAGGTAAAAGTTTATGCCTAAAAGCAGTTTGTTCAAACATATTCTAAATATAAATTTCAAATATATTCTTGAATATCAGATATGTTTTGCCCTAAATAGCTTGTTAAATGATTTATGTAAAATCCAGCACATTTAGTTCGAGTTCACCACACACATAAATTCTTTTCAAAAATGGTTTTATGCATTATTTTATAGAAATTCAATAACGAGCACACAATTTTACAAAAAGCATCAGAAATTTTTTTGAATTTTTTGATCACTTTTAATTATTAGAAAAATGTTGTTAATGGAAAAAGAAATTTTTTTTCCGGAACACAATTATGCAAACTGCAGCAATTAATTAAAATTTAGAGTTAAAATAACCAATGGTATTGACAGGACCATTAACTCTTTCAATTGTCTGTAATCTTTGAAAAGAGTTCTGCGTAACCAAGAATTTATTCAAATAGAAATTAATTTGACCTTAAAAACTTATGAATAAAACAGAAAATTGTGCACTAAAGTTGACAATTTTTTATTTTTTATATAAGGCACTTTATTGACTATTTTTATTTTAAATAAAAAATAAAAAATAGTCAACTTTATTGCACAATTTTCTGTTTTACTCATTTTAGTTGAAAAGTTGACACGGCTCCCCCAATTCTATTCCTTAAAAACTTAGTCAGACATGAATTTTCGGCCAACAAAAAAAGCCGTTCTTAGTTTTGTTTTTGAGTACAAAATAATCCTCCAATTAGATCATAAAAAATGTAAGTCAAATTAAAAAGTGTGATAATACGACAATTTCACCAGATTTTTAACTTAGGTCCCAAAATACGAAACCATTTAAAAATAGTTCATCGTAAAATTTTATAAATAGAAAGAATCATTAATATTCGTTGGCTGTTTAATTATGTAATTACCTTATTTAGTTGATTTGAAAAACGTAGAAGCTAATTTTGCCAGGGCTATTGTATTCTACAACTGTATTTTTGGAAATATATTTTATAAACATTGAATGCTTACAAGTAGTTTCTTTTTTTAATTAGGTTTTACTGCGCAAAAAAATACTACAACTTTTAAATCTATTGAACCTTCAAGTAAGTTAAAATTTTTTTAATCTTTTTATGTTTTGCACTTTTAAGCATCTACGAATCAAAGGAATTTTTTAACATAATTCTAGAAAAATTTAAAGTATTAATGTCAGTTTTTTAATTTATATAACCTTTTGGTTTATTAAAATCATTCAAAAATATTGACTAAAAATACAATTTTGTTTTGTCTCAGCTATAGTAAATAAAAGAAAACACAAAAAACTACTTGCTTTTACACATCCAAACCGTCGAAAACACATAATAAATGTGTTAAAACGTGCGTTTGTACTCTGGATTATAAGCTATTTACTTTACATGATTAAACGTCATGTCACAAACTTTGTTCGGGAATCCCAAAGGACCAGTTGAGCTAGGTAACCCGAATACCTGCGCTGAAACAAAGCTGTGTCTAAATTTTATTTTATTCCGGCTCAAGAAGTAGTCTTGCTATGAGCCTGACGGTTTATACAGTTGGTTAACGAAAGCTCAGATTGATTTCGTTGAAGACTCTTCTTCACAACAAACAGAGACCCCTGTCTCTAATAAAACAGATGTATTACAAAAATATCACGTCCGACGAAACTTCTATTCCACGCTTTGCCAAACTGCAAAGCGAAATCAACACTATAACTCGACTCAATCAACACAAATAATTCTACCTCTGTAGAACAAAACTGCCAACCACTGGCACAAAATAAATTCAACAATTGTCCACCGACACAAAATCTAACGGTCCACCTCCTGTGGCCAAACAAAATCACCTTCGCTCGAGCCGCCACTCGAGTCGCTTTAAATTACCTCACAACGATAATCCTAATTTCTCGCTACGCAGCGGCTTTATATAGAAAACAAAATCACGTGACGTAAACTTTCTCCTAAATTCGAGATTCAGCCAGAGCCCCCTGGAGAGATCGTTACGCGAATCAAGTGGCATATACGCGAACCTTCCAGTACAATGACGTTGGTCAAAAACATATTACGTCCATACAAAGAGAAAAAAGAGAAAAAGATACATGTATCGAGCAATAGAACAAATTGGACGTATATCGCAAACAGCGCTCAAAGAGCCGCATGTATTCTCTTATAATAACACTACGAATTACTATTAACGGGGGTAAACTACATTGTTATGATTAAAATTATGAATGAAGTGTGACACGTCACTTTGAAGATATGTGCGCACATTTCTAAAAATCAATGCTTTTTTATACGAGTCATAGAACTGGTTCAAAAGACAGCAATATATTTCTACACATTTTTTAAAAATTTTCTATGTAGATTTTTTAGATTAACCCATTTTTTAACATATGAATTTCACAGAGCTGAGACAAACAATTGACCAATTAGGTTTAAAGCTAAAAAAATTAATTTGTGTTTTGAAGAATATTTAATAAAAATCAGTGGGTCAAACCAAGTGTGAAGATGTATTGTTAATCATGTAGTTTCACGGTAAAAAGTCATTCTTGTAAAAGGGTTGTCACAAAGGTCAAGATTCAGCTACCTCAAGCAATCACCAATAGGTTTGTATGTAAGCTGACTGAATTACTTTAATGGATTAGCTTAAAAACAAACATCTTGCCATGGCACCCTGATTAGTCCGAAGTAGGACAAAAACTACGTCTTTTCTAGAGTGAAACTTTGCTGCATGACTAACGAAGTGGTACAACTGCAATTACTTTATATTGGTGGCTGAATACTTGAAGACGAAATGCTGACCGAAATCTATTCTCTTACCAACATCATTTGAAGCATAAAATTCCTGTTTATAACCCACCTTTTGTGGTCTTACAAACTAAAAACTCTGGAAGTAGGAATTTTTAAGTCGGCTGCGTGGTCAAGTGGTTCCCAGTCAAAAAATAAGCACGGCAAAAGCACGGCCGTTTGATTGGCACGGACAAAACTCTTGACAAATGCCGGGCAATTGCAATACGTGCCTTGTATTTTCTTAAACTTTGAGTTTGTCTATTAAAATGCTTGACATTTGCCCGGCGTTCAAAAGCTTTGCCGAGTATTTATTTGAAAACTATTTTCGACACGCAAAATGCTTGGCAAATGCAGGGCAGTCGCAAAGCATGCCTTGCATTTTCTTAAACTTTGAGTTTGTCTACTAAAATGCTTGACATTTGCCCGGCGTCCAAAAGCTTTGCCAATTATTGATGTAAACTCATTTCTTTCTTTTTAAACCAATGGCATTTGCCAAGCTTCCATAGCGTTTGCCCAGTGTTTCTTCAATACACAGCTTAAACTTGCGGCGTGTTTAAATCTTGTAATAGCTTTGACATTAGTCTCGAATACTTTTCTTAAGTGTTTTATTTGTTGTCGTAATTGTTGATATTGCAGTCACTAATGGACGGCCTTACATTATAACTGCTACGTTAAAGTTTGCTTTTACCTAAAATTAAACAGTTTATTTTTATTATAAATAAAGGTAAAAATTAATTGCTATTAATTGTTTGTAAATAGGCCTATCGTTTCGCTGCATGTTTTCAATTGGAAGTAAACTCTAGTTACAAAAATCTTCCAATACTTTAAAAGAAATTGTATTATATCTACAGAAATCTAAGAATAGTTTGACATATTTCTGTAACCAAAATTTGTTCCTAATTGAAAACGAGCAACTAAAAGATATCCAATTAATAAACATTTATTTTGAATAAAGTTTAAAACTTTTTTATAAGTTCAAATTATGTTTACAAAGTTTATTTACAAAGTTTGTTAATAAACCTCAAATAAAGTTTGCTCCATACATATATGACGAACAATATTCACCCACAGATGAGTAATTATGAAAAGTTTGATTCCCGCAAAAGAAATCTTTAAGATGTTTTCAATTATTTTTATCTGGCTTACGCCGCATACAAAAATTTATATTTATCACAGCACGGCCTACTTAAGAATACGGCCTGATATGTCACATTGGAGCGAAAAAATTACCAGGCCGATGCGATTGTAATGATTTCGTCTGGCTTGCGCAAAAGCTGTATTTCAACTGATCAGCAGAAACAAATGTATTGATAAAGCGTGCGGGTGGTGTGACGTCACATTGAGTTTATGTAGACAGTAAATCGTTTTAATGGTAAAGGCAGGCGTAAAAGTTTGTTTGGGAATTAATATTAAGTTAAATCGAATGACCAAGAAAAGGATAAAATAAAGTAAAATGCTTTGATAGGTTGATGGTCAAACGTTGTTGTGACTGTTTAAAAGTAAATTAATATGCAATTTAACAAGATAAAATCCAGATATAAAAACAGTGTAGTTTAGACTAGACCAGCGGTTCCCAAACTGGGCGCCGCGAAAACATGTGAAAGTTGTTGCATTTACTGCTTTCCTCACAAAAATTACAATGTGAGAGTTGTTAGCAGGTTTTTACAATTTTTACAGTGTGTGGTAAGCAGCAGCTGTGTGGAACCGCTTGTTAGTTGTTAGTTACAACAACTTATCTAGAAAATCAGGCAAAGTTTTTGCTTGTAAGTTATCAGAAATGAATAAGCAGTCGGTCGTATTTTCAAATTTTTTGCAAACACCAGCCAAAGTACAGCTTGCGTCTTTTAAAGTTGCGTACAGAATCGCGAAATGTAAAAAAGTGCATACCATTGCTGAAGAACTTGTGCTTCCAGCTGCTCTTGACTTAGTTTCGACAATAATTGGTGAATCAGCTGCTCAATAACTAAATGCTGTTCCTCTCTTAAACAATAGCATTAGTAGGAAGATCGATAAAATTTTGGATGATATGAATGATCACCTAGTAGCGAAAATGCGGGGAAATGAGTTCAGCTTACAGTTAGATAAGGCAACAACCAGTACCAGTAATAAAGATGCTTATTTGATTTGCTACGCACGCTTTATCAATAACGACGACAATATCGTTAAAGATTTGCTCTTTTGTAAACCCATTTTAACAAATTGTAGAGCGCATGAATTGTTTGCAATACTAAACAATTTTTTTCAGAAAAATAATTTCCAATGGAAATATTGCGTTGGTTTACGCAATGAAAGTGCCCGAGCTATGTCTGGCCTCTTTGGCGGGCTGCGAACGTTAGTGTAGGGCGTTGCCGTTTACGCAAAATGGACCCACTGCCTAATACAACGTAAGGAGCTGGCTTCGCAACAGCTCAATGGTGACCTTAAAAATGAAGTGTTTAAAGCTGTTGTCAAAACTGTGAACTTCATTAAAGCAAGGCCGCTTAAAGCTCGGCTTTTCCAACGTCTTTGCGATGAATTAGGAGCAGAGCACAACAATTTATTGTTTTATTGTAATGCAAGGTGGCTTTCCAAAGGTAAAGTACTTCTGCGGTGTGTACAAATTGAGAACGAAATCTCCATATTTTTTAAAAGAAGAAAACCATGCACTTTGCTATTACCTTTAAGGATGAAGTTTTCCTGAGTTGGTGTATTATCTCTTCCTACAGTTGGCGTATCTGTGCAATATTTTTTTAAAATTAAATCAATTAAACATCTCTCTCCAAAGAAAATAAACTCACCTTCTACAACTCCATGACAAAACTACAGTCTTTAAAAGAAAACTACAGTTGTAAAAAAATGATCTGCTGATAAATAACGAGCAATGTGATAACTTTCCACTTTTAAAGTCTCATTTAAACTTGCAATCTGGCAATCTCTCCTTGCAGAATACCGATGACTGTGATATGTTTGCATTTGAATGCTGTAATCTCGCATTTTGAGAAATATTTTTCTGAAGACATGGAGAAGCACAATTGGATAAGAAATCCTTTTGTTGATAATGCAAATGCCTCTCAGGGGTTTACATCTCTGGAAGCTGAACAATTTATGGATCTTTCTTCTGGCCTCATTTTGAAAAGCTTATACAACCTTAATTTACTCATTTTATTCTGGGTTAAGACTCGATTTGAGTGCCACTTGTAGGCTGTAAAACTCACCGTGTTTTTGTGCCATTTGCAATGTCACACTTGTGTGAATCCGGTTTTTCTGCGGTAGCAGTAATCAAGTCGAAGTATCACAATAAGATTGAAATTAAACGCGACGTGTGTGTTGCGATATCAAAAATTGCACCACGGTTTAATAAAATGTGCATAGAGCAACAAGCTCACTGCTCACAGTAAATGTTTTTTAGTATTTTGCGAATAATGCTGACATTTTTGTGCATTTTGAATAATAAACATGATTTAAATACAATTTCTTGGTAAAACTTAAAATTTGCAAATTTTGGTTTCATTAAGGCGCCGCGAGTATTGATAAGTTTTCGAAGGGCGCCGTGAACAAAAAAAGTTTGGGAACTGCTGGTCTAGACTATATAGTTGTTATAAAACTAAGAATGCAGCTCTTCGTTGAAGAGTTTAAAGTCGATACCGAGTAAAAGTTGTGATCGTAGCTCGGCAATCAAGATGTTAGAAACTAATTTACTCAAACTTGTACAAGTATTAAGTAGCTTTAACTATTTTTATTAGTTTCTGGTTAACTAATGCTTTCTACTTTAGGGGTCGCGACGCTAACACAATAACCTTAAAATTTTACATACTCTATGTTGGCTACCAGAATATTTTGTGATTCTGAAAGATTACAGAAAGCATTTAATCGTCATTCTATTCAATTTTCCTAGATCTAATAGTACATAGTTTAAAAGTTGATTTGGTAAATAAATGTGTAGTATATGGTTATACTTCAGGATATAAAACAAATAAAGAAAAAGTATCAAGTTTTGAATTTCCAATTAAACGACCATAGTTAATGAAAAAATGAATTTTATTTGTTAAACGACGTAATTGGACCCCTTTGAAAAGCTCTGTCATATGCATTAGACATTTTAAAGATGATTTCATGTTGTTGCCCCTCCAGCTCAAAGGATATCTAGGAGTAGCCAGCCTTTAATCTCTCAAAAAAGCCAATCTAGATCCCCACTCTTGGATTATTTCTGCTGCTACTAAAGGCTTTTTCCACAGACTAGTGGTGTTGTATTTTGTTGGTAATTGACTACAGTTAAAGAAGTGATTAGTGTTTACTGGTTTTGAATTATTATTTTTTATTTAAATCACTTTAAAAATATGACAAAAAGATAAAATATTTTGTACATGTAAGTTGTATTAAACTCTGAAACAACTTTTTTCTAAGTGAGCCCGTTGTTACCACAACTGCAGGTAAATTAATTTAACGACAGGTAAACGTTTGTTTATATAGAATTGTTTATGTGCATATCTTAAGTCTTCATCAGGTTTGAATTATTATTTTTTATTTAAATCACTTTAACAATATGACAAAAAAGATAAAATATTTTGTACATGTAAGTTGTATTAAACTCAAAAAACAACTTTTTTCTAGGTGAGCCCGTTGTTACCACAACTGCAGGTAAATTAATTTAACGACAGGTAAACGGTTGTTTATATTGAGTTAAGTCTTCATCAGGTTTCACAATAAATATGCTTTTATAACTTTATTTTAATTTAAACAGACATACAATTATTACAAATACTGACTAAACAAATTTATAAGGGTTATGATAATGATAGATTTTTTCCAAACACATTTTAGCGGTAAATTAAATTACATGAAACAATAAGTGAAAAAATTTTAAAATACGTTAAGTAAAAATTATATTTCTTTGGCATATATTTAACGATTTAAATTAAAATTTGACTTTCTTATTAAAAAGCCTTGTGCTAATGTTGTGAAATTCTGATTTATATTTGCGAAATATCGAATAATTATTTAAATCAAATTTGACGTTCAAACAAAAATCACGTCATAAAATATGATTTTTATGGCACTGTTTTAAATACACTTCTAAATTCAGATGTTCCTGGCTCTTGTGATTAAATGTCTCGATGACAGACCTATGTATATCGTGTTTGTGACACATGAGCTTGTGAATTTATAGATGACGTTTGAACATAGAGCCTTGGGAGTTCTCGATTTTAACAAAAAATAATTTTTCACTTTAAAAGTTTTAAAATTGTCAACACTTTTAGATTAAATTGATTACTAATTAAAGCCGAAATTCGCTTCGCAAACCAATATAATTCTTTTCCAATGCATAGGATACTAATGCAGTTTTTATAAATCGTGTCTTTGCATTGTGCCTATTGTCGATTCAAAAATAAACTTTTTCAAAAACCAATTAGAATAGCCGTTGTTAAAAAAACGGTGCGACGGCAGTTGATCGAACGACACTTGATCAAAACAATATTTGATCGAACGACACTTGATCAAATCAACACTTGATCGGCACGACACTTGATTGAAACGATATTTGATCGAAACGACACTTGATCGAAACGACATTTGATCGAAACGACACTTGATCGAAACGACATTTGATCGAAACGACACTCGATCGAAATTACAATTAATTAAAAAAAAATTTACTTTTGCATATTTCTTCTATTAAAAAATCTCTTAGTTACTGTAAATTAGATTCATAAAAAACAGAGACCATCAATAAGAAGACAGTTTGTTTTTATTTTTTATAATCTTTTATCAATGTCAAGGTCCCTGGAAAAAGCATTTTTAGGGGGGGCAACAAGTAAATCTTTTGTCATGGTTATGTTTTGTTAGATACCCATTGCTGCCATTTTTTTGCATTTTTTTACATTGTAATCAGTTATTTAGGGGGGAATTGTGCCATGGCCCCACCTTTGCAGACCCCTTGGAGAAATCAGAGACAGAGTCCAAAGAAAGATTTATTTTTTTAGAGATTAATATGTTTTTGGGACAAAAAATCGATAGAATTGAGAGAGATTCAAAGTGAAAACCTTTTTTTAGAGATCGCCACGTTTTTGGGACAAAAAATTGACAGAATTGGGACAAATTTAAAGTTGTAAATTTTCTTTTTCATTATTCCATCAAGTGTCGTTTCGATCAAATGTCGTTTGGGTCAAATGTCGCTTCGATCAAGGGTCGGGTCACGAAAAAAACTTTTTAACAACTTTACTTCATTGTCAAACAAAAAATTGAATAAGCGAACACGTTTAACATGATTAAGTAAACAAAAAATTAAACCAGACTTCCACTTAGTGGAACTTATTGTATCCAAATTTAAGAATAAATTAAAGTTAGTATTGGTTTTTATAAACCCATGTATCAATACTTGTACCATTAATTTTAATTTCTACGTCAAAAAAATAGGATAGTTTCTAGTGAATGTTCCATTATATATTTTATATTTTTATGTTGGCTATTCAATAAATCGAGAAATTTAAAACATTTTTTTGTTTTTATCAAAAACGGCAAAAATATCGTAAAAACATAGCGTAATTAAAGCTTTGAATAAAATTCGAATTGAGTTTTTATTAATTTTTTTCCTAAAGAAGGAAAAAAAATTCGTCTCAGTCAGAGCTAAGGGAGACTCATACTGACGCGGTATTGCTGTTGAAACAATTTGTCTTTGTATATGAACTTTCCTTGATTAGCCAAATGTAGAAGTTTTATAAAAAAATTTTTTTTATTTGGTAGCGATTTGCGTTTTTAGCCATTGTTATGAGAGTAAATAAAGTCCTTTATAATTTGAGTAGTTTCATTGCAGGTCAAAACTAACCAATTTTTGATTGGCTATAAGTTTTAATTGATTTAATTTTTTTAGAAAGTCTTTCGTAGAATATTGCACGTAACAATCAGATAAATAAAACTTGATAAGGAAATCCAAAAATTTAACAAGTTTATATTTTGGAGTACTAATCGTGGAAACAAGATATGCTGAATTGTTGTTTTTGTGAACTTTAAATAAATCGTAGATTTTTTTCTAAATTGCTACTTTTTAGGATAAGTTTCTTATTATTTTACTGTTATAACAACGCAAATATTTATTCAAATAATAGAAATGAACTTTTCTCTTCTTATGACAGAATGAATTTTTTGTGTTTCGGTGGACTTTATGAATTTGAAACTATGACTGATTATGCAATTCAGCTTGTCGTAGTAATCTTTGGTGTCTAAAATTGCTACACCCTTTCCTTTGTCGAATTTGCAAACTTGTTGTTGTTTGCTAGATTACTTAAAGGTCGGAGTTGTTTGCCAGATTACTTAAAGTTTGATGTAAAGCTATGTTATTTGAGTTATCACAAATTCTTTTTCCATCATTAAAAAATTTCATTATATTCTACTGCTCTTCTGATAAAAACAAAAAACTTTTGTCAAAAACCTTTTCAGTTTATTAAAAACTAAAAATTAAAACAAATAGTCTACGTTTCAGGTATGGTTACAAGCACGCTTCGTCAGGACAAAAGCTACAATGACTGCAAAGTTAATATAAAATATATATAATATATATATATAAATATATATAGAATATATAAAGTTAATATAATGAGTTAATATCAAATCTGTTTTTTGTATTTTATTTATTTTCTTTTTTATAAAAAAAATTAATTGCTGTTTCGAATTGTTTTCTCACGCTTGATCGATTCCGTGTTGCGCATTTCAATGTTTTTACATGAAACTTGTTGTTTTTTGAAGTACTGATTTACTATTACGCTTGAATAATTTCCTGCTTATATTTGGCATTTGTTTTTTGAAAACAATTTAAGTTAGAGTTCTTAACTTTGCAGTCATTGTAGCTTTTGTCCTGACGAAGCGTGCTTGTAACCGCACCTGAAATGTAGACTATTTGTTTTAATTTTTAGTTTTTAATAAACTGAAAAGGTTTTTGACAAAAGTTTTTTGTTTTTACCAGAAGAGCAGCAGAATATAATGAATAGTACACCTGCTAGCAAGAAAAAAGCATATTCAATGTCATCAAAAGTCGATACGGACTAGAGACCTTTCAGTTACTACGTAACTTAGTGTCTCAAAACAACAGAATTGCGCTTCATCAGGGACATCTATTTTTTAATCACAGTTGCTTACGAAAAGATTTTTACCTAAAACTCTACGATTTAAGTCACCTCTTAACACAGCACCCGGAAGAAGATTAGCTAGAAATTTCTGGTTTCGGTTCATAAAACTGAGAATAAACGAATCGCATCACTGTATAAGAACTAGCTTAAGCAAGATTGCAGATATAACCAAAAAAATACTAAATGTAATCACGAAAAAGGATTACGAATTTGTAATAGAATGGACAACTAAAAAACGGAACACGCTAAAAGGTAAATTGTTTAACTATTACAAAAAGAAATTAGATAAACTATTAAATACTGACGCAGAAATGCATAAGGACGTTAAATATAGAAAAAATTGGGTCATTAATTTATCAAAACAGAAATTAACTGAAACAGAAACAGATGTTTTGAGTCTTGAACTAAATTTTGCTGTTACTCAAAAAACTATACCAAAACAGAACATTATAGCAGAAGTTAAAAAAGGAATTCGAAAAAACCTAACGCGTCAGCAAACATTATCCGTGGTAAGATTGTCAATATCCTCAATCAACCCAATACACACCAACACAACTTAACAAATGAACAAAGGAAAGTTTGCAAGTACTGATAAAACGAGATGATTTAGTAATAACCCGAGCTGATAAAGGCAATTGTACCGTTATACTTGATAAATCGGACTATGAAGAAAAAATGCACAAAATTCTAAATGATAATTCTACATACGTATATGCTATTAAAACATGACTCGACTGGAAATATTGAAAGAAAATCAAACAAATATATTTATCAATTATTCAAAAACAAAAGCATATCTCAAAATAAATATTACCATCTTCATAGTTCAGATGCTAATGCTCCCCGAATTTACGGTTTACCAAAAATTCACAAACCTCACACGCCGCTTCGACCGATAATTTCCTTTATAAATTCACCACTTTACAATCTTTCCAAATTTTTCACAAATATTTTATCACCACTAGTTGGCGAAAATGGATACACAGTCAAAAATTCATATGAATTTATCGATAGCATTGCAGAAACAAATATAAATGATGATGAATGTTTGGCATCTTTTGATGTTATATCTTTATTTACCAAATTCCTATTGGTATTGCTAAATCTGTCATATTTAATTTATTAAACAATGATAAATGTTTAAAAGAACGCACTAATTTAACGATAGAAGAATTAATTGAAGGATTAAATTTATGTTAGACAACACATGTATACAGTTTCGTGAAAATTGCTACAAACAAAGTTTTGGTGTACCTATGGGTTCTCCCATTTCGGTCACTATTGCCAATCTTGTTATGTAAAATATAGAAAACAGAGCTCTCCAAACTTTTCCAAATCCTCCCACCTTATGGAAAAGATACGTTGACGACACGTTTGTCATAATTAAAAGGATGTCTTAAATGCTTTCCATAAACATATAAACAGCATAGAACAAAGTATAAAGTTTACCGTAGAATTGGAATCAGATAATTCGTTGCCCTTTCTTGATGTCTTAATAGTCAAAGAACGCAATGGAAAATTGACTACGACTCTATATCAAAAACCTACACACACGAATCGATTTTTAAATTACAATTCACAACATTCCGTAAGTCAAATACGCGGCCTCATTTACACACTCTTGAACAGAATAAATTCGAAACTAATAACTAAAAAGAAAGACAAAACAATTGAAATGAAGAAATTGATGGAAGCTTTTAGACATAATAATTATCCGGACTGGTTTCTAAAGCAGACGATAAACCGCATGAATATTTCGAAAACCAAAAGCAGAGTTACTTCAAATCATCAAGAAAAGAAAGGTACAGTCATTCTACCGTATGTATCAGGACTCAGTGAAAAAATTACAAGAATTCTAAAAAGTTTTGATGTCCAAGTTTGTACTAAACCTTTAAAAACTATAAAAGACATCTTACCTTCAACTAAAGACAGAATTGAACCTACTCGACGACAAGGAGCTATTTATCAAATTCCTTGCCAAGATTGCTCTGCATTGTATATAGGAGAAACAGGTCGTAATTTTAAAACACGTTGTGCGGAACACAAACGTGACCTTTACCCACGCAATCTGGCGAAAATTGATGATAACAACAAAAATAAAAAAACTGCTCTTGTCAAACATGCTATAAAATTCGACCATAAAATCAACTGGCTTGGCTCATCAATTCTTACTTATGAACCAGACTTTTATAAACGTTGTTTTTTGGAACCATATTTTATACATAAAACTAATTCGTCGATAAATGACAAAGAAGGTGTCTATTACAATGAAATATATAATGAGTTAATATCAAATCTGTTTTTTGTATTTTATTTATTTTCTTTTTTATAAAAAAAATTAATTGCTGTTTCGAATTGTTTTCTCACGCTTGATCGATTCCGTGTTGCGCATTTCAATGTTTTTACATGAAACTTGTTGTTTTTTGAAGTACTGATTTATTACTACACTTGAATAATTTCCTGCTTATATTTGGCATTTGTTTTTTGAAAACAATTTAAGTTAGAGTTCTTAACTTTGCAGTCATTGTAGCTTTTGTTCTGACGAAGCGTGCTTGTAACCGCACCTGAAATGTAGACTATTTGTTTTAATTTTTAGTTTTTAATAAACTGAAAAGGTTTTTGACAAAAGTTTTTTGTTTTTACCAGAAGAGCAGCAGAATATAATGAATAGTACACCTGCTAGCAAAAAAAATAGCATATTAAAAAATTTCTTAAAAGTAAATTTTATTTCTTCTTTAAATTGGATGTTAACAGGAACAAAAATAAGTTGCGTTTTGGTTTTATTTATAGCGGAATATACCAATTGTTCAATCTGGGCTTTTATATTATTAAATTTTAACTTTTTTGGTAAAATATGGTTGTCAAGACCGAACCAAAGAGCATCTTCTTCATTGATTGTTAGTGGCTGTCTTTTGCTTAGATTATAAATGCAATAAGGCGATTTGTTTCGTTGTTTAATCCAAAACCGTAAAAGCTTTTAATGATTTACCAAAACACTTTTAGAGACTATATTAAAACTTTCTTTTAGCATAGAAAACAAGCATAATTCTAGTAAAACAGTTTTTTGTTACTATATACATTTTTTGGTCGTCTGTGATCATTCTTTATTTCTTTTAACTTTTAAAGAGCAAACGTATGATAAATGAATATCTTTGTTGTTTTTATAAATTTTGAGTTTTGGAAGTTTTAACGGAAAAAACTGTGAACATAAACTTTGGTCGGCGCAGGTTTTAAAAAACTTAATGTCCAACTGTATTTTAACAACTTTCAACCCATACCTTTCAATCTGTCTCAGATCTTTAATTGGAATTCTTCTCTTGCAGCTTATTCCAGAATAAGGCTTTGGAGGAGATTTTTAAATTTTGCTCGCTTTTCATTTATGTTTCATGTAATTTAGTTTACCGCCAATGTGTTTTACTGTGTTTGGAAAAAATCCATCATCGTTATTCGTCATAACCCTTATAAAATTGTTTAATTAGCATTTATAATAATGGCATCTCTATTTAAAGTAAACTAAAGTTATAAAAGACTATTCATAATAAAACCTGATGAGGGCTCAAGTTAGCCAAAAACGTTTATTTGATTTTTTTTTTCTTGTTTTAATAATTTAATAAATCCAATATGGCTGCTTTCCATAGCAATTTTATTATTTTTCTACACTAGTTTTGTAAGATTTTATATGCTTTAAATGCTTTAATGTTTTTTAGATAATAAGCCTGACTTACCTACAACTACTGAAAAAACAGACTTAATTACCATGGAACCAGGAAAATGTAAGAAATTGAAAATAAATAAACAACTTGAATCATAAAGTTCATTTAATTTATTTTTTTAAATGCTTGCAGAAGAAAAATTTTACTTCAAAAAAATAATTTTGCCAACAAATAATTTGAACAAAACAATTTTACTTTTTGACTTCTTTCCTTTTGTTCAATTTTAAAGTGTTTACTTTATATATAAAGCATTGAAACATTAAAAAAACAAGCAGCCCAAAAGGTTTGCAGCTGGTCGTAGCTTAAAAGGGTTAGATCAGTAAATTAGATCAAATTTGCTCTTTTTAAGTCAAAAAGTTGATACTTCTTTTTTATCCTTTGCAAACAATTTTAGTAAACACTGTACAAGATTTAATTGACACAAATAGAGTACTGGTTCAAAAATCTATAATTTAAAGCAGTCATCCAGTTAATCAAGTTTTATTGCAATTAAACAGTTCCCGCATACAATTACTTCTTTTTGACAGTTTTCTGTTAGCCCAGTGGTTTTCAACCTTTTTTCTTCCTCGACCCATTTTGGCATCGCAAGGTAACTTAAAGACCCCTTTCCTTGATAAAACTTTTAATTTGGCGTTTGCAGGTTATCTAATACATTTGTGAAGCTCATTAACAAAAATAAATGATTACAAAGAAACACTCCGTGGAGTAAAAATTCTTTAATTAAGTTCAACTGTTAAACTCTAAAATTAAACTCTAAAAACAATAACAGTGGGAGACCGGTGTTGCACCTTGAAACAAAATTTTTTATGGTTGGTGCTGTTGTTCATAGAACACACCGTAAATCAGACTGTGATATTATTTTTTTTTAGGTTTGTTCTTTACTCTCAACAATTTAGAGAAGCAAGTCTGACTGAGGAGGAACCAGAAGTCAAATAGACGCTTACAACTCTGAGATATAAAGGAAGCCATGGCTAAAAAATATGCAGACACAGTCTTATCTTTGAAGATCCCTATCTTAGTTGAATCAATTTGTAAAGCTTACAGTAATTAGCATCATCTCGATCGAACATATCAACATAGCTGTGATGAGTTCTTTATCAATACGGCCCTTCTAATACTTAATCACCCACACAGCTCAAAATTTGACTCGTATCACTGTATAAAAACTGAAAATACAAATAAAAGTATTATAACTGCAGGTCTGAGTAATCGCTTAAAAACTTATCTAAATTCAACGCCTCCAAGATTTTCAGCAAATTAGTATAAGAGCCAATCTCTTTCCTTTATGAAGCATTATAATTTTTATGCAAACTCTTCACTGATATGACAATTAAGCTGCAAGCCTTTATTTGCAGTTTGCAGTTAACTGAGGTCACTCTTTTAAGACCGATTTTTAAAAGAAAGAAAGTCTAAGCTGGTCAATTCCCAACTCTTTTAATACTTCTTACACTAATATGGTAATCTACAACACCACACTGAGACACTTGACCTAAAAAACAGTTCTACATTATCCAGTCATGTCCTCATAACGTGATAAAAAAAATTCATCTGACCTGAAGGAGGCATTCTATTTTATTTACCTTTAATAGCTAACTCTTTGTGTTTTGTGAGCTGTAGCAATAGACTGCTTTAGAGATTAAGACGGGCCACCATTTGTGACTTGTACCCACCCATATCTGTAAGCAATTTTGTTTATAACCTGCCCGTACCCAAACCAAAATTTTTCGTTTTTGAGAAACCATCAAAAGTAATAAATACGAAAACAAAAAAAGTATATTTTAGAGGAAGTAATTATTTATGTAGGACCCAAATTAAAAACTTGCAAAATATTGTACATTTATTTTTTCTAAAACCGTCAATTTTTCCTGTTTATAATTCTCTTTCTGCTCGTCGTCGTCGTTTAGAAAGGTATCCATTCCGGATAAGACACAAACAGAACTGGGGCCGAGGGTTTAACTTTTTACTGCCCCAGGCTGATTTACAGCCCGGATCAGATTCTGACAGTGATGTTGTTGAGCCAGCATCAAGTTTCTTCATTCAAAACCGTCAAACCTTTTGCTCCATGATGTTTGATGTATGAGGCACACTGTTAGGACGTGGTCTGCGATTTGTTCAGTGGTGCCACTCTTGGAATCAAATAAAGGAGTGAGACCCCATTTGTGCATGAACGAATGGAATTGTGGGACACCAGTCCGCTGGCGATTGAATTTAAACCAAGCTGTATGGGGCAAGTCCATTCCAACAAGCCTGGTATTGGTGATGAGTACGAAAGCACGAAGCCTGGATGTATTCGCACAGTACTCAGGGTTTCATCTATAATTCATCCTCTGAGAAGCGCGGATGCTAAGTCCGGCAAAGTTATTTAGTCCGAATCTCTAGTCCGACAAGTTAGTGCTTTGTTCCTCTTTTCACTGACTTTTACCTACACCGCTTTGGCCGGCCCCCATTCTCCCGTCGATTTTATATACGAAGTCAACCCGTACCCACCTGTCCCGTGGGTAGGTACGGACCGATGTGGTTATCCGTATCCGTAAAAGCCTCGAGAATGCGTAGAAAATGCTTCTTGCAATGATTTTCTTCATTGTTTGTTTTCCTGTGCCTACTCAGCAATTTTACTGTCTGTTTTGAAATTCCTTTCTCTATACCACTTTGTAAAAATTGTATTTAGCTTATTCTTTTCAGTGTAATGACGTAAATGGGCCACTGATATTTTATTATAATGTTTATAACTATAGTACTTTCAAAACTGGTTTAAAAAATTGTTACTGGGTGGTTCTATTATTTTGACCATTAATTAAATATTAATGAATAACTTTGAAGTAAATACTAAAATAATAAATGTGAATGGTACTTTGCTTTTTTTAATTATTTTACTTTTTATGCTGTTTATCAAAATTTCTCGTGTTCCCTAGAAAAAAGCCAAACAACCTCTAGGTCAAAACCACTGTGTTAGATCAATATATCAGGTAAATATTAGTTAAAAAACGGATTTTTGACAGCTAGAGCAGGTTGCTGTGTGGTTTATACAGGTAAAAATAGTTTTGTAACCTGCAAAGTTTATTGTTTGTTCAAATAAGTAATAACCGAAATCGGTTGCTTTTCTTAAAAATTAATTTTTTTGAATTTAGATTAGAAAAAAAAAATTATATGATAATCCATGGAATTCCAATAGAAAACAATCAAAAAACTAAAACATTAAGTTTAACGTTTTTTGACCTTTATAATTTTTGGGTTTGGACAAAAATATATATCCATGCTTTACTTCTGTTATCTTTTTCCCAAAGTTAAATGACACTAATTTAGGTACACAGCATGACTTAAGAAATTGCTCATAAAATGTTTATCGCGAGGAACAATAAATAACTTAGATAGAGTGTGATACAAAAATTTTACAAACGAGTTAAATAAATACATGTATGATGGATATTTCACTTTACAACTTTAACATCATAAAACCTCGCATGTAGGTAAATGTCAGTGTCATTTTAACCATTTTTCTGGTCAAATATTGTTATTTAAGCACAAATAGTGAAGATTCAAATTAGGTAGAGCTTCGTCGATTTACTAATGTAAATGAAATTTGTTTTCTACTAGCTGTAAGATAATCCATTGATAAAGTAAAACCTTTGTCAGTAGCCATTGCTTTTTATATTTCTCTTAGATACTATGAAAATAGGTTTTGAAGGTGACAAAAAACAAATTGGATTTCGTTTAGTTTCTTTTAATCTTTAGTTGTAATACAGAAAGTTATATCCAAGCATTTGGCTATTTTTCTTTTGTATGAGAAATTCTGTCTTTTATCCAATCTCACAAAATTTATTTTGTTTCTGGTTTTCTCGTAAATATTACAGAATTTTAAGATACAATAGTTGTGAACGACTGGCAATTGAATGACATGCAAAAATAAAAAATAGTCTTTTGTTTTTAGCCATAGATGAATACAATGTTTTACAAGAAACTCTTATTATCGTATCTTCCGTGTCTGGCGGATTGATCATCATTCTGATTATTGTGATCAATGTCCTGGTATTTATTTACAGCAAAAGTGAATCTCGATCACGGTAATTTCAATTTATTTTCTTTCATTTTTTTTAAATTGACGATGCAAAGATTTGAGGTAAGGTTGAACTATAAATTGTTTTTTTATTTGGCTGTAGCAGAATTTGCTTAGTACAAATAACATAATTAGCCGTTATTTAAATTTCATCAGTTCTTCTTGTACAATCAGAAGCATGTTAAACTTAAACAAATACAACAAAAGGCGTAATATATTCTTTAAAGAAAAACTTGCAACACGATGTTTCGTCCGTTACATCGGGAAGACTTTTTCAGGTAAAAACAACATACAATGCACAACGTATTTAAAAGCCAAATACAAAACTAATGAACACAATGGTGAGAGGCCGCCTACACAACAACAATTTAACAACTTGTTAAAATAAGTGTTTTTTTATTGTTGGGGATTGTATTAGTGCATTTTATATTTCAAGTAAAGTAAAATCTATCAACCTACTGCATCAAAGAATCACTAAGTATACTTTTAAAAAACTATAGTTTAAAATAATTTTAAACAAACTTTTGTTACTGCCATGCATCAGTAGTACGACAGAATTACAAACAATTTTTTTAAAATAATGTATTTTGAGAAATGATAATAAAACTAGCCTACTAAATACTTTTTTTTTGACTTTATTTACAAGGTTCGGACGTTTAGTTTTTCGAGCAGATAAAAAATTTTTTTCTTTGTTTGAAAAAAAGCACTAAGAATTATTTAGAATTGTATGAGTGAAGATCGTACACATTTTCATGCTTCATTAAATCATATAATTTAATCTCTTTTATTTTAAGTTAAAAAAACAAGTGATATACAATTGAGATATCCTTTCTTTAATTCAGCTAAGTAGGTTTTCTTTTAGACATTTTTACTGCAAAACTGTAATTTTTGTCAAAAATTGTAACACAACAAGTCTTCTTACCATTTGTGTTACTAAAAAGATATAGAAACTAAAGTTATGGCCGTTTGGCATAGATATGAAATCAATATTGAATAATTTTTCAATTAGGCACAAACCATAATAGTATGTGCCGCTTACACAAAAAATTATCTTATTTTGTTTTCCTTAGTTTCGTTTTTTCTATTTGATTTGCCTTCGTACACATATGAAGTTAATGCCACGTAAAATTTTTATTTTTTTAGACAATTTTGAAACTTTTCTGTATTGCTTTTTGCAACAAAAATTTTACTATTATTATATAATAAGTTTTAGTATATATCTATTGGTTTTATTACAGTGACAAAACTTTAGATCTAAATGTTTCTTTAAATTATTATTAATGTTTGAAATCTATTTGTATAATACCAAAAATACCAACTATTATTAAAAAACAAAATTTAAATAGCACATTTAATACAGAACAAGACTTTGGACAAATTAGACAAAATGATCAAAAATACATTTGAACGTACTATTTTGAAAACTAACCTGCTCTCAAAAACAATTTTATAAAAATTTTTAAAAGTTTATTTATTTCTTACTGAATTTTTATTGGCAATGCAAAAATTCTGACTCCAAAAGTTACAAAAAATATTGGAATTCTTTAAAAATTTCCCAGAGATTTAGACAATGCTTTAGCTTTTTTTGTCAGTATAAACCAAAACAAAACTTTTCTTTTAATTAAATTATTTAATAGTAATGTAAAACAAAATTTTTAAATTTATGTAATGATTTTATACCCGCTTTTTCTAATTTTTTAATTTTAAATTCAGTAAAAGCTCGATAGTATTTTTTTTGATCAACCTCACTAGTAATCAAACAGCATCGTATTTACTACTTTTATCCAGAAGCGACAGTTACTCGGACAAATCGGAAATGTCCCGACAATCAACCACGTTTGGGAGCGAACGCACGAACATGTCGTATATGTGGAACTATCTCTCTTACTCCGACGACAAAAAGAGGAAACGGGACATTCCCCGGCCGTCCCTGGTTGGGTCAACGTCCACTCACAGCTACTTGAACAGAGCTTTCCCCAGCCGCCCCTACAACCAGGTGGAATTGGGATATTTATCAGGTAAGCTACTTTTAGCACAAGTCAGCACTCTGAGTTTTTTATGTTAATAGTCAACCAATAACTTTTCGTGCACACATCTATGTGCTTGACCAAAAATAATTTGTTTCTTTGATCAATGTTTCTCATAATAACATTGCAGATTACCTATTTGAAGTTAATTACTTGACCAGAATTTCTTTTACAGCTAAATTTTGTTAAGGTTTAATAAGACTTACTCGAATTAATTTCACGATAGTTTAATACATTTTTGATTTAATTCATAGTGGGAAGAACAGTTTAGATAAACTTTTTATTAACTAATTGGGTGATGTTTATTATAACTTCAAATAAAACTTTTTCTTTAGCGTTGCAAAAAGTTAAATGCTTCATATTTAAGAACATTTTTTTCTTAGTGCAGCTTTGCATCATAAAACTATTTGCTAATTATTACGAAAGTAGAATTACAGCAAAACTTTTCTACCTTTTTCAGACATTTATTAAAAACACGCTGTATCTCAATCATAAAAGTAAATTGAAGATTAAAATGCCTGCATGCTACAAAAGCACTAAAATCACTTAAAAAAAAACTCTTGTTTTTATTGATAAAAAATAGATAAATTCGAGTTTTTCATTGTTCCAGAAAAATTTAGGTACGATTTAAAAAAGACTTTGTTTTGTACGGTAAGGTTTTTTAAACTTCAGACATTATTTTAATATAAAGGGTCATTAAATGCTTCAGAACCTACAAACCTAATAAGTTACAATAAGTTTGATAAGCGTGAACATTTTTAATAAATTCAAATAGTAGTTTTTCTATAAATATTAATGAGTGATACTTCTAATTATTTTTCTTGGTTAGCTGTTATATTGTGGAAGAAAGTGCAGCAATAACTAAAAAGAGAAATTTGTAACGGTAAAACCCGGTTTACGTCTGACGTACGGTATATGAGCGTGTAGGGTCAGCGTACATTTGTTTGTTGATTAAAATTCTTATGTTTAGTGTATACGCTGGATGTTCATAAGTGTACATTTTCCTTTACCGTCGCAAAAAACAGCTGATAATCAAAGTTCGTATGATAGATTATGCAGCAAATCAAGTTATTACTTGCTTTGCGTTACTTCTGCTATCTTAAGTTACTTACCAAAATTTCTTAAATAAAACTTGCATTGAAGTCTTTCTCAAGTACACATGTGACGTTGAAATAACAAATTTTTTTTAAAGGTGCTGAACTATTGTGGCAATGAGAGCAACTGCAAGCAAAAATTCTTTTTCAATAGTTTTAATCAAACAGAAAGTTTTAATGCTTGTTGTAAATTTCAGCGTTTTGGCTCCATTGGCAAGTTTGTTAATAGTAAATAAACTGAGTTATTTCTGTAAAAAACACACAATGCTCAAGCATACTTTGGCCAAAGTTCAACAGCATGATTGATATTTGTTTATTCTTCTCGAGGACAATTATTAATCTACATATTTTGTGGGGAGAAAATAAAAATGTTTCTTTTTCTAATGAATTAATTTTTAGAACTTAATTTTTAAAAAAAAATCATTTACAATCAAGTTTGCAATGATGCAAAACGTATTTGATTAAAAATTTTCTTCAAATAACAAAACGTATTTTGTCATTAACTGCTACTTAAAAACAGTTTAAAAAAATTTGTATTTGAAAAGTTGTATTTTTCAAGTAAATCAAGTTGTTCAATCAAATATCAAGACAGCATACTTTCAAAATGCCTATCTGAGACAAAAACAATATACAAGCGTTTAGTAAATATGATTTCTTATTTTAAGTGCATTTTAAATCACTTTTATTGTAGAATAAAAATTTCTTAACAAATGAGTTAAATTTTTATTTAATCTATTCAAAACTCGGGGTACTTTTGGGTCATATGTATCAAACATATTTACTTCTCATTTATCAAGTCATAAAAATAACATGCGGTTGGAGGACAGTGTCGTTATTTGGATACGTTCTGTCTGCTTTATCAATTAAATTCTGTTTTATCAAATTATATCAGCTGAAGCATATTTTGATGCGGTTCATTTAATAAAAGCGACCGGTTTTCCGATAAAAGTGACCCCCCTCTTATATACAAGCCACTTTAAAAATCTCTTGCAAAAGAACTGTTGAAACGACAGTTAATAAGAATAAAATATAATTATTAATACAGTAATATAATAGAGGAAACACATTGTAATTCAATAAAGATTGTAATCTAGTTGATTCATTTTTTTGTTGAAACTGAAAAAAATAAAAAGCAATCTAAATAAATTTAAAAGTAGTGTAGATATCAAGAAACTAGGTAAGGAACATGCAAAAATAAAAAAAATTTAAAACCAAACAAAAAACTAAAGTAAATGTCACAACTTTACTCGAGAAACCAAAAGAATAGTTGAGCTAGGAAACCCAAATATCTGCGCTAAAGTAAAGCCATGATTATTTTTATTTATGCCAGCTCTAGAAATAAATAGCAAGAAACCACGGTTTCTGACTAATTCACCAAATCAAACAAACTTGATCAACTCTTGTAAAGCTATATCGTAAATAACTACATATAATTATACAATATTTTTATAAAAACAAACTCACCAACTTTTTGCGGCAAAATTACAGAACAATATTTCAATATTTCAGCAGGCCAGTTTTTTATTTCTACTCTCGATTATTCAGAATCAACATTAAAAAGGCATAGATGACTAAGCGGTTAAGTCATGTAATTTTTTTCAAAGAAGCGCAAATGACGAAGCGGTCAAGCCATTTACCAATACTTTCCCACAAAGAAACTCAGAAGATTAAGCGTCCCAAGGGAAAATTTATTGGTACAAATAATGCCGCGTACAATATTATTTAAACAAGAGATAAAAATCCACAAAATGTAATATGTCACATTTCATTTATAATTTTAACCTCATAACCAGAACATTGAACAATTTAAAATAACGCTCTGGTTTAGGTTCAAATTCGGCAAATTTTATTTTTATGGGTTCAGCTCCGGTTCGGGTACAGCAAATTTTATTTTTCGGGTTAAGTTCCGGTTTAGGTTTGGCAAATTTTATTTTTAAAGGTTTTGTTTCAGTTCAGCTCTGATCGGGTTCAAAGAAAACAATTAACGGTTAATGCGATTTTCTTTCCATCTATAGAAAGAAGCTTCTAGTAAATCTGCACTTACTTACCTAAAACTAACTGTTGTACAAAATTTCAGTCTCGCGGCAAACTTTTTTGGAACCATTGTAAATAAAATCACACACAGCTTTACTTCAGCGCAGGTATTCGGTGACCTGGTTCAACTGGTCCTTTTGCATTTTCGAGTAAAGTTATGACACCATAATTCAAACACAGAAACAAAATTGCTTTTTTCAAGCACTGTTGTAGTGAATCGATATTGATCTTGTATTTAAAAAAAAACATATCTTAAGAGACTCTTCACAGCTTTTATTTTTGTTGCAGAGGAGGATAAACCATATTCCACAAATGGCGACGAAGAACATGGGGAATACAACCACATGTACGCCAAGCTTAACGTTATAAGATAAACGTTGTGGTAATTTAAAGGACTTTTAAGCTACAATTCAAATTTTAATCAATACAGTAAAATTGACCATATATACAGTATATATATATATCAAATTAAATATAAACACTGCAGATAAAATTTATTTATTAAAATTCGCGACAGAATGTTTCACCGTAAAAACGGTTCATCAGGCAATTATCTAAAATTAAAAGCAAAAACAAAAATAAATACAATAACCGAAATAAATAACCCGGAATAAATGCTAATAGAATAAAAATAAAAATAAAAAATAAAAATAAAAATAAAAATAGAATAAAAACGGGAAATTATACAAATTCGTACAACTTAAAAAACTATAAACAGCTATACCGTATTCAAATAAAATAGTAATAAGCGCAACTGTGCAAACGTAAGAGGATTTTTAGTCATTGTCAAGTGACGCGGTATAAATTTACAGAAATCGTGACTAATCAAAAATGAAAAAAGTTGCAAATGATATAAAAACCGAGTTCGATGCTTGGTGAAGTAACCTGGATGCTTGGTGAAGTTGATGCTAGGAAGTGAAAAAGTTGCAAATGATATAAAAACCGAGTTCGATGCTTGGTGAAGTAACCAAGCATCGAACTCGGTTTTTTATCATTTGCAACTTTTTTCATTTTTGATTAGTCACGATTTCTGTAAATTTATACCGCGTCACTTGACAATGACTAAAAATCCTCTTACGTTTGCACAGTTGCGCTTATTACTATTTTATTTGGATACGGTATAGCTGTTTACAGTTTTTTAAGTTGTACGAATTTGTATAATTTCCCGTTTTTATTCTATTATTATTTATATTTTTAATATTATTGTATTAGTATTTATTGCGGGTTATTTATTTCGGTTATTGTATTTATTTTTGTTTTTGCTTTTAATTTCAGATAATCGCCTGATGAGCCGTTTTTACGGTGAAACAGACTGTCGCGAATTTTAATAAATAAATTTTATCTGCAGTGTTTATACTTAATTTGATGATTTTGTTCTGATCTTCAAATCATTGACCAGTGTCAAAAGTGAATTGTCAGCATTGTCTCTTGTATATATATATATATATATATACATATATTGTACCCATACGTAAATAAAAATATCCTGATTGTATATAAAACATTAAATATTTATAATAAAAGTTACATTTTAAAATGTTTCTTTTTAATATCTGTTTGTTTTTATTTTTAAGTAGGAAAGTAGATTTGTTTTTTACCATGAATATTTTAAAATAAAATAGTAGCTTTCCTTTCTATATGACAACAAAATATTAATTTTTTTATTACTGTTTTGTTAAATAATTTCATGTCGATAAACGCAAGTATTATTTGTTTATGTGCATGAGGTCCAAATTGTAAAATTGACAGTTTTTATGTAAAATTTGTGTAGTAAGAATGTAAATAAATAACACTTTTTACTTTAAAACTATTTTGGTGTTTAATTGAAAAAATTCAAGTTTTGCATTAAATATCAACTTAGAAGTAATTCTGGTTAGGTAATCGATTGTGCCAGATATAAGATTGATTTCTATTTATTTAACTAGGTCGATATTCGATTTCTGCTTCAACTCTAAGCAGGGATGCAAACTCTATAGATTTTTTTCGAGTTTGAGTTTGAATTCGAGTTCATAAAAAATTCACAAGTCCGAGTCCGAGTTCAAGTTCCAGTTCTTTAATTTTTAATTTTTTGAATTTAAGTTCGAGTTTGAGTTCTATTTAATGCTGTAAATATTGAAAGCTCGATTAATCTATCTACACAATAACTTTAAAAAATTGGAAGGGTATCACGAAGAAATAAACAAAATGAAAGAAATAATGAAGCAAGCTGTTATGTAGGTGTAACAGCCAAAAAAATGTGAGGGGCAATACAGTTTTGCTCAAATTTTATGACTTTGACCGAATCAATCTGTAGTACACATTACAAAAATGCGAAGAAATTTTGTTTCAAATTAAAGAGAAGATCAAAAAAAGGTCTTCACTTGGAATCTGTCTCAAATTTTTTGACTTTTATTCCAAAAAAAGGTAGTGATCTCTAAATTCACCTCAAATCGTAATCTTTTTTCTAAATTTGAAAACTTTGTCCTGCAAAAGTAGTTGGTTTTCTGTGATCAAAAAAACTTTTGTTGCCCAAATATTTTCCTGTGGCTTCCCGAAAAATTCTGACTTTTCCCAAATATTTTCAAGTCAAATACAACTCAGTTGCATTTGAAATTTAACAATTTAATATCAAAACTAAACTTCAAAATATCATTTATTTTCTTTTCAATACTTTTCAATTAATGAATGCAACTATGATTGAATATTTTTAAGTTTGAGTTCAAGTTCAAGTTCAAGTTCGGCAATTTTTATTTTTCGAGTTCAAGTTCGAGTTTGAATTTGGCAGAAAATACCGAGTTGTTCAAGTTCAAGTTCGAGTTCGCAACCCTGTCTGTAAGTATAAACGCCGAGACGATTAAATCAACTAAGTTGTCCTTGACATACCGGCCCAGTGTACACCAACCCTTTAATCTTTGTTGTTGTTTTAACTTGCATCTGCCGGCTCAACTGTCAATGAAATTTAATAACTGAGGTTTTAATCAGATTTGTTGTATTTAAGTTGCGAGTTCGATAACAATATAAAAAAAATTTTTTCAAACTATTTTAAACTTATCAAAATGATTTTAATATAACTACTCAGTAACTCAAATTTTGTTGAGTATTAATGATTTTCTTAACAAAAGAAGATAATCTGTCAGTTTATTATGCCAATAACAGTTTCGTAACTCTTTTCTTTTTTGTCCAAAACAATATACATACTTGTATATTAATAATTGAAGTCAAAATCTTCAAAAAAACTGTTCTAACTATTTTCAAATTTAAGTAAAAACGTCACAAAAATATTTTTATTGTATAATTAAAAAACAAATTTTGTATCTTTTTCTAATATGTCAGAGCCGTTTAGCAATATTTTAAAACAGTGTCATACTTCACCAAATTCTGCATTTGATGCAGTCGGGTTTATAAAACATTGCCACGTAAAAGAAATTATTGCACACATAAAAAACTATTGCTTACACTTTACCACAGTGTAGCGAATAAATTATTTTTTTAGTTAATCCGCTTGAAAGCAACAATGTTTCAATTTCGGAATAAAAAATATAGCCAATATACTTTGAAATATAGTTTATTTAGGATGTATCGGAATTATAACTCATTCCATTATCAACTGCATAAAACTATCAGTTTCACGTATGTTTTACGTTTAACGTATCAGTTTTACGCAATTAATAATGGAATAAGTTACAATTCTGAAACATTCTAAATAAACTATATTTCAAAGTATATTGGTTATACTTTTTATTCCGAAATTGAAAAGAAAAAACGAAATTCAAAAAAGCAAGTATTGTTCCGAGAAATGGCTTTAATATTAAATCACGTGGTTTCTTTCTTCTTTGTATGCTTAGCGATCATTTCCCGCGTCTTTTTCCTCAAATTCCTCGTTTGGTTCATAGTCATCTACAGCGAAGAAAGCAAAAAATTTAAATTGTTTCATGATAACTCACGACATCTGATTGCTTCTAATTTGTGTTAAAATGTAAAAAGCGTAAGACAAAAATATCTTTTAAATCAAATCATGCCATCACTTAGTCTGATTCAAAATGTATATTTTGGCAATGATTTTTATTGATTACGTCATAATTATCTTAATTTGAATGCTTAAGTTTATGAAAATTTTTTCAACAAAAACTCCCAGCTAAATCTTCTTCTTCTTCTCCTTTCGGCCTTTCCCTTTAGTCAGGGGTGGCCACAGCGTATCATCATTCTCCACATCTTTCTGTCTTCAACATCCGTCTCCTTCGCACCAACTTGCCCCATATCTTCTTTCACTATATCTAAAAACCTTCTCTTTGGTCTCCCTCTTCTCCTCTTTCCCGGTAACTTCATTTCTATCATCTTTCTTCCTACATACTCTTGGTCTGTCCTCATGACATGTCCATACCACCTCAGCCTGCCCTCCCTCATCTTCATTCCTAACCGTTCAACCTTAACGGTACTCCTGATGTGCTTGTTTCTAATCTTGTCTCTTCTCGTCACTACCATACCAAACCTCAACATTTTCATCTCTGCGACTTCCATCTCTTCCAATTGCCACTGTCTCAAGTCCATACACCATTGCTGGTCTTACCACTGAACTGTACACTTTTCCTTTTACTCTAGTTGGTAACCTCCTGTCGCAGATTATTCCCGATACTCTTCTACATTCATTCCATCCTGCCTGTACTCTCTTCTTTACCTCTCTCTCACAACCATCATTTTCTTGCACCGTTGATCCCAAATACTTAAATTCCCTTACTCTTGGCACTTTTGCATCCTCCCTCTTTTTTTATTGTTTCGTCACCATTTCCTCCATTTATGCACAGATATTCGGTCTTTGACCTATTTACTTCCATCCCTCTTCTTTCCAATGCAGGATTCTAATCTTCGCTCCACTTTTTCCCTGGTCTCTTCACAAATCACAATATCATCAGCAAACAGCATCGTCCATGGTGGTTCTCTCCTTACTTCATCCGTTAGCCTGTCCATTATCACTGCAAACAGGAATGGGCTTAACGCTGATCCCTGGTGCAGTCCAACCTTAACCTTGAAACTTTCTGTAGTTCCTACTGCACACCTCACCACTGTTTCGTTTCCCTCATACATATCCTGTACTAGTTGTACATACTTCTCCACTATTCCGGATTTTCTCATACAGTACCACAGCTCTTCCCGTGGAAACCTGTCGTAAGGCTTCTCTAGATCCACGAATACACAATGTAGCTCTCTTTGACCTTCCCTGTACTTTTCCATTAACATTCTTAAAGCAAACATAGCATCAGTGGTTCCCTTTCCTAACATAAATCCATATTGCTGTTTGCTGATCTCCACTCTATCTCTTAACCTGGTTTCAATCATTCTTTCCCATACCTTCATTGTGTGGCTCATTAGCTTTATTCCTCTGTAGTTTCCACAACACTGTGGGTCCCCTTTGCTTTTATAGATTGGGATAAGCACACTCCTTCTCCATTCTTTTGGCATCCGTTCACCCATTAATAGTCTGTTGAACAGTCTGGTCAAAAACTTTATTCCCATCTTTTCCATACACTTCCAAACTTCTACTGGCAACTCATCTGGCCCAACTGCTTTACCTTTTTTCACCCTTCTTAGTGCGTTTTTTATTGCTTCTCTACTGACACAATTTATATCTTCATTAACCACTTCTGTTTCCTCTGTCCTAGGTTCTCTGTTATTTTTTTCGTTCATCAGTTTCTCAAAGTACTCCTTCCATCTCTTTAACACTGCTTCCGAATTTACCATTACAATATCATTTTCATCCTTTATAACCCTCACGTGCTGTACATCTTCCCCTGATTTGTTTCTCTGCCTAGCCAATCTGTACAACTCCTTTTCACCTTCTTTTGTTTCCAATATAGCATACAAATTGTCATAGGCACGTCCCTTTGCCATCGCAACTGCCTTCTTTGCCTTACTCTTCTTTTCTTTGTATATCTTTTTAGTATTTTCATTTCTTGTTTTGTCCCATGCTTTCTTTGCCCTTTCTTTTCTTTTATGCTTTTTTGAACTTCCTCATTCCACCACCATGTCTCCCTGTCTCCTTTTCGTTTCCCAAATTTTACTCCCAATACAGTTTCAGCTGTTTTTCTTAGCATTTCTGCCGTTTTGTCGCACTCATCAGGTAACCCATCCTTGCCTCCCAAAATCCTGGTCACCTCTTGTCTAAACGCTTCTTGACAGCTTATCTCTTTTAGTTTCCACCATCGTATCTTTGGCTTTACTTTCTCTGCTTTTTTCTTTTTCACCATAAGAACCATTTTGCATACCACCATACGGTGCTGCTTTGCGACACACTCATTCAATATTACCTTACAATCACAAATTTCCTTCAAGTTTCTCCTTCTGCACATCACATAATCTACTTGGGTGCCTTTTCCTCCACTCTTATACGTCACCCTGTGTTCATCTTTCTTCTTGAAATAAGTATTGACAATCGCCAAATCTATTCTTTTCCCAAAATCCACAACCATTGATCCTTCCTTATTTCTTGTTCCAGCCCCGTACCTCCCCATTATTTCCTTATCCCCTATGTTTCCTTCGCCCACATGTCCATTAAAATTTGCACCAAGAACCATCCTCTCTTTTTCGATATACTTTCTATCAATCCATCCAGGTCTTCCCAAAAATCATTTTTCTCCTCCATGCTGTTGTTAACCTGTAGAGCATATGCGCTTACTATATTTAGGATGGACCCATTTACCTCCAGCTTCATGGCCATTAGTCTGTCTGACAGCCTCTTCACTTCCAGGACACTTTCAGCCAGCTCCTCCCTCAGCACTATCTCTATCTCATTTTTTCTTCCATCAGCTCCGTTGTAGGATATTTTGCATCCATTTTGCTTTACTACCTTTCCACTTTGTTTCCTGTAGACACAATATGTCTACATTTCTTGGCTCCATCATATCTGCCAGCTCTCTTCCCCTTCCAGTCATCGTTCCAATATTTAAAGTACCCACCCTTATGAGTGAGCGTTTTCCTTTCCACGCTTCTCGCTGCTTCTTCACTCGCTTTCCTCCTCTTTTTTTGCTATTATTTTCACAATGTTTAGCAGTAGCATAATTTCCACAGGTGTCCTGCTGTGCGACACCTGAGGCGGTCGTTGGTAACCCGGGCTTCGACCGATCCGTTATGGATTGATGATGATTATGCATTTGTCTGTTTTGGCAAAAAAATTTTTACGCTGGATGCCCTTCCTGCCGCAACCCTCCCCATTTATGTGTGACAATAAGACAATGATAATAAGACAATGCATCTAAACTAGATATCCGTGTTGGTCAGTGGACAGACTTTACATGGAACTTATAGTAATTGAATAGCCCACCAAACATTTATGATTTCATCCCAAGAGTTGATTCCAGGCCTCTTGGTCTGGGCCTGCATAGGTAAGACTCAACCGCTTGCAAACTTGCGTTGGGCGTTTTCGGTCATTCTTGTTATTTATATAGGGTTTTGATTCCTCTTGTAATTGCGAGTGTGGCGCACATAAACAAAATGCAGACCATATCATTTCTGCATGCTTTACACAGCGGGCAACAAAAGGACGTCGTGGTCTATCAATCTTAGATACCAAACGCTGGCTCAAGAACGTCACTGCCATCCTCTGTTGAAACAAGAAAAAGCGGGTGATTTCAAACGATGACGACGACGACAAATGCGTAATATGCTATGAAAACCATAGCAAATCATGCAATGAGACCAAGTCGTTTCAGCGTGGCCTTAGACAAAAAACACACTGGCCATAAAGATAAGCCTTTAGCTTTTCTTTAAAACAAGAAAGACGGTCTGAAAAAATTTGAAAGTGAGTGCTTTGCTAATATTTGTCTGCAGAAATAGTAGAAGCGTCATTCAAAATCACTCACATGATTACTGTAAAGGAGAAATCTCACACATTAGTAAAACATTGATTAAACGGTGCATGTTAAAAGCAGCTGGTCTTGTGTTGTAAAAAACATACAGCAAGAAGATAGCAAAAATTTCGATCTCGGATTTTACGATCAAAACACTTATTGAAAAGCTCGCAAAGGAAATCGAGTGTCAAGTTTTCAAAAAGTTACCAGCTTTTTTATCAATTCAATGTAATGAACCAACTGATATTTCCCAATTGTCGCAGTAGTTAGTCAACATTCGTTTCAATTGAAAAAAATATGCTGTTTTGCAGACTCCTAGAGAACACATGTAGAGCATAAAATGCATTTAAAGTGGTGTTGACGTTTGTTGCAACAATAGTATTCCTTGGAAAAAATTGTGGTTGTCTGCACTGATGGTCATCGGACAATATTTAGATCTCGAAGTGAATTCATTGCAAAGATACAGGAGGAACTTTAATACGGTTAGATCTCATTGCGTAATTCACCGAAATGCTCAGGGCTCTAGAACTTTACCTATTGCCATGAAAGGTAGGTTTACAACAATTATACGAGCCGCCAACTACGCTAAAGCAAGTGCTGTCATTACAAAACTGTTTACCTAGTTATTTTATTTTTTAATTAACAAGTTAACAAGCATGTATGAAATAAAAGATGAACTTATTCTGTTTTTGTTGGTATTATCAAGGGAGGCGCAAGTTTTATTTCCGTGACGAAAGGGGGCACGTCTCAAAAAGTTTAAGAACCCCTGGTTTAAATATTTAATCTTAGAAACATTTTAGCAAGCAGTTATACTCGATAATAAACCAAGAAGTAAAATAGAGACGAGAAACTATTAATAAATAATAATAATTGACTACGTTTATTTTTTTAAATTATTTAATCAATTAACATCACCCACCATCAACTTGCATAGCATAAGTTGGAGAAGATTTAGTCAGAACCAAAGGCCTTGGAATTACACCCGTTTTTGCAAATTGCTTAAATTGAGAAAGAAAACTCGAAGAAAAATATGAAAGAGAAGAATTTGCGGAAACAAGACTTTCATTGTCCTTTAAGTCTTGTTGTTTTTCTTTTTTTCTACAATAAAAAATCCTTTTTATTCTGTGTAGTTCTTAATTCAAGTCAATGAAATATTTATACCGCGAGATTAATCTTGTTAACATTTACAGCATTTCAAGCTTTTCTTTTTAACATAAAAACTAATTTATTATATTGTGAGTTACTTTCTTGGCTAATATTTGTATATTTCTTTGGTTTTCTTTGGTGTTATTCCTAGAATTAAGAATCAAAATATAATTGTTATAATTGGGAATCAGAAAATCACAATCCGTTCATTATGTTGCAAGATTTTACGCTATAACTTACTTTTTCTTTTTATCCATAAAACTAAGAACAATCATGAGTATGATTAGCATTATCAAAAATCCACCAACAGAAGCGATCGTTATTATATGCCACGCTTTCCAAATTGCTCTTGCTACAACAACAAAAAAAAGAATAAAATCAAAAAAGAACTTTATTATCTAAGATTCAAAATGCCAAATTTTAACACGTTTCTAATCTATCTTTTAATATCATTTAAATTTATTCAAATATATTTACACGTAACTAAAAATTTTTTTGACAAGTAAAAAAAAATAAACTTTTTTAAAAAACGAATTAAAACCTTTATAGAATTTTAGTCTCGAACTAAAGGTTTCGATCTTACTTCTTATTTGCAAGAAGCAATTATGATATTACAAAAATATTCTCAAAAAAATAATATTGCGCAAGTTCTAACTTTTTAATCCGGCAAACATACCTCGTCAAAAATTTCAACTTACAGTCAGGTTATTATGTTTTAAAGTATCAACACATAAAACGTGTTGCCAACTTAAACCACTTACACAAATTATCTTGAGTTGTTTTCAGCATTAAAGAAGTGACAACAGAACCTTTCGAAAATAAAAAAATCTTTGAATCAAAAAAAGCAATAATTTTTTAGCGAGTTTTGATTTTATCATAACTATAAAAAAGAGATTGTCGAAGTTATTTTTCTGAAGTTGTTTACATTAATCTGTAAAAAAGAAAAGGATTTAAGAATGTTCTTTAAACCAATGCTATTCAAACATTTTAATAAGTGTATCGGTAGCACTCTTTTCATCATTCGGCGTACCAGTAACACATTTCAAGTAGAAAAACAGACAGCAGCCGGGTCTAAATCGATTTTAACAACAAATACAAAAGTGGCCCTGAAGTAAATGCAAATTGACTCAGTTTGATAAAATAGTCTGCTGCAGTTAGCATGTGATTATATTCGCAAATATGTTTGTTGTAGTTACATTCGTTTACCTCTGTTGAATATGTTAAAAAGTAAACAACTGTATAACTGCTTTTGGTCCACCCTGTACAATAAACAAAGTCACAAACACTTTTCATCTAGGTATCTAATGCAAAGTGTGGGCCTGCTTATTTTCTACCAACTTATTCGATTGAGGCTTATTAGTTGATAATGCTGCAAATCAATTTGCTCGACTTGGTGATTAAATCTTTAGCCATCGAATTTTTTTCTAAAAAACACACTCTATTCAAACAACAACTACACCAGTATATCTAATTTTAAACTGATCGCGTACCAGCAATCAAATGCTTGCCTACCGACACCGACAGGTGTACCGCAATTAAAGTAGAACAACCTCAAACCGATCTTTTGAAGCTTTCAGATTTTAAAAAGATTTTTTATGTTCATACCAAATTTTACCTAAATTTTTTTGCTTTTAAAAACATTGAAAAGATCCACTATTGTTTCAAAGTCCTACGGAGTTTACTTCAGTTGCACAATTGAAGTCGTTTAAAATATAATTTTTTAATATAAATCAATACAAAAAGACTTTACAAAATAAACAAAAATATTTTAGCGAAATTTGAGGTTTTAAATTATATTTGTATAACATACTTTAAAGAAGCCAATTACAAGTTTAAGAATATTTGAATTACATTCGTGTAGTTGGTCTAGCAAAAAACCGCTAAACTTGTTTTTATTGATATCTATTTATTTTTTAGCTCCTTTTCATGAAGACAGATTCCGTCAGCGTTCATGAAAAGAAGCTTAAAAATAAATCCAAATTTTGTGTGATTTGGCTTTCAGTTTAAAAACGTAATAATTAGTTTGTGATATAGCACATTTACTTACTAGCGTTTGATGTTTGGTTGGGCCAGTAGTCAGTTTGTGATGGTTGGAGTGCAGTTGATGTTGTTTGCAATGAATTCGTAACTGCAGACAAATGTTTGTTAAATTCAAGCATTAGCAATAAAATTTTAATCGCTCAAATTTAGTCAAAACTAAACCAGAAAGCTGAAATTTTAACATTGGATATTATACAAAGCGATTACGAAATGATTCATTGTTTACCACTAAAAAAGTTTAAAACCTTAATGTAAAAGCGACTTGAATTTACTCGTCATGGTTTTGAAAAAAATTGCGGAAAACTAAATAGCGTAAAACAAAAATGCCAATTAATTTCAGGTTTTAAAAGTAACACACATACTATAGAATAAATACAGGTTTAATAAATCCATCATTTATGATTCATAATTTACAATAATAGTTAATGTAAACGATCCAATCAATCCTCAAATTTTTTATTCCAAGTAATTGCTTTGTCCTTGTCAGCCATTTTCTAATGTATTCTACGATTAGAATCTTGTAATATAATGATAACCTTAGCAGCTTGTCTAAAAAAAAATTATTCTTTTTCAATTTTTTGGACGCTGTCATAATGCTGATGACCTTGATTATCATGGTCTCGATTTAACTCTTCCCTTGCCGTGTTGTTGTCCCTGGTAAAAAGTCAAGCAGTTGAAAATAGCTTCTAGGGATAGTAACCTTGATCTGTCGAGGTAGCTTGAAAAAAAACTGATTAGATTTGTCTCCTGTTGGTTGTGCTTTTGACACAATAATGTCACTTAATGATTAATTCAAAAAACAGATAAAAAATTTTTTAACCGGAAAGCAATATCTTGTTATCTCCAAAATCAGTTCAAGATAATATTTTAGCGATTGGTCTGATTCAAGCCTCAGTTATCCAGAAAATAGGATTTTAGAGCCGAGATATAAAAAAAAGAAGTCTTTGTTTGAATTGTAAATTTGAAACACATTGAACAATTGAATACCGCGACTGAGAATTTCACTATTACAATAACAATGTACGTGTATTTCATTACAAGTGCGATACAAAATGGCGGAAATTGTTTCAATCTCATACAGCAGAACCATTTAATCTTGTCTCAGTCAGAAAAGGTTATACTACAATCCAAATAAGAAAGTTTTTCCAAGACGTTTTTTAAATGGGCTAAATTCAGTCAAGGCAAAACCAGCTGCCCTTTAAAACCATTAAACTTTCACAACTATTCAAAAATGTTATTTTCATTATGAAAAGTAAATTTATACTGTGTAGACTTCTTGAATAATATCATTGATTTAAGTCCATAAAACAAAACTAGTGTTATTGTGTTGTTATTATAAACAAAATCCATATGAAAAGTGATACCAGACGAAACTAATTATAAGTAAAAAAAACTTTAAAATTTAATTTTATATTAATTTGCAATAGAAAAATTGTACTCGTTTTTTATTTTTAATGTTGTATTTTTAATTTTTTTAATCTTTTTCTTCTGACGCAATTTAATTTAAAAAACTACAACATTAATGATTTTATTCATAACTGGTTTTCCTCCAATTGTTGAATAAATCATTAGACTAAGTCTACTTCAGGTTGTTTTCATTAATGTTTTTGTTCATGATATTAATGAATGCTTATGTTTGTGGAAATTCATGATATTACCTTGAATGCCTTTTAATTCCTAAATCAAAACTACAATTCTGAATCAGATAGTAATTTAGTGCAAACTACTTCATATTTGTTCTATATTTTATTAAGAATGTTATGTCGTCATTTATTGAAAAGCAGAAAAATTTATCTTTGATTTTTAAATCCTGTTCTTGTGTTTATTTTCTCAATTACTGATTTAAGTTCTAGTGATGTATGTAGTGAATGGATTCGGTTTTTAAAAGAAAACTTTTGAATAATTTTTTTTTACATTTTTCTGATGTTAATCTTTACGTTTTTTAATATTTTTAACACGTAATAACTTTGCATATACATTATACAAAAGCTTTTTATCCCACTCAATAGCAGACATAACAAAAGAAACGAGCAGAAGAAATCTTTCAGCATTATCAGTTTAATTAGCAGCAACGAAAAAATTTACTTGATACAAAACAAATACCAAGCCCAAAATAAATAACAGTGTTTTAGAATTACGTTTATTACTTAACAGTTTTAAAATATTCAAAAACCTTTATGATTTCTTAATGTTCTGGTGTCTTTCATACTTTAACTTTCTGTTTATACTGTAACTAAGACTTTTATGTCCATGGTTTTGATTTAATTGCTTTTCGTCAAAATTTTCTGGTAAATTCTATCAGAAAATAAATAATTTTTTATATCTTGTATTGACTGGACATAATTTGATTCACCACATAATTTACAGTAGTTACCTTGCCCATAAAAACTTTTACTTCCTGCAGGTGATATTCAAATAAATAGAATAATAAATAATAATAACGTATGTAATTACTGGTACGCTCATATATTAAAAGCAAGACAAACATTTAATGTATTTACCTTGCTCTTTAATGTACGTAATTACTGTTAGGGTCATATATTAAAAGCAAGACAAACAATAGCAGTGATTTTATTTTGATTAAAATGTATGTACGCGTAATTACTGGTAGGCTTATATATTAAAAGCAAGACAAACATTTAATGTATTTACCTTGCTGTTTAATGTATGTAATTACTGTTAGGCTCATATATTAAAAGCAAGACAAACAATAGCAGTGGTTTCATTTTAATTTTTAATTAATTATTGATTAAAATCAATTTTAATTTTTAATTCTGTATTTTGGGGGGCAATACGTTAAGTTCATAATATCGTTTTTTAATTTTGTGTTTATTTGAGACAGAAAACAAGAAAGAAAAAAGATTTGCTACAAACAAAGTAAAAAACTCGTTTTTTATGATTAGTTATCACCGGAAAGAAATAGCAATATGGTAATAGTTTATTTTACAAAGTCATCAACTGCTTAGATTACACCACAAAGTTTTTATAGGCTGGCAAACAGTGATGGCGTTAACAACATGAGGGCCCGGAAAAAAACGGGGAGCCCTGTAACAAAGGACATAACAGCTTAACTGTTTAAATATTTATGGATGACTGTTTAATCATGCACTAATATAAATGCAAAACTAGTTAGGCAGTATTATGCAGTACCATATCATACAGAAAATAATAAATGCATTAATTAGTTTACCAATTAAAGAGCAAGGCAATCTTTTTTTTACAGCAATTGATTTAATTGCTTTGCTTTGGCTCATTTGGATTTAGTAAAGAGTTACTTTAAAATAACAAGAATGAACAAAACTCTGATTAAACTTGGTAAAAACACAATTCAATAAAAGTAACAACAAAATATTGAAATTTTCAAAAAATACAATGTTGACTAAAACCTTATGTTTTTAGTGCTTTAAGCAACATAATTAAAAAAGTTGAAAGAAGTTATTACTAGTTCAAGTTTTTAACATTATTGCATCACAAAAAAAAATTCATTGCAAATGAGATACTAAACCAATGAACTAAATGACTTGTCATGTTCAAACAACACAAACCAATGAGCCAATCAGTGATAATTTTAATTGTAAAAAAAGTCTAAGAAATATTTTATAAACAAGAAAAAACAAAATATTGGAATAAAATAAATCAACAGGTATAAAACTAAAGATATAAAATTTCACAAATGTAAATAACAAAATAAAATAACAAGCTAAAATATAAAAAACAAAATAAACTAACAAATTTCCATTGAAGAACAATTCAAAACAACTTTATTTAATAAAAAATAAGTATCTGTGTACTTTTTATTTCATTAATTTGGTTAAGAAAATATCAAGTTGCTTTGAAACTTAAAGCTATATATATAATTGGATTTTTATGTGTTGATTTTTTAGAGTGAAGCTAAGGTCAATTAACATAGTATGGATTTTAAACTAAACTTCTTGTTTTATTTTATAAATGTTTGGAATAAATAACTAAAAATGCTGTTTTGTAATATCATATAGTGCACAGATATGCAATCGGTCATATATTTTCCAATTTCCAATTTTCATGTATTATTCAAAGTTAATAAATTCAAGGTTATATATGCTCAAAAGTTATAATTTAATTTTTTTTATGAATTCTCAGTAGTGAGTTTTAAAGAATGTTTTAAAACCTTTGATCCAACCTCCGATAGAATTTACATAAATAAGAAAGGTCCAAGCCTATATGAACTGGAGTAAAATTAAAATATTTTGCAATATTTGTACACTAAAATCAGTCAGTAGGACTTACATGTTAAGGATAAATAGATCATCATGTAAAAAAAACTTGTGATGATACTGGGGACAAAAATTATACATGTGTTGAAATAAAGGAGGGGCCCTCAAGAAACACAAATTTGGAAAAATGAAAGAAGAGGCTATAAAACTTTGCATAAATTGACATGAAGGAGGCCCTCAAAAGTTGTATCCATGTCAAAATAAAGGGTGGGTACTCAAGTTATGCGTCAATTTAATACAGGGAGCTCGGGCGACTGCCCGGTTTACCCAGTACTAAAACCATTACTGCTGTCAAGGGTAGTTTTAATTTATCGATTACCCATTTTATTAATATTTCGATGGCTATTTTTATCTTTTACGCCACTTCTACGCTCAAGCTATTTTTAACTATAACATCTGGCATAAAGAAAAGAATTGGTTGAATAAAACTATTAAAATATTTTCCTGGAAAAACAAACACGGTTTTTTGTATTTTATAAAGAGACTCATTTATATTTATAATTTCTACAAGAATATATTTGGGAAATGAAAATGGATTTGTAGGCTACAATAAATATGACTTAAGTAAATGTTAAGGAAAGATTTGAGAATACAAGTTATATATAAAAGTACTATTAAAAATATTTCTTTTGGTATTTACGTTGTAAATAAACTATTTCCAAAAGTTGGCGTGATTACAAAATATAAAAGTGAGATTTGAGAGCATTTCTCAATTGAAAATAATACATAACCACTTAAGATTTTGGTTTGCTTGAAAAATTTTTTCTTTGTTATCATAAAAACTTTTATCAAATTACATACAAAATATGGCTCTTAAAATATAAAGAATAGTATTTAAGATACGCAGAAAAATATATAAAATTTATTTTGTATAACAAATTAAAATTGTAAATGTTATTATCAAAAAAATTTTTTTGTTGTTCAGTATTTAAAAAAAGTTTTACTTAGCCAATATATTCACCACTAATTTGCTGCCTGAAATTTTTAAAAGTATTCGACAAAATGGCTGAAATTAGTTTTTTCCTGTCTTTTTTGGTTTCGTGCTGGGTAAAAATTTTAACTTGAGAAAAAGTCATTTATGATTGTTTGTATAAGGGATTGTGTGCTCTTGTCAAGTATAAATTCCAAAGATCATTTATCACAAGTTATCTGTAAATGCTTTGCAACCAACAATCGCGGTAGAAAGGTCAAAATGGGGATAGATGCAAAATTTAAAATCAAATGCTTTTAAGAAATCCACACCAAAATAAACTCTTACAAAACACTCTACTGCAATAATGCGTATAAAAACTTATTGAAATTCCCTTAAATATGAATTTATCAATTACTTTTACTCGGTGAAACATTTAAAAAATCTTCAAAAAAAATTTAGATCTGTTAAATGTCTTCTGAGATTGGGTTTCCACTTAATTTTTTTTATTCTGTATTTGAACTTAATATTTAAAAAAAATTGAACTAGTCTGTAACAGTTATATTTTCAGAATTTTTTGGTCTTCAATATTTAACTGCATAATGCGAATGTAAAAGTTGAAATTTACTGTCAAAATAAAGTTGCTAATGCTGATGATGCTTATACATGGCTCGCAATATACTAAGCCGATTTTATTTTTGATTATCCATATTTTCTTTTCAATGTGAAAGAGTTAGTTTGTATTAATTAATTCCAGATCGGGCAGCTAGACTCAAGTGATTTGAAGCAAATGACTGCACGATGACACAACATAAAATTATTCAACCGATGTCGTTCGAGAATGAGCCGTGCTCCATACAAGCTTTTATTCAACTTAGACTTAGAAACAATAATAAACTGTTACGATTCGACAAATTCACAACCACCTACGCATTATTTGGTAAAAGCCCAGACAATCTGTGCAGCTCAAGGCGATTTTTTTCCATCCCCAAAACAATGCTGCAAAACGGTAACAAATTTAAAACAAATAAATCAATTCAAAATTTTATGTTGTAATTTTACGTTGTAATTTTACGTTGAGAACATAACAAACAAACTTTGAAACAGTTAAAGTATCAAAGCAGTTTTAATATGCATAAGTGCGTTTTTTCGTAGGGCCCGTTGTCGTCAATCACTAATCCGTATTAGGAGACGAAATTGTACCTAAACTACTAATGGTAAAATGCAAATTATAGGTGTTCCTTTAACTTTCTACGAAATAGTATTGAAATTACTTTTGCTTGTTGTTATGAAATTGGTGTTAGTTTTGTAGTTTTTTTCATTGACAATGTTTTAGCTCTATCTGAGGAAAATTCAATTAGATTTGTGATAAATTTATTTACTGAACTTTAAATGCAAATGCAAAAAGTGCTTTGACTCTATGTATCCTAATTTATGTTAAAAGCGACTTATAAGTTTTGTATATTAATACCAGCGACGTAAGATCCAAACCTAGCAAATTAAAAGCCCCAAAAAATATCTTTGTACAGAGAAATGCATAAAGAAAATCTAATATTATTGTCAAAAATTAAGTTTACTGCTAGAAACTAAATTTATTGTAATCCGCACATTAGTTCATGATTTTACTTATTAATCGCGATCAATAACGGTAAAAGCATTTTTTAACTATTAGGCAAACTTATTTATACAAGTAAAAGTGTTTAACTTTTCTGTTGACAAAAACCTCCAGCTGTTCATACCTGCCGCATTTTTTTTGAGTAGTCTTTTAGCGCTACATATAAATTAAATAGTTTTTGTATAGTTCTTTTATTATAACTTTTATTAATAATATACGTAATATCTTATTGTATATAATTTTTTTCTAATGATCTTTATTCTACAAAAATTTTAATGTTTATCCAAAAACTGTAATAGTTTACAAAAAATTAAAAGCATTATTTTTATACCTGCTTCTGTGTTTATACTCTCAGTTATTGATAAAGCGCTGGTAGTGTCCGTTATTTTGACTGGTTCGGTTTTTGAAGAAATGGCGTCTAAATGTTATTTTTAAGTATTAGAAGAATTTACAGACCATATATTTACAAAGTTATCTTACGTGACGTAACAGACATGACAATAGAAGCAAAGCGAGAAGATGTTTCAGCAACATTTGTAGTAGTAACATCATCTGCATTATGTTAAATAAAATAGAAAATAACTCTATGCATCCACTAGTATTAACCGTAAAGTTGACATCAAAAAAGAAAATTTTAAATAAAAGTTCGACATACATATTCTTATAAAGAAAAATGTAGAGCAAACACCGTATTACAGCAGTTTTATGTTTTAAAGAAAAAAATGCATATACTGTAGAACAATTATATCTATTGTCATCCATACATTGGTTCATGATTTAACTTATTAAGTGTGATCAAAAACGGTAAAAGCGTTTTTTAACTGTATAAGGCAAACTTATTTATACGAGTACATGACAGCTGTTCCTGTTTACGCCATTGGTATGAATAATTTTTTAGGGTTATATATAAATTAAATAGTTTTTTGTATAGTTCTTTTATTATAACTCTTATTAATAATATAATATCTTATTGTATATAATTTTTTTCTAATGATCTTTATTATACAAAAATTTTAATGTTTATCCAAAAACTGTAATAGTTTACAAAAAATTAAAAGCATTATTTTTATACCTGCTTCTGTGTTTATACTCTCAGTTATTGATAAAGCGCTGGTAGTGTCCGTTATTTTGTCTGGTTCGGTTTTTGAAGAAATGGCGTCTAAATGTTATTTTTAAGTATTAGAAGAATTTACAGACCATATATTTACAAAGTTATCTTACGTGACGTAATAGACATGGCAGTAGAAGCAAAGCGAGAAGATGTTTCAGCAACATTTGTAGTAGTAACATCATCTGCATTATGTTAAATAAAATAGAAAATAACTCTATGCATCCACTAGTATTAACCGTAAAGTTGACATCAAAAAAGAAAATTTTAAATAAAAGTTCGACATACATATTCTTATAAAGAAAAATGTAGAGCAAACACCGTATTACAGCAGTTTTATGTTTTAAAGAAAAAAATGCATATACTGTAGAACAATTATATCTATTGTCATCCATACATTGGTTCATGATTTAACTTATTAAGTGTGATCAAAAACGGTAAAAGCATTTTTTAACTATAAGGCAAACTTATTTATACGAGTACAAACTTCTCTGTAGACATTTGTTTAACAAATTGACATTGGTTTATACTTACGCCATTGGTATGAATAACTTTTAGGGTTACATATAAATTAAATAGTTTTTTGTATAGTTCCTTTATTATAACTCATAAAAATACAGGGTGTCCATAAATTATCGTTACAATTTTCAAAGTTTGTTAAAATGTTATTTTTTTAGAAATTTTCATTTGATTTGTTTTATGGTGAAGGAAAATGCTTCAAGTTTTTTATTTCTTAGCAGGTACTTGTGGAAATAATTAGGTTTAAACTTATAATTCATCCAGTGATTAAGCAAAATATTTTTGAATTTACTAGCGGAAGTAGAATTTATGAAAATGAGCACTCCGCAGGAAAAAGCCCAGTGTGTTTCTTGGTTTATAGAGACAAAGTCAGACATCCAAGCACAGCGAAACTTTAGTCTGATGTCTGACTTTGTCTCTATAAACCAAGAAACACACTGGGCGTTTTCCTGCGGAGTGCTCCTTTTTATAAACTCTACTTTTGCTGGTAAATTCAAAAATATTCTGCTTAATCACTAAATGAATTATAATTTTAAACCTAATTATTTCCACAAGCACCTGTTAAGAAATAAAAAATCTTAAAAGCATTTTGCTTCACTATAAAACAAATCCAATGAAAATATCTCAAAAAAATAAAATTTTGACAAACTGTGAAAATTGTAACGATAATTTATCGACAGCCTGTATAATATCTTATATGTATATAATTTTTTTAAATTATCTTTATTCTACAAAAATTTTAATGTTTATCCAAAAACTGTAATAGTTTACAAAAAATTAAAAGTATTGTTTTTATACCTGCTTCTGTGTTTATACTCTCAGTTATTGATAAAGCGCTGGTAGTGTCCGTTATTTTGACTGGTTCGGTTTTTGAAGAAATGGCGTCTAAATGTTATTTTTAAGTATTAGAAGAATTTACAGACCATATATTTACAAAGTTATCTTACGTGACGTAACAGACATGACAATAGAAGCAAAGCGAGAAGATGTTTCAGCAACATTTGTAGTAGTAACACCATCTGTATCACATTAAATAAAATAGAAAATAACTCTATGCATCCAATTAGTATTAACCGTAAAGTTGACTAAGAAAATTTTAAATAAAAATTCGACATCAAATTGCACATTTATACTATGGCTGAATTCTTGTTTTTATAATCGCATATCATCGTTTTTTATAATCGCATAGCATATCATTGTTTTATCTGTTCTTTATTTTCATAAACTGTTGGTGGTTGTTTTTCGTCCAACCAAATTAATTTGCAGCGTTTTAAACTTCATTTTTAAATTTACTAATAAGATGTGAATGAATTTAAAGTGATATATCCCAAATATGTTAAAGTTATAAAAAGAAGGATTAAATGTTTTACTAATCAAAAGCCCATTAGGCCTACCAGAAAAATAAATATTTGTATACTATAGTATTTATTAAACACTACGCTTTATTAATTGAAACCACAACAGTTTGTTTCATCTTATCGAATCGTCAGGTGGTTACTAGAAAACAAAAATATATAGTTATTTGTGGTAAAAATAATACGCTTGAAATAGATAACACGTAGTTAATTATGCAAATAATTAATACAGCTCCTGTGACGTCATAGAGAAAAAATATATCAAAAATATGAAATGCAAGTATAGAGGTTTGCATCAAAGGTGAGGGAAGTCGAGTTAGGAGTGTTGCAAAAAATTAAAATTTAAAGGAGGAAGGGAAAATCTACAAAGCAATGAAAAGGTTGCGGGAGAGATCGCATGAGGTGAAAAAGTTAAGTAAGTGAAGGACAGTGCGAATGATAGTAACCGGATTAAAATAACGGACAAGAGAGTTAATTTAATTAATTTGAATTTGTTTTTGTGGCGATGAATACCGGTAAGCTTTGTTCGTTTGTAGAGTGTTGTTAGTTTGATAATAGTGATTTAATTCAAACACAAAATAATTGTAATATTAAAATAGGTGAAGTCGCGAATAACTACCAAAGGTTTTTCAATTTAAATTTGTTTTTATGACGGCATTTCCTATTTAGTTTCGATCTTTTATTTAGCATGGAAGTAGGATCCGCTCGAAGGATAAAAATTTTTTCTACTAAGCAGAGGTTGCACCATCTCACTCCCGGAGAGTATGGTGCGGGCCGCGATGCTCCAATCGATGACGGGGTTTTTTCCTGCGTTTTTAGCTTGCCAAAAGGCTTTAGACAGCTCGGTGGCATTATACTTTTGTCGACATTTAAAGCTCTGATTATGGTTGTTGTAGCGAGTTTTAAATTCGGTTTCAGTACAACCATAATAATTCTTGGCAATGCCACCTGATGTTAGGCTGGCTTTGTAAATGATGGAGCTTTTGTGGCATAGTTCCTTCATCGGGCAGTTGGTTTTAGTCCCGCAGTTACAAGGTGGCACAGTGTTAGCAGGCTCGGCTCTTTGGGTAAGGAGCGCTTTGTTGTGCCTCTTCTTTCTTTAAAGAAAGAAACAGCTTTTCTTTAAAGTAAGAATTGATGGTAGCTTTGATGGCAGCTTTTCTTTAAAGAAACAGCTTTTTTTAAAGAAAGAAGAGCATTGATGGTAGCTGCTCTTTCTATTTGAATAAGTGCTTTCATTAATGTACATATGTATATATATATATATATATATATATATATATATATATATATATATATATAAATATATATACAGAAGTCTTTCAAAATTTTTGGTTGGTGTTCATAAGTGATCAATGACGTCGAGTCAGAGCGATTAAATAATTAAATTTCAGACCACAAAATTTTTTTAATTTAACATTAATTTTGTATTTATTAATAATTCTATTTTATTGCAAATAAAATAAAATTAATGTTAACTTTAAAAAATTTTGTGGTCTAAAATTTAATTATTAGATATATATATATATAATATATATATATTTACTTACCAACTTTTCTTTGACATATATACTGCATGGGGCCTTCGCAAGAATAGTCTTTCCATTTTCCATCAAGCAATCCCATCATCAGAACGCAACTTTCAAGCTGGTTGTTTGATGGTTCGCCATCAGCCCAGTTTGTGTAATCACCAGCAATAATTGAAGAACCGTCCACCCACACAAATCCATCATCTCCCACCGATTCTCGCGTTAATCCGATCACCACTGTATTGCCTGCAACAAAGAGAGTTGAGTGGAAGAGCTTGTTATTCAAATTTAAGATAAACTACAACATTTTTCTGGAAGATTTAAACAAAACTTAACTTTAATTTACATTTTGACAAACTTAACCGGTTTAGTTAAGGCGGAGTTATTAGAATTATCCAAAAAATTGTGCTTCTTGCTTTAAAAGTGATGTAAGAAAACCCGGTGTTTATATTGATAACCACAATTTGGGTTGAACGAGCTGGCAGTGTATAAATATACTATCATGGCGCCGAAAAAATAAAAGAAGAAAAAATTCAGCAGTTGGTAATAATATTTATCGCAGTCAATCAGCCATTTTGTTTTTAAGAAGTCTTCCCATATTTTTTCACTTACCAAGTTCCCCCGTCAAGCCAAAGGCAAAGTTTTGAATTTCTTCTGACTTAATCACAATCAACTGAGCGTTGTTTTTTGCGCATTCTGCAGCGGCAGAGCTATAACCTTGGACATAATTCACGGAAAAATAATATTCGCAGGCACCGAGCCGGCTCCACACTTGCGCATGCGCAATCGGCAAAAAGAAAAAGAAAAAAAAACGATTCATCGTGATTTCGTAAAATTCTTATTTAACTGCAAATATCAAGTTTAAATATGCGCCTGTTCACAATGGCGTAAACAATAAAGTTTCAAAAGACAAAAATTGAGGATAAAATGTTTGTTAAAATTTAACGTTAAAATAAACATATTGAAGCAGCAAAAACTTTAATTCTTTAATTAAATTTTTAAGAATAGGTTTTGAAAACGACTTTAAAAGCAAAAGCGGTTTTTTTGTTTCTCTCAGATAAATGCTTTTGATAAGAAAATGAAACGATTTCAATTTACAGTTTTTATTAATCTAATCCAATTATTTTTTTTAGTCATTTCATTCACCTTTCATTAAATGCCATCAGTGGCTCAGTGGCTTTTGTTGGTTCTTAAAATTTTAAAGACAAAGAATAAAATTTTTAAAACTTTTTTAAACTAAAACCTTTTTAATCTTTTAAATTTAATGTACATTTGACAGCTTCTAATTTAACTTAATAATAACCACTCATAAATTAAATAAATATACCTGTCGTGGTTACCACTCACATAATTTAATGCAATTGAAGTCAACCAATTTTTTATCAATATTATCAAATGATAATAACGTCTAGTATTTATTTAAAACTCAAAAGCACATTTTCAAAATGGTTGTGCCAAATTGGGTAATTAAGTTTTACAAAAGCCTTTCTTCTTAAATAAATATTTATCTTTCTTATCATGTTTCAGAAAGTAATAAAATATCGAAATAAACTCTTCATTTGAAAATAACCACTTCAAAATTTTAACAATTACTTTTGCACAACTTGTATGCAACTTAAACTTAAATCATTTATTAATAAATTCGTTCCAAAGAAATTTAAAGATTTTAAGAGAGATTAATTGTTTGTAAGTTTTCTAAACTCAACACTTTACCAAAACATTTAGCAACGATAAAATAACAAAAGCATAAGTAAGTCCAAATATTTTTAAATTTTTTATTAAGAATTTTTCTGTAAACAAAAACTTTGATTTTATAATTAATCAGTGGTTTTCGGAGTTTATCTAACTCTTATCCGGCAGCAAAAATCTCTTTGTAAAGATTAAATGTGATTTGATTATTTGGCGTACATTGAAAAAGTGAAGTAATTTTTATTTTTTGTTTCGATCAATAACATTAAATTATTTACCAAAGCGCCTGAATCATTATGTGCATAACCGATTTATATCTTTCATGTGATTTTTATGAAGGTCAAAACAACTTTGGTACTCATCACAGCTTTAAGGCGAATAGAATGGTCAGATTGTAGTAAATAAACAAATATTAACAAGCTTGTTTTCTCTTTTTAAAGATTCATTAAAACCAATGCGTTAATGTTCAGGACTGAAAAAGTAGAAAACTTAAAACAACCCGGAAAATTTTCTGCGTAATTTGGAAAATTCAAAAACTTAGTGATATTTTTTCTTAGAATTGCTTAAGATCTACAGGAGAATTCCATTAAAATAATTGTCTTTTATTTCAGCTAATAAAAACTAGATAAAACAAGTAAAAAGCTCTTGCTGAGGGCTAAAATTCTACAAAAGCTCAAATGATGAGTTTTAAAAATCAAAATAATTACTGCAATTAAAAACAACAGCGATCCTTTAAAAAACAATATCATAAAAGTAAAATAAAATTTAAAAACTACAAGCCTAAAGAACGACTTATAGCAAGTGAAACTTTACGAGTAAAGTTTGAATAAATTAAAGCACTTCGGATGTAAACTTTTATAAAAAATAAAACTACGCTAAGTGCTTTAGACATTACGTGAAACTACTCGATTGAAGATCTGCTGTAGTGTTATTTCAAAAGTATTAAACTTTCAAAGAAGCAGGAGCTATCTAAAATAAGCATTAAAAGAAAGCAATAATTATCGGTTTAATCAAACAACAAATTTCCTGAAAACGTATGTAATAGACAATGTTTTCGTAATAAAAGTTCATAAACAAAAGACGATGATTTTTTTTACTTTTCCACCCACTTCATTGTCAAATTGTTTTGATTTGAAGGAATTCAATGAGTCATAAAGTATCTTAATTGTGATTCAATACAAGTAAAAATTTTAGCTTCATTAAAATAAGTTTAAAACTTTCCAGAGTATTTTTTTGTTTAAGTTTTTAGATTAGGCCTAATGATAACTTCGATTGGTTATGTGAATTGATTTAACAAACCGGTGTCTTTATAATCGCCGAATATTTAATGATCCTTTTTCAGCATTACTCAGCACCGAATAAAACATTAAAAGCTAAAAAGAAAATATAAATTAAAACTGCTGACACAACAAAGTATAAATCGATTGTAAAAAAATTACAGCTATGTTTCAATCGCTGAACATTAATAAACAAAACTAAAACTACTTTGCCGTTTCTGGAAAAGTTACTTCTGTTATTCAGATTTTTATATATAATTAAAGAACACTGCAGCAAAAAAGGTCCCAAAAAGAAATAAAATAAGGGAAAAGGCACAATGCATTCATGAGAAATGCTATGCTGTTTACTGGGAGATTGAAGTTAGTTAGTTTAACGAGTATTAAAACAATTCTTAAATAAATAAATCTAAATTTGTATTTTTTAATAATTTTAAGAAAATATTATAAGATTTTGAAAAATTTTAACCTTTAGACAATTTAATGAAAAAAAGTAGCCGTCAAGAAGAAAAAAGCTAAAAATAAATATGCTTTTTTTCAATTGCTAAATATTTATTGATTAAATCAATTGCGTTGGTAATTACTATTCTAGTTATCAACTTATAAAAATTTTACCAAACTTTATATTGCAAACATTCTTTTAATTGTAAATTAGGTTTTTTTTAAATTGTGTGCTTAGCAATGCGATAAGCATAACTTTTAAGTTTTTGTTTCGTAAACACAGACACAGACATTAAATGTAAAGAATGCGCGCCTTCTCTCATTCATTGATCAAGGAGACATGAAAGAGGAAGACAAGGTTTGCTGAAAGTGTGAGATTAGATTAGTTAAGCATAAACAAAAAAATCAGTACTTTTAATCAATTGACGACTAAGAGATTATTCGCTATCAGTAAAAGTTATTGAATTGTAAGGTTTGCAAACTTGATTACATCACACCAGTTGTTAGCAAATAATGGTTCTGACAAAAGCACTCATAAAAGTGGATTTCATTTGACAAGTTCAATTGGAGTTTGCTTAAAACTCAAACCATTTGATATTTTGGGTATTTTATTTTTAATTACTTTTAGCGGCAATTAACTGCAAAAATTATTTTTCTTTTTTTTCGAATTTCTCTAATACAGGGGTCGGCAACCTACGGCCCGCGGGCCAGATCCGGCCCGCCTAGCAAAATCATCCGGCCCGTGACATGTTAGTTAGATATTAATGGGATACGGCCCACAGCATAGATTGTTTGCAGTACTTAACCATTTCAAACAATCTATGGGGCAGTAAAACTGTGATACGTCTAATTACAGCAGGGATGCCAAAAAGCTTTAATTTTAAGTACAAATCTGGTGTAGAACAAAAAAGTTTAAGTTATAGTCAAATAAACTTTACTTTAAGTTTTAGTGACGTTGCTATTTTTACGTCTAAAAAAGCTAGTGAAGATCGAAAAAAAGTTTTATTTCAAATTTGTATGACGTTGCTCTATTTACGTCTTCAGATAACAAGTGGGGACCAAAAAATAAAATATAAAAGCTATCAGCTGTTATTACGTCGCTGCAAATCATGGTTGAACACGCAAGTTTTTTGTTGCACTTTTGCACCTCCTTTGTTCAGGGCTGCCAATTTAACCTTTTTTATGATCTTTAGCCAGCTAAATTTTATATTTGGCCCTGACGTATTTTTTAGCCCTAAAGCGGAAAATTTAGCTTTATTTTTAGCCAATTTAAAATCATCCTGATAAAGATTTATTAATGTGTAATTTTGTAATTTTTTGTCTTGTTATCCTCGGTCGTCGCAGTCTTATTATATTTTACGACAACAGGGAGAGCGACGGCTGAGTCAAAGAGCACACAACAATCTTGAATAAAACTTTATGAAGCAATCACAGAAATCTCTGAAATTTAAAAATTTAACCTGCCCAGTTGTGCAACGTTTGTACAAGTGCCAATGCCTATAGGACCAGTCCAAAAATGTGTTTTTTATTTTTCTTAAAACTTTAATTGCATTGCTTAGCTCCTATTAAAACGCAAAAAATAACTTGTTTATTGCAAATGCTGCTGTAAATGTGAATTTCCAACTCAAGTTTTGTAGAAAATTGACACATGTCAAAGCAGCTCTATTGACAATAAAGTGCAAGTAGATGAGGATAAAGATGTTTTTAATGCTTTTGAAGAAAATAATAAATTTTAATCAATTAATTAATTCAATAAATACCAAGATTCAACGCTGTACGTTAAGTTATATTTAGATAGCACTTTTTTTATTTAAGTTAGCTCTTTTCTTAAAAATTTAACCTTTTAAATCTCTTTTTGCTGTTTAATGTCTACCTCAGTTGGTATGACTAGAACTGAAAAGGTAACTGGAAAAAGTGCGGCCCGCCATAAGGTTATAAAATTGGTTTTTGGCCCGCAACATGCAAAAGGTTGCCGACCCCTGCTCTAATACAATGCAATAATGATTTCATGATAAAAAAAAGTTTAAAATTGGAGTTATGGTAAAGAAATCTTTTCGGTGAAGTTGCATAATTAAAATTTGTCAGTTTTGTCAACTTCAATCAGGATCACGGCCTACTTAATATCCGGCCGGATATGTCACATTTTCCGCACTTTTGCTAACAGGGCTAAAAACTAGAAAGAGCCTATTGCTCAATCATGTAAACAAGTACAGTTTGAACATTTACAGTTAATTTACTGTAAACATACAATACGGTACTGAAATTAAATTTGATTGAGACTAAAATACCATATGAAAAATAAATAAGCGCTAATAAATAAGTGATAAAACGAGATAATTAAACTAAAATAGGGGTAATTGTAATTGACTAGTAAAGACATGCAACTTTAAATAAATTCAGTTCTAGCGTTAAATGAAGAATTTACAATATTAAAAAATTGTTTATTTTAAACCTTTATTTTTTAAATATTGTATCAAGCTGCTTAATAAGATTTTCAGGTGAGTGTTGTAGTTAAGCTTTTTATTGCATTTCATGAAAAAATTTTTATGTTTGGGAAAGTAAATTGCTAGTTTTACGGTAGTTTACTTTTACTAGTATAACTTTAGTTAAAGAGTGTATTTAAATAAAATAAAAATGCATGTTAAGGTTAAAATAAGAATCTTTTATAAGAAATTTATTTGAATTTGAATTTGGTCATCTTGAATAATATAATTAGTCTGCCGTGCACTTAACACCTATGTATAAAACTTGCAGAGTTGGAAACTATTTCAATTTAAAATCTAACACACCTGCGCTTTTGTTGTCAAATGTTGTTTATCGCTTTTGGTGCCCGTGTGATGCGGGTCTGACTTACATCGGTAAGTCAACACATCATGTGATTACAAGAGCAAAGGAACACTTAAATTTAGGCTCTTCGGTCAAAAGCAAAATAAAAGATCATATTATTGAATGCAATTTGTGTAATAAAAAAGTTATGGATAACTTAATACATCGTTTTAGTGTTATAAAGAAATGTTCATCAGATTACGACTGTAAAATTCACGAAGCGTTAATAATTAAAAAACATCAACCTAAATTAAATAAACAACTGTATAAAAATGGCTCGTCTTTTTTACTACAACTCTTCTAATTTAGTCATGTGATTTGCATTATTATTATTCTTTTTTCTCTTTTTTTCTCCTTTTTTTTTGTGAATTCTGACGTTGTTTTGTGTAATTGTCTTTGCCTATAAACTGAATTAGTAATAACAGTGACAGCATAAACTTGAGAAAATTGTTGTTTTTTATATATTTTAATTGATTGTAATTGTCGTTTATGGTTAAAAAAAAAAATTTTTAGATGATTTTAAACAATTTTAGATGCTTTGATAAGGATTGATGATAGTCGAAAACGTTCAGCTTTTTAATAAAAATTTTACAAACTAAATGAAATGTTTAATTTTGCTTGCTATAATTTTTAAGTGGATTTTAAAAATCACCTCTCTTCCTAAAATATAATTAGTATTTCTTCAATGCCCAAAACTTCCTATTTATAGATACTTACTTGTTAGCAATAATTGGAGAATTAAATTTCCATTTAAAGCAATTCTGCTTGCAATGATATGCATCAAGAATAAGGTTTAAATAGATAAAAAGCTGCATAGAAATAATGCTAATATTTCGTTTTTCTAGTTCTATGATTTTTTTTTATTGGTGATTTTGTATAGAATTTAGCTTATTGGATTTTTTTTTAGTTTTATGTTATTGTTTATTTTAAATTTAGTTACCATCTAATGTTTATGTAGATTTAGTGTTTTTAATTATTATAAATTAGTTTTCTTTTGAAAGATATCTAAGCAAGTAAATTAATAAACATGGTAAATGCCTGTGTTATGTTTGTTTGTAAATCAGGTTATAGTAGTCAATCCCCCAAAGTAAGTGGCTTTTTCGTTTAAAAAGCCAGATTTACTCACACGGTGGATAAAATTTGTTAATTGTAAAAATTGGAAACCTAGCAAAAATTCGATCATTTGTGCAAAACATTTTAAAGATGAATTAATTAAAGATGGCAAAAGAAAAAAGTTAAAGTGGGAACTTCTATCTGTTCCTACTATTCATACAGAAAAAGCATTAAAACATCACTCTGTACTTCCATGTGCTTCTATAATTTGTAAAGCCCCCAAAATTAGATTATTCCAAAAAGATAAACTAGGTAATTTTGTAAATGATCATATCATTAAATCTTTTAATAATCTTACTTCAAAAAATGCATCACCTGGTTACTTATGCCATCAAACTAAAGATTATATTATTTATTACAAAATTCTTTTTAATGAAAAAGTGGCTTTCCTGTTGTTCAGGAAGCAATTAAAATTAGTAATGACATGCACGTGTATCTCCAAATTCAAGGAAATCCAGTGCCTCTTCCACAGTGGTTTATTAATGGAAGAAATGCAATTTTGACCAGATATAGTAAGCTTGAAAATTTTCTTTCATATCTTGGTAATATCTATTCCAACCAAAATATTTTGTTAAATGAAATGAACCAAATTCAATTTTACAAAGCAAAAGGTCGTCCACCATATTCCACTAGTATGATTTGCTTTGCTCTTTTGCTCTGCTATACTTCTCCCCAAGCTTACCGTTTGCTTTTGGAACATTTTCTTTTACCAATAATGTCTTTATTGAAACGATTAACAAAAGGAAGTGTTGACAAAATTAAATCTGCAAAACTTCTACTTGAAAAAAATGAAATTGATAAGAACATTATAATAATGGTAGATGAAATATATTTGTGTAAATGTGCTCAATACAGTAGGGATGATTTTATTGGATGCGATACTAAAGAAAATTTGTACAAAGGTGTCATTGTTTTTATGATACAAAGGAATAAAAAAATCAATTCCACTTGTTATCAAAGCATGCCCAGAAATATCACTCAATGGACATAGGTTGGCTTAAGAAATGTTAGGATGCATCTCTTCACTTTCTTCTATTGGTTTCACTGTTCGTGCTATTGTTACCGACAATCATACCAGTAACATAAGTGCATTTAATATCTTGCAAAAAATGTATAATTCTGATAATCCACTATTTTTTAAACACCAGCAAAATACCAACAAAACTTATCTTTTTTAAATAATGTGTACATTGTGAAAAACATTAGAAACAACTAGCTTAATGCTAAAAAATTTGTATTTCCTGCTTTTTCATTTAAAATTGGTAAACTTGCCAGTATACGTAGATTCTCAAAATGGCTATATTAGTTGAGATGATTTGAAAACAATTTATGAAAGTGATGCCAAACTGGCTGCTAACTTACGAAAAGCACCCAAGTTAACTTTTAAAGTTTTTTATCCCTACAATAATAAACAAAATGTTGGGTTAGCTCTTAATATTTTTAAAGAGTTAACCATAGCTGCTGCTAAATGTTACCTTGTCAATTGAAAAGACGCTTCAAGTTTTTTGCAGCTTGTTAATGTGTGGTGGACTGTTGTAAATTCCAAAACAAGGTTTTCTGTTAATAAATTAGCAAATGGTATAGTAAGAAGTGATGGTAAAGTAGAGTTTTTCATTGCATTTTCAAATTGGCTGGAAACTTGGTCACAATCAGCAAGTTGTCTTACTTTGTCAAAGCAAACATTTAATGCTCTCATCCAAACTCTGCAAAGTTAAGCACAATTAATTAAAGATTTATTTGAAGAAGATTATGACTTTATAATATCGGCAAGATTTCAAACTGATCCTCTTGAGAAACCATTTTCACAATATCGTCAAATGAGTGGGAGCAACTCTTTAGTAAGTTTACGAGAAGTACTTCAGAGTGAAAGGACATTGTTATTTAAGCATTGCTCAAAGAAAGTGTAAATATTTGGGAAGAAGATATTTTAAAACCATCATTTGCACCAGACAGATTTATCGCTGAACTTAAAAAAGCTGCTTGTGATATTGAAACTTTAAAGCTTACTTCTGAATTGGCAGAAGTTTCTTTTACCATTGCCGGGTACATTGCTAAAAAACTAAGAAAAAAGACTTATTTGCACATTATGCCACTTAACTGATGAAAGCACGGATGTATCATACTTCAATAATTTATCTCGTGTCAGTTTAACTGTACCATCTACTTCTCTTGCTGATTTAGTAAACAAAGATTTTGCATTATTAGACTTCTACAACGAATTCATTCAAAAGCAGTATTTTTTGCCTGCTCGCAATGGTGCAATTCATGTGCTGCTTCAATATTTGCCTTGCTTCAATTTTTTGTGTAATGAATATTCCACTTCAGCAATGCTATCTATTATAAAAATAAGTGCAAATGTTTTTTATAACAACAAACAACAAATTGCTAACGATTCTGTTCTAAAAGATACGATTGTAGGTTTTAAAAAAAGACAGAGGGCAAAGCTAAAGTAACATTGGTTAACTTACTAAATCAATTTGCTATTAAACCAAGAAGTTACTCAATATAGATGAACAACAGAAATTAAATAAAAAAATGTACTGATATATTATTTTTATAAGTTATCAATATATTAATACTCCCAGGGAGTATTGAGACGAGATGTTGGGACTTATCAGCAGTTAGAATTAAAGTAGTTTCTTATGTATTAATACTTTATTGAATAGTCTGGCATGTTTAATTGTTTCATATTTCTCTCTTTTCTTTCAGATTTTTATCTTAAGTTTATACTAAAAATTAAGCATGTCAGTGATAAAGAAAAGAAAGTGGACTTTCAAGCCATTTCTAGCAACTAAAGATGATGAAGATTCTCTTCGTGAAGAATTGATTGAACTTTAAGAAAATCTTGGTATTGAAGTTGTTTATGACAGCTTTTTTAATCACCAAATTTTGGTCTCCTTTGTTGATTGCTTTTTCTGGGCTTACACAAACGGCAATAAACAAATTGTTACAACTTCCTAGCACTTCCTCTGTAAGGCAGGGTTTTTTTCCTTGTTTTGCTGAAGAAGAAAAATAGCAATAGACTTTGAATTAAAGACAAAATGCTGCTCGCCATTACCAAAGTGAAACTAAGACAAAAAGATCAACTATTAAGATCAACTATTATCAAGAACACAAAGTACGCACTACGCATGTACAAAATAATAAAAAATCTGACAAATTTAATTTTATGCAGCAAAATGGTATAATATGAAGTTGTTCCATTGAGCACATTGATTTAGAGCTCTTATTTTTAATTTCAATCCGTAAAATATATGATTTAATTTTTATATGTATGATGTGTTTAATGATGTTTGACGGCAAAATAATTATAAATGCTGCTGATTTTAGCAGATAAAAATTCAGAAATCACTTAGGGATACTATTTAGTTTGTTAAGACATTTTTAAAACAGTTGTTTAGCTTTGAAACTACAGTAAACCGTATTATTAGAAATAGCAAATAGCTCTGTTAGCAACAGTGCAGAAAATGTGACATATAAGGCCGTATCTTTAGTAGGCCGTGATCAAGATTTAAAAATTTTTTCTTCAAGATAAATTTACCCAGGGAAAAATTACTTGCAATCTGAAGTTGTCAGAGGAGCGAGAGGGCAACTGTGTGCTTTGTTTTCTGCATAAGTGCCACCTTCTTGCAACATATTCAAATTAGACACTACGCTAGAGGTCAAAATAATTTGCTTTTTTTTATTTTTCTATTGTTTTAAACCAACTTTTTACTTTTTTATTTTTTTCTCCTCAAACAACTGCAAATGCATTTTATTTGCCTCAAACAATGATCACTAGACAACAAATTTTTTGACAAATTGTGTTTATCACAATATTATGATGTTTTTTTATGTTTTTCGGGGCGCTGATTTCAAAAATGACATTAAAAATTTCGTAATGTCAATGATTTTGCCGCTATTTAAAATTTTATGAAATTACAATTTCAAGTTTGTATAATACACATAATGGTTTAGTAATTTGAAATATTGCACGCAAAATTTTAAAAAAATTACATATGAGCAAGTCAAAAAAGCACTGTAAGGACATTTATTAAAAATGAACATTTGAATAACTTTTTCGCTTGCATGTGATGTTACATTTCCGCACAAAATTCCATACATAGTCTCCCATCAAGGCTTCGTTCCACCTCCCTTGATAGCGCTTTTCCATCACTTGGATGTCTTGGTGAAACCTTTCACCATGCTCTTCGCTTACATTTCCCATGTTGTCCCGAAAGAAATCCAAATGAGAATGCAAAAAATGCAACTTCAAAGACATAGGGCAACCAAGCTTTTTATAACTTTCAATCAAATTTGACACTACCATTACGTAGTCGTCTCTTCAATGATTTCCAAGAAATCCTTCCACAATCATTCTAAAAGTTGCTAAGCATTTCTCCCCAAATCAGACATTTGTTTCTCGAGCTCTTCAGATGCCAACATTCTTCTTATTTGTGGCCCCACAAATATACCACTTCTAACTTTTGCTTCAGATATGCTCGGGAACAGCTGTTTAATATGGCGAAAAGCACGGCTTGTCGGTTTCCAACTTTTAACAAACTGTTTGGCCATTCCGAGTTTAATATGCAATGGAGGAAGTAAAATTTTGCTCCTTTCAATAAGAGGTGAGTTTAGAACATTGTGGGAGCCTGGTATGAGATCTTTGCGAGCTGGCCAGTTTTTGACCAAGTAATGCTGCTCATCCGCTCTACTATTCCACAAACAAAAAAACAAGATTGCTTTGTATAACCTCCTTGCAATCCCAAAAGAAATGCGATCATTTTAAAATCTCCACATACGTCCCAATTGTGATCATTGTATTGAATTAATTCCAGTAATATTTTTACGGATTCACGATCTTCCTTCATCTGAACAGAATGTGCTATTGGAATGGATGGATACACATTACCATTATGCAGAAGGACTGCTTTCAAGCTTCGTTTAGAACTGTTAATGAATAAGCGCCAATTCGAAGCTGAGTAGGCAACACCAATCTCCTGAAACAAGCCCCGTATATTAGTACAATAACAAAGTGAAAAATGATCAGAATCAGAGGACATTGCATAGAAATTTGCAAAGGTCACATGTCGTTTTCTTGGCTTGGAAACTTTGCACGAAGGAACAAGCAAATTCCATTCCTTAAAACGAGAAGAAAGTATCTCTGATTTTGCCTTTGTAAGACCCAAGTCTTTAGTTAAATCAACCAATTCATTTTGATTCGGAAAATGAGGATCTTTGCTGAAACTCTGAGTGTCAACCTCAAAATCAACATCGTCATCTTCCAATGAGGTTAATGTAATAGCATGCGTTGTTGGAGGTTGAGGAATAGGCAGTTCTGGGCCATGGTTGACAGGCGCAATGGATGAAAGAATACTTGGATAAACAATCTTTTTTCTGTCCTTTGTCTTTTTGTATGTAGAAATGTCCACCATGCAGAAATAACAGTCATCATGATGATTGGTAGGTTCTCTCCAGATTCGGGGAATGGCAAATGGCATACATTTACAACTTCTGCGCATCCATCCTTCTAATGTAGATCTGCAACTTCCACAGCAAAAATGCGGGGCCCAAGATTTATCTTGATCACCCATCTTCATGCCAAAATATGCTTCATAGGCTATGAAGAATTTGGTTTCTGGTATAACTTTGTGCTTCTTTTGCCGTTGACTGATGTAATAGCCTCAAACATAGCAGAAAAAGTCAGAAAAACTTTCAAAGTATATTGACACTCATATTTACTGAAGTATTGAAAATATTAATGCCATTAAATTTAACTTGCAAAAACGAATAAAATATAGCGTATTTCTAAAATAAGCAACATCACTGCAGTAGGCTTAACTCGCAATTTGTCTAACTGCTAAACTAATTACAGTATTGCTACCAGATTCAACAATCCACCTCCCATAAACCAACTCTAAACTGCTAGCACTGGACTAGCTCAGACATGTGCATTAAAACCCCGCCAAGATTGTGTTCATTCACGTGATAGTGAATGACAGTTTTCTAATTTACTTCTCTAGCACCATCTAGAGAGTGATGAAAACAATAAAAAAAGTCATAAATGATATAACACAAGACTAAAAAGTAATATAAATGTCACTTAATGCTAAAGTTGAATTATTATTTAGTAAATTACAAATTTTAATTTATTGCAAATATTTTCAAAACCGTTGACGCTATGCAAAAACTAACATCAAAATTGTCATCAAGATCCCGAAAACATAAAGAAACACTAAAAAAAGGAGATAAACAAAAATTTGTTGCCTAGTCATGGAGAAGCAGCCCAAATATTGATGTTTCATATTGATTTTATTTCTTTAGATAAGATCTGCAAACGATCCTTAACAAAACTTATTGACAAAACATCTTTTAGAGGTAAAAAATGAGTAAAATTTCCTTAAATATACTTAAAAGGTCTATCAACTGAATTATGGTTATATCACTTATATAAAGCATATATAATGATACAAGAAAATTTTTTAATTTTTTGTATCAAACCATAATATAAAACGAACTTAGTCCATCAACTTAGTAATATTTTGTATTATTTCAATTTTTTAAGAATTTTCTGTTTTAAAATATTTGTAAAATAAACGAAATAAATTTGTATTGAAACATTTTCGAAGTACATTAAACTGCAACAAATGTTAAAAAAAATAAGGGAGGTGGTGTTGGGATGTAAAATCATCTTACGACTTCAAAGTATTTTGCAAACAGACTTTGAGAAGGTCTCAAAGTAATCATTTAGGTCACCGAGTCAAATGACCAAAACTATTCCGTTAATTTAACTCTTTCAAAGGCAGCGAAATAGGAAAAAAATGTGCTCGAAATGCACAAAAAATTTGCACGTGTGTTTTTTTTGTTTTGCAATTAAAGCGAATTACTTCTTCGTCAAAAAAAGATAAATTTAACAAATATAGCTGAAAATTTGCATCACTTCTATGAAAACCGTGACGTTAAGCTTTTTTTAAATTCGTCCCACCTTGCAGAATCGCTTATGTCGAGCATTAAAAGTAAAACACAAAGAATGAATAAAAGCGTTTGGTTTACCTTTGTATATATCAAATTTTACTGCATATTCTGACTTGTCAGCTAGCATCCAGACTTAGAAACCTTGTTTTATAGGTTTTTTGGGTATGTACTGTTTTAACCCACTCCGGCCTTTGAATTTTATCATCGATTCATCGATAGGCATAACTTCACCAGGAATAAAGCAAGCTTCAAAATTGTTTCGAATTGCTGTCATAAATTGTGGAATTCTGTCAAGTTTATTATACGTAGAATAAGTTGATGAGGGCATAAGTGAAATTTAAATGCGAATAGACCGAAACTAATCAAACCTATGGAGAGGCATCAAAGTAGACACGTATAAGCCTTGCAGCATTGGATTTGTACTCCAGTGACCTTTCTAAGACGGATTCTTTTTCACCCTCATAAGCAAATTTATTCAAACAAACGTCTTAATTTTAACTGCGGTCACGTGTGGTTTTGTTTATTTGTTGGCAATAAAGATAAGTTTAAAATTGTGTGATTTCAAATATATCATCGGTCAAAAGCAAATTAAATAATTGTATGGGGATTTTTCTTCCAAGTCTTTCACTATGGCTGTTGGCCTATATGGCTTAATAAATGCTGGTGCTGAAGGGGAAATACTGGAGTGTTCTCATGCTACATTATCTGAAGTCCGAAGTAGTCTGATCAGTATAGTAGCAACAAGATTTGAAACTGGCACATCATCACTTGAAGAGTAGGAATCTGTACATGAAAAGGAATCATCATCATCATTAGAAACGTTTTGTAACTGACTTAGCCGTTGGCCATCATCCTCCCATAAACTGCCGCCATCTGAACTTGACAAGTCCGACTCTGACGATAAACTACTTTGCAAATATCTTCTAGGTCTAGCACCATGTAGTTACTAATTTTCGTAATCTTAGTGAACGTTTAATTTTACACACAAAAAAACTCTAAAAATAAATGATTATACGTAGTACTCTGGTCAAATGCATATTTGTGGGAGAGGGGAAAATACCTACCTCTACAACGCCTAAAATACCTACTTTTACAAGCCAAATATACTAGCAATTATGGACCTAAATTTAATTATAATCTCTTATCACAGCTAGCTTGATAAAAATAGGAAATGCAACACGGTTTTTTACCTGCTGTTTGCCACTTCCAATTGGGCCAACTCGGCACAATATTACTGTTACAGCATAATGGGAGGTTTTATATTCAGCCATAAATTTAGTCATACTGTTTATGCCTAGCATTTCTTACTCCAAAAAATGTTGCGGTTGGCTTTTAGTATAGCTTATCTTATCACCTGCGCGAAATCTTTGTTTAATTTTGTTGCAATCAATGTGCTTTTCGATTTTTTTTATCTTAAAACAAAAACCTATTAGTTCGGCGCTTCGACTCCCAAAATACGCGGTTTCTGTCGCATTCCAAACATTCTATGACAAACTAATCAGACAAAACAATTTGGTAGTTCTATTACACCATAGTGCACATGATGGAATTATGTTTGACGGCTAAGCAGTACCGCAGTCAAAGATTTGTAAGTGGTACAAATAATGTCCCACTTACAAATCACATTTGCCAGTTAAATTAATGGAACAAAATATATCCCGCCGCCCTCGAATAGGTTAAATTAAATATTTTTACAGTTTGTTTTTTCTTTTGCAATTTATAGAAAATTCATCTTCAAAACGCTTTATTTTGTTATCAAAGCAGAAACTAATCTTGAATTCAAAATTAATATATGTTGTATTTTTGTTTTAAGTTTTTTATATTTGTTTTATGTTTTTTTATCCTTAGTTTCAAAAACATGTTTCTTTTTTATTCTGTACAACATAAAAAGTTAATTCTTTGGATGAACTTTTTACTACTTTTGACTTACGACTATCAGGGAAAAAATGAAGAGACTTACTTTGAAAAAAATATTAGAACGTTTGTTTTTTGGCACATACTAAAAAACGATTTTTTAAAATTTTAGTACGTTAATCAGTGATATCTTTAAAATTTAGTAGTTTTAGATATCCCCGTATGTTAATAAAGAAATGATTCAAAATTAGGGTGTATGTCCCGGGATCCCGGAATCACGGACGATTTTTAAGTTCCGAAAAATGCCAGTATATTACCACACTAATTCAGAGTAATTAAAATACGCAAAGAAAAGTGCAAATTCTGTATAAAAATTTTTCTGATTGTTAATACTAAAGTTATCTTCAAGGGCGCTGGAAGCGGGAAGGGACAGGGAGCAATTATGGAGAATGTTTTATTTGAAAGCAAGTGACAAAAATGGAAAAATGTCTTACAAATTTAAAGAAAGCACGTTTTTTTTTAGTTATCACTTAATTTTTGAGACAAAAATGGACGCACATTAAATGTGGCATCTCTGTGAAATTCTACAAAATTATGATTCGGGCAATCGTTGATAAAATTTGGTAAAAATTAAATTGTATAACCGAATTTTTTGGCTGGTGCGGCTTTAAACCTTAATTACAACTTTTTTCAATCCAACAAAAAAGTGCTTTTGTTTTAAATTTTGCCCCTCTCGCCGAAATATTTTCTGGAGTACCTGGTTATATATCATATTTTTGCTAGTAAACTGATCTGAAGATACAATATCGCCGCTAGTTACCATGAGTGTTCACGAAGTTACATTGTTTATTTTTATCTTGAAATATACTTTTTATATTTTTGAAAAAAGCTATTTTTTAACAACAATATAAAAGTGGTTCGGTCTAATTTTTTCCTAAATCCATTTTTATAATAAACTAAGAGAAGCTAAAAAAATTCAAGTATTAAATTAGAGGAGTAGAAGTCAGATCCTCAATATTGGTTTTCCTTTACATTTAAGATTGTAGAAATTTCCCGAAAATTTAATTTTTTTCCGTAAAATTTTTTCGGGGAATTTAAGTTTTTTTCCGACATAACAAAAAATACGGGAAATCATAAACTCTATTCAAAATTACAATTAGAAAATTAAAGAAAAAAAGATTATTGACGGTTGTGTTAAGTGTGATTGGAGACAGATTGCGGTTTTTAAAAAAACATTCTTGATTGTTAAGTTTAGTTAATTGTTTCTGTTTGTTTTAAATGTTATAGCCAATACTTACCAAGACTAAGAAACTCAAGTTTGATTTTTATTTACTGATTTAATAAACTTACAAGCTAATGATAATGACAAAATGCATTTGATAGAGATAAACAAAAAGCAATAAAGAGAATAATCATCAAAATTTTTTCAATCTTTGCCTCAGGCTACATTATAAACAACTTTTTATTTATCCACCCTATATTTAAATTCAAGTTTAATTTTCCTTTTCTAACCAGGTAAATGGATATCATGGACACTAGTTCAACATTTTTTTTGAATACAGTTAAACTAGTTTTAATTACAGTAAAAATTGTTGTTAGAAAAATTTTGCGTGAGCTAAAATGTTTTGACAGTGCAACTAGTTCTATTTTAATAAAAACCGTAAAAAGTTAACTGTCGATGGCTATTGTTTTACCAAGACATTGTTTAAAAAACCTGTTTTTTTACTTATCGATTTCTATAAGGAAAAAGATTATATTCAATTGCATGTCACATTGAATTATCTTTTGTTTTTTTTAATCATCATGAATGTCGTGTTTTTAATTTTTGCTCTTCGAAGAGGAATTAGACTAAAACTTTTTTTGTTGATTTTGACAAGTAATCTTAGTTTTCATTTACATAGCTTATTAGAAGATTAAAGATTTTAATAAAATTTAGGAATAGCTCCTGCAGGCCGCAGTAAGTTTACGACAATTTTTTAATTACACAACTTAACTTTTTTGATCCTAAAAAAGACTAAATAGTGGACGTAATTATCGAAAATTTCTAACATTGAATTTGCTTAAATCCAGAAAAAAGCCACCCAGTATGTATATGTATACCAGATGCTATACGTCAGCCTTTTGTTATTTCCTAAAATGCCAACGCTTGTTTAAGCTTGGGATTTGAATTAGAATAACAAACTAACGTGCGTAGACGAATGAAAAGTAGTCTTAATTCTAGACTGACCATACGTCCCGATTTTGGCGGGACAGTCCCATTTTTAGGGCTTTGTCCCGCCTATTTTGGCACAAATCCCGCCGGAAATCCAAAATACATTTCAAGTGCCGACCTTTTTTTTAAAGATCACCAAACCATTTACAAGTCTATTTGGCAAAAACAAAAATCAATTCACTTTTATATACTGTATATTATAAGAATTTAAAAAAGAAAATTTTTTGAAATTATGCCAAAATACGAAAATAGCAAGTAAGAAACAGGATATAAGTTTTATTGATGTCAAATTGAATTTCATTTCTGCAAATTGATTTTCATTTCTGCCAAATTGAATTTCATTTGTGCCAAATTGATTTTCACTTTTGCCAAATAGACTTGTAAATGGTATAGTGTTTAGAAATAAAAATCATATAATCCGAGACAGATTCAAGGTGAAGATTTTTTTTTAGAACCCTTACTTTTTAATCATAAGTAACAAGGATTTGGGCTAAATCATAGAGCAACTATAAATTACACAATGAGAGTGTAAAACATATTTATTGCGCGACAAGGCCCTGTTTCGCCCTTATGGGGCTCATCAGGTGCAAGCAAATACATCTCACAAATCAAAGTATCATTTAAAACAGCAAAATTTAATTATACAAAATAGTAATTACGTTGGGAAACAAAAGCGAAAGCTTTTCTCACTCCACGGCGGTGAACTTCACATTCGTTGTCCAGGTCGTCTTCTTCGAGTCATAATAGTGTGGTCTTGGTATCTTGTCACCAAGGTGGCCGATCGCACACTATTATTGAAGTGAGAAAACTTGTCGCTTTTATGCGCGATGCATAAATCTTTGTGTATGTTTGTTTTTCATGCCGGTGCAAGGTGCTGCTCGGTCTACAGATACGGTGGATTCCGTGCATTCCGAATGTAGTAAATCCGGTTCTCTTACAACTGTATTTTATGCTTTGTGCGCTGTTTATCATTGTATCGTTTTGCGTTGTACGCCCTAACATTTGCTTCTTTTAGAAATTGCCGTAGGCGTTTGATTATGTAAATTCAGTGTTTAAAAGCGACAAGTTTTCTCACTTCAATAATAGTGTGCGATCGGCCACCTTGGTGACAAGATACCAAGACCACACTATTATGACTCGAAGAAGACGACCTGGACAACGAATGTGAAGTTCACCGCCGTGGAGTGAGAAAAGCTTTCGCTTTTGTTTCCCAACGTAATTACTATTTTGTATAATTAAATTTTGCTGTTTTAAATGATACTTTGATTTGTGAGATGTATTTGCTTGCACCTGATGAGCCCCATAAGGGCGAAACAGGGCCTTGTCGCGCAATAAATATGTTTTACACTCTCATTGTGTACCTTACTTTTTAGGGAAAAATCAAGAAATTGGGCCCTTTTGTTAAAGTGAAGGCCTTTTTTTCTTTTTTCAGAGAACACTAGTTTTGGAGAAAAATTTTTTTTATTATTAATGATCGTCCCGATTTGCCCCTTCGGAAACATGGTATGCTTAAATAATTCTTAACGATAACAAAAGTTGCAAAACGAAGTATCTAGCCTTTTTGTTTATTTGATATATGTTACAAAATTTAAAATGTTTAATTACAGTACTTTTATTGCTTGTCGTGCCATAAAGAATAAATTTAAGAGCTTAATATACAAGCTTTTTTATTGTCATTTAAAAACATTCTGCTGTATAAATAACATTGTATAAATATTGTATAAAATTTATGCCAATAAATTGTCTAAAGTCAAAGCCTTATCAAAAAAGCTTTAATTAAAACAAGAGATTATCAACTCTAGTCATGAAATTATCTAAATTTTGGTGTATTATGAAGACTTTACTTCCTAATAAACCAACTCGGGTTCTTCCTAATTATATTCATGAAGAGGGTCAAAAAATAGATACACCATTAAACATTGCGGATAAATTCAATAATCACTTTTGTAGGGTTGGTAAAGTCTTAGCTGAAAAAGTCAAACCTTCTAATTTGAATAATTTTCAACAGTATCTATGTAATTGTGTTTGTTCTTCTATGTTTTTAAATCCTACTAGTGAGTTTGAAATTCGCTGCATTATTAATCAATTAAATATTAACAAAAGTTGTGGTTCTTATGGGATTGAAGCAAAATTTATCGCTCTTGCGTCTGAGGTTTTATATCCAGCGTTAGCTATATTATTTAATGCTAGTTTGATTTCAATATTTTTCCTACCTGTCTTAAAACAGCTAAAGTCGTTCCTGTATATAAGGGTGGAGACAAAAATGAAGTATTAAATTATGGACCTATTTCAATATTGTCTATATTTTCTAAAATTTTAGAAAAACTAATTCATATGCGAATACTTTCTTTTTTAAAATCTCATTTAGTATTAACTTCTAAACAGCTTGGATCAGACCTAAGTATTCAACTTTGCATGGTTTACTAGATATTACTAATTCTGCATTAGATAATATTGAAAAAAATTATATACTGGGCTTGTATTTTTAAATTTAATCAAAGCATTTGATACTGTTAATCATTTAATTTTACTTTATAAATTTGAACATTATGTTATACGAGGAATAGTTAACAATTTTTTGATTCTTTTTTAACAAACAGAAATCAGTACGTTACAATTAATAATACTAATTCTTCCTTAAAATCTATAGATATTGGAGTTCCTCAAGGCTCCATCCTTGGACCGCTTCTTTTTTTACTATATATTAATGATATTTTTAACAGTGTAAATTGTACTTAATGTTTATTTGCTGACGATACTTGTCTCCTGATGGGAGCTCCGTCAATTAATATTCTTGAAAAACCAAATTAAAGATTAACTCAATAATATTTGCAATTAGATATCTGCAAGCAATTTAACGCTAAATTCAAAAAAATTGCAAATAATAATTATTTCATCAAACCTCAAGTATTTAAATGTTGTTTTAAATATTCAAAGTCTAGCTGGTGAAATTAAAACCGTTTATAAGGCAAAATATTTGGGAATTATATTTGATAATCGAAAAAGCTTCCTTGAGTATATAAAATTCTTGAAGCAAAAATAGCTCGATCAGTTGGAATTCTAAATAAATTGAAGTATTTTTTACCCAGCTCGGTTTTATTGAAATTATATTATTCACTTATCCATTCCCATTTGAATTATGGCCATGTTGTTTGGAGAAGCACTTATCCGACCTATCTTAACAAACTAAAATTGCTTCAAAATAAATCAATTCATATTGCTACCTCTTTTCGTAGATCAACTAGTTTAAAACCTTTATACATTAAAACAAATATTTTTCCCTTGCTTAAATGGTTTGAGTTTGAAACAGCTAAATTTGTTTATTCTTATAAATTTAATTTGTTACCTAAGATTTTTAAAAACTACTTTTCATATGCTAAATCTTGCCATTCTCGTACCACAAGATTTTCACTTAAAAATCACCTTGCCATTCCTCTGTTTAAGAGTAATCGAAACCAAAAATTATCAAGTATATAGGACCAAAAATTTTGGAATTCTATCAGTTATAATCTGAGAACAATGACATTTAATAAATTTAAAAAACATTATAAATTAGTTCTACTTTTCAGTGATTAAATTCTTATAATTCTTACAATTTGTTCTTTGTACCTTATTTTATTTTTTTTTCATTGCTTGGTTTGTCTCTAATTATTCTTAATGTTATTTTGTTGTTTTGTTTTGTTTTGCTTTTTTTTGTTGTTGTTTTTCATTTTTTGTATAGATATTCAATTTTTATATTGTCACTTTCCTTGTGTATTTCTGTATTTTACAAGGTGATTGCTTGACTCGAAGACTTCACTGTCCCTTTGCAATCACCTTTTCGCAATTTATGGATTTATGCTTTATAGTATTTATATTGCTGACTATACTTACCTATTTTGTTTTTTGTTTTTTAGAACGAAATAAACTAAATTGATTGACTGATTGATTGAAAACAAGCTAATATAAATAATCCAAAACTGTTGAAAACTAAATTAGTTCCAAACTTACAATGAGTGGTAGATCCATTGTCGGACGCATGACGGGAAAAATTAATTTAAAAAACTTTTCTCAACAAAAAATCCCAACTAAATGTCCCAATAAGCTTTCGTTTATTACAACTTCTTAAGATAACTCATTCAAATAGAATCAGTTTGAATAAGTTATCTGAAGAAGTTATAATAAACGAAAGCTTATAGTGGTATTTAGCTGGGATTTTTTTAAAAAAAGTTTTTCGATATAAAATGGTTTGAAATATTTGCAGCCTCGAAAGTATAAGTAATAAATAGTTTCCAAGTAACTTGCTAACATGGTCGCTATATTTTTTCTGCCAAAGATAACAAAGAAATGATTGATTGGATCAGGTGAGATTAGTTGCTTTGTTGCCATTCATTCTTTGCTGTCAATGTAGATTGCGACGTTGTAATGTTTACAATATTATTGCACTTTAGCGACATATACCAGCTGTGCTCAACTAATTTTTGCGCACTTCAACTTTGCCCATTCACAAAAAGGCTGATAGTGTTTACTATAAACTGCCAAGACAAAAGTCCATAACCAGCATCGAAAAGCCTGTTTTGTGCTTCTGAAAAATCATCAGAATATTACAGATTGACGTTCATGTTTAGAAATCTTCGAAAGTACAAAAGCGATATTGAGGCATGGGGTAAAGCATGTATGGCGGATTGTACTCTAAGGACCCCGCTGTTTATTCGTCCTTTAACTCCACAGCGACACTCATCGGAATATTTATTCGAGAATGGAGTGAAAAAACGTTTTGCTCTGTCACGGATTTAGTAAATACAAACATTTTTACTAAAAATTTGTAAATGCAATAATAAAGAAAACCGCGTAGTCTGAATCGCACGAGGTTGGTGTTGTCTCTGAATCTTTTTTAAAAGCATAAAAAAGTGCAAAAAATCAAATAAACAAAAAATGGTTTGAAGTAAAAAAACTGTTGGGAATTTTATTCTTTTACTTCATAAATAGCTACTTTAATTAAAGAAAATGACAAAATTTGCTATAAAACAAATTATTTAAAAATTATAGCAAGCAAAATCCAACATTTCATTTAGTTTTTAACTTGTAAAAGATAATCCTGCACGCCCAGTTATCTCGATGGTGGGCTCTCCCGAATACAAACTAGCTAAATTCTTGGATACGATCATTAAGCCATATATATCAGATAAACACATGCGGCGCTCATCTTATGAATTCTTAGAAAAGTTACAAGAAATCAATCTGAATTCAAATCAAGTAATGGTAAGCTTCGATGTCAAATCCTTATTTACAAATGTTCCCTTACAAGAAACAATTGACCTTATTTCAAATAAAATTTATGACAACAACTCAAACACTAATCAACAACCAATAAAAAAGAAAATCTTT